>JAMPIV010013228.1:0-197500 GCA_024509875.1 Oreohelix idahoensis
TTTTACAACCTCCCCAATCCAAACCCTACATACCTACATCCATACCTACATACCTACCTACCTACATACCTACCTACATACATACATCCATACATACATACCTACATACATACATACATACATACATACATACATACATACATACATACATACATACATACATACATACATACATACATACATACATACATACATACATACATACATACATACATACATACATACATACATACATACATACATACATACATACATACATCCATACATCCCTACATACATACATACATACATACATACATACATACATACATACATACATACATACATACATACATACATACATACATACATACATACATACATACATACATACATACATACATACATACATACATACATACATACATACATACATACCTACATATATACATATAATATATATTCTCTATATAATATATATATATATATATATAATTATATATATATATATATATATACATTATATAAATGATACTACTAGCCCGCCATTAAAAACGCATCGAAATCGTGACATGTTTTCACTGTTGAAATGTTTATGCAAGTGAGCGATTTTCAAACCCCGAAAGAATGCAAGTGATGAAGTTCATGTATTCCCACTTTACTGTCGATGTGATGTTTACTTCAAATTTTGCATGCTTCACGTGCAAAACAAGGGTTTTGATAAATTCTGGCTTTATTAAAAGTCGAATCACATTGAAATTTAGCACACGCATTAGTCACGTTTCAGCGAGTAAAAAGCCATTATCTTTTTTCATGGAAATAAAGTCTGTTAATGTTTTTGTCATGCCTCGACTGTCGTCACAAGAGCGATGGCAAGCTGTTGGTATGCTCAGCAGTGGAATGGCGACCAAAGATTTCAATTGTGACCAGTCCACTATAGTGAGGCTGAACCAGCGATTTCGGGCGACAGGTACCACCAATGACCGTCCCAGGCTTGGTCAACCTCGTGTAACAACACTAGCTCAAGATCGCCAAATTCTATTGTTACATCTGCGCAATCGCTTCCAAACAGCAACGACGGAGACGCCGATGCCAAGCCTGTTTTGATGCTGTAGGGGGTCATACACGGTATTAATGATGGCTGTGACTGAACGACAGTGAGTGAAACTTTTGTTTTTACACCTAGGGTTGACAACTGCTTAGGAGCTGGTTCTGAATTGCCTCATGTTTAATAATACAGCAAATTTGGGTTAGTAAATGGATCAGAAATGTAAAATCAGTGGTTTCATGTATTTTAAATTTAGCACAACGAGTTGCGGTTCATAAACTAATGATATGCGTTTTTAATGGCGGCTAGTATATATAGCGCTGTCTAAGCAGTGTATACATGCTTTAAAACCAACACGTGACTATATATATATATATATATATATATATATATATATATATATATATATATATATATATATATATATATATATTCTTCTTCTTCTTTGATCCTTAGCCACCGACCGTCAAAGCAGTCAGTGGCCATCACGCCTAGTGGCGTCTTGTAGGGCAACAACAAATTGATTCCACTTTGCTCGGTCGGTGGCCATCCTTCGTACAGTGCCCCATGATATATATATATATCATCATTTGCTGCTCATGTTGATTAAAAAAAACAGTTACCAAAACAATAAGATTTGAAGAGGGGTCGGAGTGGCTAATGGGTATGACGTGTGCCTCAAATTCTGAAGGTACCGGGTTCGATTCGAAGTAGAGGGAATATAATTTATGGAAATTTTTTTCAGAACCAGTTGTCCCAATGATGTCATACTCCCCCCTGGTTTCCTGGGTAGTGAGATCGGATGTCTAGCCTTCTCGGATAAGGGCGAAAAAATAGGAGGTCCCATGTGCAAGTTGCGCACTTTAAAAATTCTACGGCACTTGCAAATCGTAATGAGTAGGCCCTAAGGTCGCTGCCCTGGCAAAATTTAAAATCTAGCAACCTTCTCACCACAAACATATTTATAGAATGTGTGATTCCTATATACACACTTCGGGATATTTGCAGGTCTACTGTATTGAAATCTTCCTTGTGTGATCTAAGGGAGGAGATAGGAGCACTGATGGAGTTGTCCGTGTGCAGTGAAGACATCCTTAAAACCAAACCAAACCAAACCAAACCAAAAGATTTGAAGAACAAATTTAGCATTTTTTAGTAGAAAGCTACAGTGAACGTCACTGGCGGAAATTACAGTGTGATGTCTTGCAAATATGAAGACTTGATGTTTTACTAAAGTAGTTAGGTATACATGCACTACGTGTACGTTACCAGATATATATTGTGTGCAAATTCAAAACTTGTTGATAGGTGAAAAAAAATAGCAGATGGCTTATCCCGCTACGACGAATATTTGCACGTCTTATATGTAACCATGTATGGGGTTTGTGACCTGCATAAATATAAATTGACTTAGCTTTCATTTCGCAAATTATCATAATTTGTAGGGGTTCATTTTTATGTTCATTTCATAACGACCACTTTCTTTTTTTTATAGCGTCAGTTCTTTCAATTCATGGATGCGTCATATATTCGGTCATTACCCTGGGTTACATGTGTGTTTTAGGCCTTAACTGAATCATGTCAAGCCACCGTCTTTTCTGTGTCATCTGTTCTTCTATTTCCGCGCCTTCATTATCCCTTTTACGTCTGTCTACAGTTCCCATTTTCGTGTGTTATTGGTCGCCCTCCATTTCTCTTAGCCTGCGGGATTTCAGAATAAGTACTGTCTTGTGATGCTATCAGCTGGTTTAAGCAATGTGTCAACGTCATCTTAATTTCCTTTCTTCTTCATTCATTCAATCATTCATTCATTCATTCATTCATTTATTCAATCATTCATTCATTCAATCATTCATTCATTCAATCATTCAATCATTCATTCAATCATTCATTCATTCAATCATACAATCATTCATTCATTCAATCATTCATTCATTAATTCAATCATTCATTCAATCATTCATTCATTCGATCATACAATCATTCTTTCATTCAATCATTCATTCGTTCAATCATTCATTTATTCAATCATTCATTCATTAATTCAATCATTCATTCAATAATTCCTTCATTCAATCATACAATCATTCATTCAATCATTCCATCATTCAATCATTCACTCGATCATTCATTCAATCATTCAATCATTCATTCAATTATCCATTCAATCATTCCTTCATTCATTCATTCATTCAATCATTCATTCAATTATTCATTCAATCATTCCATCATTCATTCATTCAATCATTCATTCATTCAATCATTCAATCATTCAATCCTTCCATCATTCATTCATTCAATCATTCATTCAATCATTCATTCCATCATTCAATCATTCCATCATTCATTCATTCAATCATTCATTCAATCATTCATTCATTCAATTATTCATTCAATCATTCAATCAGTCAATCAGTCAATCATTCATTCAATCATTCATTTAATCATTCATTCTATCAATCATTCTATCAATCATTCATTCAATCATTCGATCATCCCTTCATTCATTCAACAATTCATTTATTCAATCATTCATTCATTCAATCATTCAACCATTCATTCATTCAATCATTCAATCAATCAATCATTCATTCAATCATACAATCATTTAATCATTTATTCATTCGATCATTCATTCCATCCTTCAATCATTTATTCATTCAATCATTTATTCATTCAATCATTCATTCAATCATTCATTCAATCATTCATTCAATTGTTCATTCATTCAATTATTCATTCATTCAATCATTCATTCAATCATTCCATCATTCAATCATTCATTCATTCAATCATTCATTTAATCATTGATTCATTCAATCATTCATTCGTTCAATCCTTCATTCAATCATTCAGTCAATCATTCATTCATTCAATCATTCATTCAATCATTCATTCAATCATTCAATAATTCATTCAATATTTCATTTATTCAATCATTCATGCATTCAATCATTCATTCCATCATTCCATCATTCAATCATTCATTCATTCAATCATTCATTCAATAATTCATTCGTTCATTCATCAATCATTCATTTAGTCAATCATTCAATCATTCAATCATTCAATCATTCATTCGATCATTCATTCAATCATTCATTCAATCATTCATTCATTCATTCATTCAATCAATCGTTCATTCAATCATTCAGTCATTCAGTCAATCGTTCAATCATTCATTCAATCATTCATTCATTCATTCAATCATTCAATCATTCATTCAATCATTCATTCAATCATTCTATCATTCATTCAATCAATCATTCCTTCATTCAATCATTAATTCAGTCATTCAGTCAATCATTCAGTCATTCATTCAGTCAATCATTCAATCATTCATTCAATTATTCATTCGATCATTCATTCAATCATTCATTCAATCATTCCTTCATTCATTCAATCATTCATTCATTTAATCATTATTCAATCATTCATTCATTCAATCAATCAATCATTCATTCATTCAATCGTTCATTCAATCATTCTTTCAATCATTCATTTGTTCAATCATTCAATCATTCATTTAGTCAATCATTCATTCATTCAAGCATTCATTCGATCATTCATTCAATCATTCATTCAATCATTCAATCATTCCTTCATTCATTCATTCATTCAATCAATCGTTCCTTCAATCATTCAGTCATTCAGTCAATCATTCATTCATTCAATCAATCATTCCTTCATCCAATCATTTATTCAATCATTCAGTCATTCAGTCAATCATTAAATCATTCATTCAATCAATCATTCCTTCATTCAATCATTCATTCAATCATTCAGTCAATCATTCAATCATTCATTCATTCAATCTTTCAGTCAATCATTCAATCATTCATTCATTCATTCATTTAATCATTCATTCATTCATTCAATCATTCATTCATTCATTCATCACACTCCACAAGGAACATAGTTCTTCAACAAATGTATGCCAAATCTTCCTGTCCCGTGCCATCAGTTCAAAGTCTCCTTCATCCCCTTCACGTCTATCTCTAGTTCTCTTCTCCGTGTGCTCTTTGTTCTCCATCTTCCTCTCTTACCCTGCGGATTCAAGAAAAGGGACTGTCTGGTAAAGCTATCAACAGGTTTTCTCAATGTGTATCCTATCCATTTCCTGCGTCTTCCTATCATTTCTTTTCCCACTATTATTTGTATGGCTCTATCTGTCAGTCCCCACATTGGTTATCTTGTCATATTATTTCCACCCATAATGTCTACGCAAGCTTCTATCAATAAAAGTCGGTACTTTCTTGGTCATCGTTCTTGTTGTACTCCTTGTTTCACAGCCATACAAATATACATCCTTGACTTCTGCTTCTTCTTTGGTCCTTGATCGCTGACTGACAAGCAATCATTGACCATCACGCCTGGTGGCGTTTTGTAGGGCAGCAACAAACTGTCTCCACTTTGGTCCTTGGTCGCTGACTGACAAAGCAATCAGTGACCGTCACGCCTGGTGGCGTCTTGTAGGGCAGCTACAAACTGTCTCCACTTTGGTCCTTGGTCGCTGACTGACAAAGCAATCATTGACCATCACGCCTGGTGGCGTCTTGTAGGGCAGCAACAAACTGTCTCCACTTTGGTCCTTGGTCGCTGACTGACAAAGCAATCAGTGACCGTCACGCCTGGTAGCATCTTGTAGGGCAGCTACAAACTGTCTCCACTTTGGTCCTTAGTCGCTGACTGACAAAGCAATCATTGACCGTACAAGCCTGGTAGCAAAGCAACTGTCTCATTGGTCCTTAGTCCATGACAAAGCGCCTGCCTGACGTCTTGTAGGGCAGCAATAAACTGTCTCCACTTTGGTCCTTGGTCGCTGACTGACAAAGCAATCATTGACCATCACGCCTGGTGACGTCTTGTAGGTCAGCTACAAACTGTCTCCACTTTGGTCCTTGGTCGCTGACTGACAAAGCAATCAGTGAACATCACGCCTGGTGGCGTCTTGTAGGGCAGCTACAAATTGTCTCCACTTTGGTCCTTGGTCGCTGACTGACAAAGCAATCATTGACCATCACGCCTGGTGGCGTCTTGTAGGGCAGCAACAAACTGTCTCCACTTTGGTCCTTGGTTGCTGACTGACAAAGCAATCATTGACCGTCACGCCTGG
The DNA here is from genome assembly GCA_024509875.1 of Oreohelix idahoensis. Classification (NCBI taxonomy): domain Eukaryota; kingdom Metazoa; phylum Mollusca; class Gastropoda; order Stylommatophora; family Oreohelicidae; genus Oreohelix; species Oreohelix idahoensis. Next base: position 6,144 of record JAMPIV010013228.1, read on the forward strand.
TGGCGTCTTGTAGGGCAGCTACAAACTGTCTCCACTTTGTTCGGTCAGTGGCCATCCTTCGTGTGGTGTCCCAGGTCTGGTTCATGCTTAGCATCTCCGCCTCTACAGTTCTCCGCCAAGTGGTTTTTGGTTGTCCTTGCTTTCGCTTTCCTTCTGGAGTCCATAGCATGGCAGTTCTGGTGATGGCGTCAGGGTCTCTTCTGAGGATGTGGTCAACCCAATGCCAGAGTCTACCCACTATGATGGTGCGCATGTTCTCTTGGTGGCTCCTTGTAAGCAGTTCATGGTTGGTGATGGTGGTCGGCCACGCTGTGTGGAAAGAGAATAATTTGGACATTTCCTTTTCAGTTACTTTCCAGCATACAGAAGTACAGAAATTACGCAATTCTCATATATTTTTAATTTAGTGTACATTGACATTTGAATTGAAATATCTTATTTTTGTGTTGGACTTGATTTTTTTTTTTTTTTAATGTCCATGTATTTCCCAGTGCATATGAAAGGTAGTAGGTGTCTTTTATATTCAAATTTGTAAATCATTTTCTATTTCTCCAACTTATATTATGGCCAAGATGTTGAATGAGTCCACACCTTTTAAGGATGGTTCTCTAAGTGTATGTGATTTTCGTTGGTAATATTTATTCTCACAGCATGCGACTATTCTCGTTCGCTTTTCTTCAGCATAATAATTGAATTATCTGCTTATCTAGTGTTGTTACTTATGTTTCTGCTCATATTTTGTACTGGCGATTTTTTCATCTAAGAAATATAATGTGTACAGAGTGATCGAAAAATCACTTCCTATTTTTAAACTGTTATTTTCTCAATCTCGTCCAACTAATTTATATAAAATAAACACAACACGATAGACAATTAACTGTCGTTCAATTACAAAAATTGCTATTTCACATTAACATTACAGCTATAACACATAAGGAAGGGAAACTTGAGGCCTGTAACATTACAGCTACACGTGTAATCCAGTTTGTTCAGCACATGATTTCATTGTGGGCAACTTTCTTTGCTGTCTCTTGTAATGTCAGTTTATTGGCATTTTAGATTTAATTAGTGTTATTTCGTTTCTGGGAATAAAGATTTTTTAAAACTTTTCTGTGAGTAAAGAATTTACAAAAATTAAACGAATCTGTCAATTTGCAGTTATTGCTCTTTACTTTGACTTTCGTATAGATAGATAGATAGATAGATAGATAGATAGATAGATAGATAGATAGATAGATAGATAGATAGATAGATAGATAGATAGATAGATAGATAGATAGATAGATAGATAGATAGATAGATAGATAGATAGATAGATAGATAGATAGATAGATAGATAGATAGATAGATAGATAGATAGATAGATAGATAGATAGATAGATAGATAGATAGATAGATAGATAGATAGATAGATAGATAGATAGATAGATAGATAGATAGATAGATAGATAGATAGATAGATAGATAGATAGATAGATAGATAGATAGATAGATAGATAGATAGATAGATAGATAGATAGATAGATAGATAGATAGATAGATAGATAGATAGATAGATAGATAGATAGATAGATAGATAGATAGATAGATAGATAGATAGATAGATAGATAGATAGATAGATAGATAGATAGATAGATAGATAGATAGATAGATAGATAGATAGATAGATAGATAGATAGATAGAAGGGAGGATTATCAAATTTAAAAAAATAGAAAGTGATTGTCAATGACTCTGTATAGTATAATGAGAATACAATTGATTGTCAAGTACCTATAGATGGTGACAGAAATTGTTAATATAATACTAAGTGTGTGTTACTGTTGATACAATTGCGTATTACTTAACGGACATTCAATGTGCCACTGCTGCTAAATCTAATGGCATATTGTAGCTATGTCTTCTACAGTTCTACTTCTTTAAATTTTAGCTCCCCGAGGAGCACAGGCCTTCAACAAATGTACGCCAAGTCTTCCTGTCCTGTGCCATCAGCTTAAGTTCTGTCCGTGTCTATTTCATCCCTTTCATTTCTATCTCCAGTTCTCTACTCCATCTTTTCTTTGATCTTTCTCTACCTCTCTTACCCTAGGGGTTCCAGAACAGGGATTATGCCTTGTAATACTATCAACAGTTTTTCTCAGTGTGTGTCCTATCCATCACCAGCGTCTTCTTCACATTTCTTGTTCCATTGGCACTTGTCTGGTTCTTGTCATCAGTTCCACATTAGTGATCTTGTCATACCACTTCTATCCTTCTACTCAACTGTAACCTCGTGGTCACACAAACTGCCTCATGGCCATAGTGAACTTAGGTTTTTTTAGTCCCTCTACTGTGTATCATGTTTTAATCCTTCTACTGTGTATCATGTTTTAGTCCCTCTACTGTGTATCATGTTTTAGTCCCTCTACTGTGTATCATGTTTTAATCCCTCTACTGTGTATCATGTTTTAGTCCCTCTACTGTGTATCATGTTTTAATCCCTCTACTGTGTATCATGTTTTAGTCCCTCTACTGTGTATCATGTTTTAATCCTTCTACTGTGTATCATGTTTTAGTCCCTCTACTGTGTATCATGTTTTAATCCCTCTACTGTGTATCATGTTTTAGTCCCTCTACTGTGTATCATGTTTTAATCCCTCTACTGTGTATCATGTTTTAATCCCTCTACTGTTTATCATGTTTTAATCCCTCTACTGTGTATCATGTTTTAGTCCCTCTACTGTGTATCATGTTTTAATCCCTCTACTGTGTATCTTGTTGTTAGTACCTCTACCGTGTATCTTGTTCTTAGTCCCTCCACTGTGTATCTTGTTTCTAGTACTGTTTCTCAACACTGACCATTCTTTTATATCCTAATAAACGCTTGGTTAATGAACCTCTTGGAGTTTTCACGTTTTATTTTGTCTGGCACCTGATCACGGAGTAAACAGTTCTACTTAACTTAACAATATTTAAGTCACCAAGACACAGGAATTATCAAACGGAATAATGCAAAATTGAAAGAAGAGGATGAGTTCGAGTATCTCAGCACGTCAGGCAGTCTTTGATCTGGAATGCCAAAGACAGGAGATGCAAGGGGAGATAATAGAACACACAGAGAATAAAGATGGAGACATACATCACGGGAATGAAGAAGACAAGGAAAGAAGACCTTACGATAGTGGCGTGGGGCAGTAAGACTTCTCATAAGTTTCTTGAAGAGGTATGCTACTTTGGGGGGGTCTGAAAGGTAATGAACGAATGTACGAGATATGAATGAATGTTAACATCAGATGGAAATGTTACGTTGTTCTTCTCGACACACAGTTTGAGAACCCCTGATATAACTAACATAACAGCGCAGTTTTCGTTAGCACAAAAACAAAATATTTCAGCGTGGCTAATATAAATTGCTTCATTAGTATTCTTGTTCACGCACAGTTTCATGGAATTTGGTCTTCCAGACTTAGCCTCCATCACACATGTACATACACGTGAAGGACTGCGCAATGAGAATGCTCGGTTGTATAATGTGATGCCTACAGGTAAGCGATGTATCTAATTGCTGTTGTCTCCTGAATGTGGTGGTATGTATCACATAGTCAGGTGAAGTATATTGCTTGAATATTACTTATGTATTTTTGATTTCAGAATTACAATGATAAAATTAAAGCTTCTGTGGAATAGAGGATTGAAATGGTATAACAAGATGACTATTGTAGAGCTGACGACAAGAACCAGACAAGTGTCAGTAGAACAAGAGATGACAAGAACCAGACAAGTGTCAGTAAAACAAGAGATGACAAGAACCAGACAAGTGGCAGTAGAACAAGAGATGACAAGAACCAGACATGTGTCAGTGTCACGAAGTGGATTTAAGTTTTAGAGTTTGTCTGAGTGTATAGACAAGACACTAGTATGAGAAAGTCTGAGATGATAGATTTTTAGATGAGAATGACAGTGAATGTGGAAAGATGAGACTATTGGCTTCGAGGGTGAGAACTGAGATTGACTCTCCCTCGCCACTCCTGAAGTATTTAATAGCTATAGCCTCACCACCTCTGACTACCAATAAAGGAGATAAGGTTTCATTAAAGTTCCACAGACACAACTATACCGACAAACATATACGTACAGTATAGTTATAGAGAAATTGATCCAGGATACAGTTTATAATTTATTATACAACAAAATCAAATAACACAGTAAAATAAATAACGTGCGAGGTCGCACACCTGAAAAATAAATAGTACAATTAAACTGACATACACTATAACCCACCACTTCCACCCTCTCGTTCAACCTGCATGGAAGAAAATTAATGATTAACAACAAAAAATTAATTGATGGGATCTCTAGCTTGAGAGCCACCACTCCTAACTATCTACTTATTATTGGTAAATCTAATCCAATGTCCTGCTGCAGACTGATACTAAATGTCTACACACATCTGAATGAACTATCTAATATCCTACACAGCTAATCACAAGCACTGATCCTCTAACGGACTACTTCAGTGCAGCCTCCGAGGCTGTCCTCTGACTATGTCTATCAATCTATCTAACTTCTTGCTCTCCTCTGCTACTGCTCAGTGTCTCTCTGACACTGCTGTCGTTGGCTGATTGGCGTCTCCGTTACGCCCCTCCTCTCGATAGCGTTCGGAAAAGAAATGTTGACCCTTTCTCCTGTTCCCGACTACTGCAACTGATGACTGTGGTATCAAGCATGGGGTACTTGATTCAGAATGAAGGTGCTTCACTGCTGCTGACAATATTTTAATGGCTGATTGAACCCTCTTAGGGTTTAGGGACCCACGGCTTTATTGTGGCCGTATCTATATAAATAAACCCAACCTCCAGGCCATGCGCATCTATGGAGTGGTATAAAGAGCTGAGAGCTCCGGATTTTAAAAACGATGCAACCGTTCCCGCTGAAGCATGGGGCTTCGCTGCATGAGAACTGCTATCTTTACTGGTGCAGACGTACTTGGCGCCGGTAACTACCGCGTCACCAGTTCTCTTTCACCTCTGGCGATGCCTCGACCCTTCTACTCCTGAGAAGGCCGAATATCTTGGTAAGCTTTAAGGCAATTTGCACCCCTCCCTGTATGCCGTGAAAAAATGCTGTAAACAAAGAAATAACAACCAATGTACAACAATTCGACATATACTCGTTTCTGATATAACCAACTAAATAAATACCTCTCCCTTAAATCAATACAGCTCCCCTACACGACTACGCCTATCTCCCGTCTTGCCCCTCCTCAACTATGCACAGCGATAAACACTTATTTCTGCGCAAAGGTCAGCCTACCATACACTCGCACTCTCTCTTCCCATGCTCCCACTGAATATCGGTCTGGTAGGTGAACCCCCCTGACACAGGCTAACCTAATCTATTACGCTAGTCTAGCCTCAAGCGTCAAAACAATTCATTCACTGAGGGAAATCTCCTGTACTAAATAGTTCCTCGGCCCACTTCTTAGAGACTGACCCAGGAAGGTTTTATCAATGACACAATTATATACACACCCTCTAGGAATAATTACATCCCATCTCACTCTTATCTTCTGACTACACGAGGTTATTAATTAAACACAAGTTTAAAAAAACACAAATTCCTACGCCCTCTCAGTAATGTTAACTTCACCCCTTGTCATCCAACTACACCGCCGAATTAATACCCAAGCAAACAAAGCACACACGTAATTAAAAATACACAAACACGCTCGCGAACATATATTTTACACGTCATCATAATCAAAATGCGGTTTCCACCGCCCTCAGATTTCATATTACAGAGCACCAGTTATCTTAGCATTATCTTCACCCAGTTAATATCGCAAAACCGTTTTACACAATCATAGATACTGCTACTTATTCACAGAAAGTTTATATGCACAACCTACATTACTATTATTTCTATAAGATAGCAATTGATGGCACTTCACGCTAATAAAATTAAATTAACTCCCAGAAGAAAACTTTACTTTAACGTGCTAAGATCTTACAGAAATATCTACTCGCTAATACGTTATGGACATACCCAAATTATCGAATTTCTCACAAAGAGCAGACGAATATGACGTTGATTCACGGCAGTAAAATTTTGAAACCAGAGAGACCGCTAATGGCTACAAGGCTGGTATATATCATAGAAAAACGACGCTAAAACCCACGCATAGGTCATCACGTGGTGTCCCTCTGGGGCCGCCCTAAACCAATAATATTGCCGCAATTAGTTAATAACTATGAATTGGCAGTGGTGCACCACTTCACATACCTAGGGTCTACCATCAATGACAAACTCTCACTGGATACTGAAATCGACAGCCGCATTGGCAAAGCTGCAGCTACCTTTGCCCGCCTCACATCGCGTGTTTGGGGAAACTCTAAACTCACAATGAAGACCAAAGCTGCGGTATATAATGCCTGCGTCACCAGCACACTCCTATATGGCAGCGAGACCTGGACGACCTATGCTAAGCAAGAAAGAAGGCTCAATACCTTCCATTTGCGGTGTCTACGCCGCATCCTCGGCATCTCGTGGAAAGATAAAGTGACAAATTTCGAGGTGTTGTCACGTGCTGGCCTTCAAAGTATGTATACGCTGCTTAGACAGCGCAGACTTCGCTGGCTTGGCCATGTTCGCCGCATGGAAGATGGTCGCATCCCAAAAGATATCTTCTACGGACAATTAGCAGATGGCAAGAGAACAGTTGGGCGACCACAGCTGAGGTTCAAAGATGTGTGCAAGAGAGATATGAGGGCACTGGACATGGATCCAGCAACATGGGAGGATGAAGCTGCCGATCGCACAAAGTGGCGATGCTATTTACGGCACCACCTCAGATTGGGCGAAGAGAGGCTCACACAAGAAGCAGAGGTGAGGAGAAAACGTCGAAAGGAGCACCAGGAAAATAAGCAGTTGAGGGCTGTCACCTCAGGGGCGCATTCCCATAGTCAGTTATGACTGAAGGGGCTATTATTATTATTATTATAGTTAATAACTGACCCCGGCCAATCATAACGCAAACTAATTCATGACTCATGTTTATTCTGCTCCCGCGCATCCTTATTGCGTCATGTTAAATGAGGTTACTACCGTTCGCGTGAGCAGAATCAACTTTGATTGGTTATAGCGTTAGTTCGACGTACCTGGGTCGTGCTTTTCACTCCCACCCCTACGATTAAACCAGGTAGGTGTTTCTAACGTCGGAACATTTTTGCCCAGCCTAATAATACTCAAGCGCCTAATACAATAAAATGACCGCAATTATTTTATATACTCATAAAAAATAAGACTACGTGAACGCAATTACTACAGAGAAAAGAAGACTGGTGCGGATATTAAAATTAAACCCCACAGAAATTCTTCATAAAAACGCAAATAATTACTTAGAGAAAAGGAATGGGGCCCGTTGAAAATAAAATCACAGTATCTTCTCACAGTCAGTAAAACAAGAGATGGCAATAACCAGATAGGTGTCAGTAGAACAAGATATGACAAGAACCAGACAAGTGTCAGTAGAACAAGAGATGACAAGAACCAGACATGTGTCAGTAAAACAAGAGATGACAATAACCAGATAAGTGTCAGTAAAACAAGAGATGAGAAGAACCAGACAAGTGTCAGTAGAACAAGAGATGACAAGAACCAGACAAGTGTCAGTAAAACAAGAGATGGCAAGAACCAGACAATTGTCAGTAAAACAAGAGATGACAAGAACCAGACAAGTGTCAGTAAAACAAGATATGACACGAATCAGACAATTGTCAGTAGATCAAGAGATTACAAGAACCAGACAAGTGTCAGGAGAACAAGAGATGACAAGAACCAGACAAGTGTCAGTATATCAAGAGATGGCAAGAACCAGACAATTGTCAGTAGATCAAGATATGACAAGAACCAGACAAGTGTCAGTAGAACAAGAGATGACAAGAACCAGACATGTGTCAGTAAAACAAGAGATGACTATAACCAGATGAGTGTCAGTAAAACAAGAGATGACAAGAACCAGACAAGTGTCAGTAGAACAAGAGATGACAAGAACCAGACAAGTGTCAATAGAACAAGAGATGGCAAGAACCAGACAATTGTCAGTAAAACAAGATATGACACGAATCAGACAATTGTCAGTAGATCAAGAGATTACAAGAACCAGACAAGTGTCAGGAGAACAAGAGATGACAAGAACCAGACAAGAGTCAGTATATCAAGAGATGGCAAGAACCAGACAATTGTCAGTAGATCAAGAAATGACAAGAACCAGACAAGTGTCAGTAGAACAAGAGATGACAAGAACCAGACAAGTGTCAGTTGAACAAGAGATGGCGAGAAGAAGCAGGCGTTGGATAAGAAATACAGTGATGAAACCTGTTGATAGAATTACAATGCAGTCCTTGTTCTGGAGTCGCCATAATAACAGTAGTCTCTAAGATTACAAATACATAATAAGAAAAAAACAGTAAGATTACAAAGATAATTTAAAATAGTAAGTCTGATTTTAAACGATTACAGCGGACAGTGGTTCATGTGTGGACATTTAATGCATTTCCAATGAATGAAGCATGTGAAGTGGTGAATTTCATCTTATATCCTGTTCTACTATTATGCGCTGTCTGACTACCTGGCATATATAAGCAGACATAAGATTTATAAAGTAGGCATTGGAAGAACACGAATAGATGATCTTTGGCTATCTGGTCGGTGCAGGACTTGGGAGCATACATAAGGAAAATAAAGAAGGCACTTAAAGGGGTCATCTCAAACCATCTTGTCTGTGCAGGATCTAGAGGTAGACATGAGACTGATGAAGGATTTGGAATAACTTGAAGAGATGATTTCTGGCTATATGGTCAATGAAGGATTTGGAAGCTGACACGAGATGGATAATGAAGGCTTTGTAAGATCATACAGAGATGACATCTGGCTCTCTAGTCTGTGCAAGATCTGGAAGCAGACCATAAGATAGAGAAATAAGGCATTGAAAGAACTTGAAAGGTTAATGCAGGACAGAAAGATTTGGGATTAACTAAATGACAGCTGAAAAACAAAGAAATCAAGAATTTTGTTGAACTTGATTTACTGCGATCTCATTTACCAGATTAGATGTATCGTGACAGAACTGCTGCACTTTAATTGTAGTTATGATTTCATTACTATTCAACTACTTATTGTAGCTGTAGAATTGTATTTAATTAATGTAGCAGTATTACTTTAGAAAAAATTGTTGGTTTGTATTACAATTACTATTAAGACAGAGTATCGATGTATAGCCTTGCCTCTGACGAGACACAGGATGAATGGGAGTAACACTCAGGAAAACCCATAGAGTCGACTAATATAAGGTTATGCTTGGTGTTAGCGACCTCACCATGTTAAACAAATAGTTATAGAAACTGTCGCTGCAAGGGCACATAATTGAAATGCTTGGACAGGCTTCCTTCAAGAGCACCAGCTGAATAGTAACTCTATAGGGGGTGCAAATGGAAGTTATGATGATGATATCACTGTATTAGACGTATTGTGACACCGCATAATACTATGCTTGAGATTAATGATTACTCACAAATAAGTCATTGTTTTCATAGATTCTACCTTGGGATCACCACGAACTGAACAACTATCTAACACACAGAACAACCCATAATGGCATCAGAAGGAAGGAGGTTCAGTAGAAAGGGATGTGTCTTATGGCTGAAGCACTGCCTTCTTGTGTTCGAAACCGTAGGATTAGAAACCAGCGTGTCCTTGGAAGTTATCTTCATGATTGCAAATATCCAGACACTGGGTGTTCCTATCCGTTATTCCTCACTTCCTGGTACTATTTCGGCTGCCATGGGCGTGGTCTTAATTCCAAGCATGGGATTCATCATGGACAGATGGGCAAAATCTAAATCTGCGAAGGCTTTGATTCTGATTGCAACAAGCTCGCTGGAGATTATTGGAAATTTTCTTATATTCACGGCAAACATGATTAAACTTACGTACTACGATGGAACAAAAACGTTCAATGGCTCTACAACTTCGATATGGTGCAATACAACTCAGTCATGGATTTCCACAAATTCTTCTGAATCTATTTCGACTACAAACAGTTCATCGTATGCGCTCTTTACCAACATGTCTACAACGCTTGCAAATGTCAACACGACCTTGACCTCGATGCATCTGGATGTTACTGGAACAAACTTTTCACCCACACAATTGTCGGTTAACGAACTTCCCTCTTCAGGGGAAGAGGGCGTTCGTTACTTCGCAATTTTGGCTATGATAGGTTATTGCCTGTTGGACTGCGGGTACGATTCTAGCAACTGTTTTGTGAAAACCTTTGCACTGGCATCAACGTCAGCCAAGGATCATCCCAGTGTCATCGTCAAGGCAGTATTTGTGTCCTCCTTTGGTAAGTAAGTCTGGCTAAATTGAGTGCTTCTGCACTAAGGTCATCTTGTATACATAACTTGTAAAAAATGGATCCCGTTACACGCTCATTGAGGTATATTGAGAATATGGTGTTAGGCCCACATTTTCTTGACCATCACACTAGGGGTGATGTGATCAGCATCACGCCGGCAGCCTTAACCTTCCTAGAAGTTGCTCTGGTACCCAATTCATGAGGCTGGGTCGACCCCGTTTGCGGTGTAAAAAATCCCAGCTTAACTGGGGATCGAACCATGCTAGGAAGCCAGTGCACTAACCACTGTGTTACAGCGACTCAATACATATCTTGTAAGGACGGAAAATGTCGGCGTCTGTGGCCTAATGGATATGAACGCAGTTTCATAATCCAGATATACCAGGTTCGAAACCTGCTGCAGGCGGTTTGGTAGCAGATCGCTTTGTGTGGATTTTTAACAATGGTACAAGCGTCGTACAGTTCAGAAAGCAATGGCAAACTACTGAATGAAAAAATTGCCTAGAAAAATCACAAACAGCCAATAAAAGCTGGGGTTGATTGCCACGTCCTGTAAAGGAAAAGCAACTAACTTTTTTAAGGGGAGGTTTAACCCCCAAAAATGAAGAATTTCATTGAAAATATCAAATTTTAGATACATATTGCACTGGAAAGTACATTCATTTGCCCACATTTCTGTATGTTTATTTTCACTAAAACCTTTGTGGATGATTTTATATAAATTTTTAAAGTATGTCAGGTAAGTGTATTTTTACCTAATTATATTTGTAAAATATAAAAATTGGTATATTTGTGATGCTATCTTGCTTCTAATGCATGGATTTTAATTTTCGGTACCGTATTCATTTCCCTGAAGCAAACAGAATTCAAGTTTTTCAAACATAGTTTCATGTGTAAAAATAATTTTGACTGGCTAATTTTTATTAACCATGGGGTCCTTTGATGGGTCATCGAAATAATAACGTGGCTGGAGGTATTCCAGTAGAGTGGTAGGGTACCTCCTTATACGCAAATAAAGCTGCAGGTAAGAACGAATCACAGGATTCTGGTTCCTCCTGTGCGAGCTTACGTAAAATTGTAAGTAGAGTCCCGTTATATCTTTCCACTTGTCCAATCGATTGTGGATGATAAAATGTGCGGACGAGAATATTTTGAAAAATCCTAAAAACTTCCTCCATCAGTTTCCCTCTGAACTGTGAACCATTGTCAGTTAATATCTGATAAGGGTATCCTAATCTTGTGAATATTGAGAGCAAAGCCTCTCCTACATGTACTGAGTCAGCTGAGGGTAGAGCAATCGCTTCCTTCCACATAGTACATGTCTACCAGAGAAAGGATGTATTTTTTCGGAAACTGATGAAAAGCGCATACAGTCTGCTGAAATGAAGAATTTAATGAAAAGTAAGCTGCAAAGTATGACACAGAACATGGAATCAATAAAGGAAAATACCAGAGATGATTCCTACATAGCAGCGGGATACTGAGGTGAGTAATTTTTTTGTAAAAGTGTAATTCCTCCCTTTTTTCTTAATTTTCTCAAAACCTCATTTTTCACACAAATGTGGGCACGTTGCCCATGATTTTTCAAAAACTATTAGTGATACAGCAGTAAGTTTTGGGCCACATGCTGTACACATAGTGTTCATTAAAATAAACTAAAATAAAGGATATATGTTAACAAACTACAAAACTGTTAAGAAATAGCTAAGATACCTCCCTTAAAATTGTCAACTATTTTTCGATTAGTATGTTAAAATCCAAAAAAAAACTCAGATATCAAACCAATCAAAATTATTTTAGTATACAATCATTATCATATATTAACAAATGAAACAGCCAAATTGCATAACTCAAGTTGTACTCACATTTGAGATATCTTGGGCAACAAAATACCCAAAAAAAGCTAAAATTTGCCTTTTTTTTCACTGTTCTTCCGCCACAGATTGCAAGTTTTTAGTATATACCTCAATGTTTTGTATTTTTTTCAGTCATATTTCTTGTATAAATGACCAGATATAAATATTAACTTATAATTCTGTGTTGCCACGAGAAAAGAGGTTCTCTACCCTGCAAAAGGGGGTTATATCTCCGAGACAAGAATGCGGTATCTGGCAGAGCAGCCAGTTACCGCAGCGGACGTATCGAGGCGTAGGCGCAGCAAACGCCGAGCCACAACCACTACCGAACTGCATTAGATAGAAATGATTCAGAGAATTTAGAATATAGAAGAAAGGCTGCCTATAAATAACCTGCTTCTCAGGTGGACGATTTACTTCTGTCAACGTCTTGAGCTTTGAACAATTCGAAATAACTTATATTTTATGAAATATTAACTTCACTTCAAAGAAAACATTACATAACTGTCTTATTCAGATCAGGACGAAAGTAAATTTTGACATTTATTACAAATAAGGGAGGGAAACCTGAGGCCTGTAAACAGTAAATTAATATGAAACAAATATAAAGGTATGTTATCAGGCACTCGCAGGAAATAAAGAAGTAGAACACCAGACAACAGAAAAACAACAGACATGAGTGGCTTACCCAGGATTTGAACACTGGACCTTCCATGCGACAACCCCGCCTAGCCATGCAAGCGAATCACACTATCCGCTCTGCCATCTACGCATCATCAAAAAATGATGTTTCAATGGCAGGTCAATAGTGCGAACCACAATACACGACACCAGAAGTCCTCCATGGGCAGTTCAGTCTATTAATGACGCAATCACTTCTGTTGTATTTCTATCAAGCAGTATAGGCCGAATCCAACAAGACCCTTAGGACCTTAATACTGTGTCCAGTAAATGATAGTAGACTAGAACAGTGAGAACAGGATAGTGGGTAGGTTTGGTATTGTACAAACATTTATTACAAATAAGGGAGGGAAACCTGAGGCCTGTAAACAGTAAATTAATATGAAACAAATATAAAGGTATGTTATCAGGCACTCGCAGGAAAATAAAGAAGTAGAACACCAGACAACAGAAAAACAACAGACATGAGTGGCTTACCCAGGATTTGAACACTGGACCTTCCGTGCGACAACCCCGCCTAGCCATGCAAGCGAATCACACTATCCGCTCTGCCATCTACGCATCATCAAAAAATGATGTTTCAATGGCACTATTGACCTGCCATTGAAACATCATTTTTTGATGATGCGTAGATGGCAGAGCGGATAGTGTGATTCGCTTGTATGGCTAGGCGGGGTTGTCGCACGGAAGGTCCAGTGTTCAAATCCTGGGTAAGCCACTCATGTCTGTTGTTTTTCTGTTGTCTGGTGTTCTACTTCTTTATTTCCTGCGAGTGCCTGATAACATACCTTTATATTTGTTTCATATTAATTTACTGTTTACAGGCCTCAGGTTTCCCTCCCTTATTTGTAATAAATGTTTGTACAATACCAAACCTACCCACTATCCTGTTCTCACTGTTCTAGTCTACTATCATTTACTGGACACAGTATTAAGGTCCTAAGGGTCTTGTTGGATTCGGCCTATACTGCTTGATAGAAATACAACAGAAGTGATTGCGTCATTAATAGGCTGAACTGCCCATGGAGGACTTCTGGTGTCGTGTATTGTGGTTCGCACTATTGACCTGCCATTGAAACATCATTTTTTGATGATGCGTAGATGGCAGAGCGGATAGTGTGATTCGCTTGCATGGCTAGGCGGGGTTGTCGCACGGAAGGTCCAGTGTTCAAATCCTGGGTAAGCCACTCATGTCTGTTGTTTTTCTGTTGTCTGGTGTTCTACTTCTTTATTTCCTGCGAGTGCCTGATAACATACCTTTATATTTGTTTCATATTAATTTAAATTTTGACATGCTCGTAAAGGTTTGGTAAGGACGTGAACACAGCGCCTACAATCCTTGGGTTAACGTGCTTTTCATTACCAGCAGGAGAGAGCTAGTCCAAAACGTGCCTTGCTGTTCTTACCATATCCTGTGCCATCCACACTCCAGTGCTCATTTCTGAAACTGGGGTATTTCCATAGATCAATATTACTTTGTCTTGATCTATTGTTCATCTATAAATTACCCATCTCGCCACAGGAGTGATAGAGTGTAGAAGTAAATGACAGGGATTTACGGTCAGGATCGTGACACACGATGAGACTTCTATTTCGTGTGTATCACTGTAATTTATTTTTTTTTTCCTCGCATGAGGTCGCATATTTTTTCCTCGCATGAGGTCGCATTGTCCCCGCCCAAACCCGGCTCTGGTCAAGACCACATGTCCCAACACAAGAAGACCCAATGACAAAATGTGTCACTGTAATGATCTTCTGTGTTCTCACACAAAGGACCTAATGACACATGAATGTCACTGTATTGGTCCCTGTGTCTAGACACATGATCCTAGCCAAAGGCCGGATAAGAGCTTTGGGTCTTCACAGCATTACTCGTGCTGGGTTCACTGTCACTGTAATTAATTCTGGCGGCATTTATTGCCGGTCAAAAATACAATGTTTCAACTTTTGTTCTTCTATACCCATTAAAAGAAACACGATTATATAAATGATTGTTACTCGTATCTGGGATACGTTATGTAATTTAATGTAATATATAAATATATATATATATGCAATTTGAGTTTAAAAAAATAATTTAAAAAAATGCGTGTTTGCAAAAAAAGAAGATTTGTGTTTTTAATATATTGTTTATACAATAATTAAAAATCCTTTTTCAATTAACAAAAACACAAATATTAAGCAAACAATATGTTTCTAATTTCTTATGTACCTTGCTGCCAATGGTAAATAATTATTACTTCCCCTGAAATAAATTGCGGATTTCAGTGTATGTATTTCCTTCTTAGTCTTCTTAGTTCGCTCTCGTGTAATCACGTAAATCTCTCGTTTAAAGTTGATAGTCGTCTCATGCTTGTCTCGGCACCATTCAGTTTATCTAACCTGGTTGGAGAAGGCAGTGCTGCCACTCAGCTGCTCTCGTGGAGCCAATAAATTTGGAAGATACATTCTATCGGTTGTTTGTCCTCCCCACATAAACACACCTGTCTTTCTGGATTTTAATTTGTTGATCTGATTATATTTGAGTCTGTAATGATCTCAGTGTGAAAATGATGACGTCATCTTCGTACACTTTCAGACGTCCACTTGAAAATTTTCAAAAAAAGCAGTAGTCAGCTTAAGGCTACATATTGCAGTGATGTCCAACAGTGGCCAGAATTCAGAGTATCTACTGAGGGTCTTGAAAGGTGTCTACCTTTCGCTCAAGATTACTCTTGGCAGAGATGTGAACTGAAGAATGGTGCTTCAATTCTAGAGAGCCTGATAGGAATTTAAAGAAATCAAGTACTACGGCTGATAGGATTCAGGTCGTGTAAACATTTTATCTTTTCTGACCTTCTATGAGTTAGGACTTTGCTCGTTCTGATCAGCCTCCAACTGGTTTAACTCAGTAACATATTACTTTAATAGCTCAGTTATAAGTATTTAAATGACTGGGACATACGGGTGCAGGTAACTCAAAATGATGATTAAATCAACTATAAATTTGTATATTTACAGATAACAAAATTTAAAAGTCAATTATCGTTAGCAATTGTACAATAAATAACGGTTGGGTGAATTAAATAGCGTGTTTAAAATGTCATCACAGGTGATGGCCTGATTTGAAAAAAAATTCTTTATTAGAGAATTCACTTTGCAGCTTTGGATGGGTACTAAGCTGCCTCTAAGATTTCAGTTGGTTTTACCTCCAGCCGAGGCTTGTTCTTTGCAAGTTATGGACTGGTTCACTCTCGTCACTGTTCAAGTCTGGTGACCGCAACACGCCAAATGCAGTAGCGTGGGGCAATTGCAAAGATGGTCCAGCGTCTGTTAAGACCCGTCTGATGTACCTGTCTAGCTTTGACTGCAGGCCACTTATACCACTCACTTGTTCCACAGATAGCACCACCAATTGGTACCACCGACCCAAATTCGCTTGCACTTCAGACTTCTGGCTCAGTAAAATAGTTTCGGTAACTTGATTAAGATGCCTCTTACGGGTGTTAAGATGTACGGGTGTTATTTTACAATAGACTTCCACTATGACTTAGTGTTCAGGTTCCTAGGATTCCGGGCTTTCCATATTAACCTAGGTAGAGTTTTCCTGGGATGTACATTCACAAGATGCTCAAACACGTTGTCCGGTCCTTTAAAGTGGAATCCAGATCATATTCCTTATTATGGCTTGTCTGGCTGTCTTCTTGAAGAGTGGAATTTCACAGTGCCGTAAACTGAACTGGCGCTAGATAATAAGGCAACATTCGGCCCACATCCAGATTGCTACTAAATGACAAGGCTCCAATAAGAGATGTTGTATTTGTACATCTCAAATGCCAAGCCAGTTGCATGCAAGATGCGTATATTTTGGTAGGGTATATTCCCACTACTCTCGCATGTAACATTCCTGCGTGACGCAAAGCAATGTGATGTTTACAAGTCCCTTCCCATAACAGCTATGTCAAACATCGGCTAGAGCAGAAACTAATCGCAAAACAATGGTCATGAAACATACTAGCTTAGAAAATAGCATATTTTGGATTTTTAAAAACCATTTTGAACTATAACTACAAAAGGAAAAATACCTACTAGAGATAATATAGTATAAAATAAATACAAACCAAAAACATATTACAATAAAGGAAACACGTCCTGATATAACCAACAACTCCATGTACATGGTAGATGGTTGAAAGGGGCGTGCTACAAAGAAAAGTAGCAAACACATTAATTTAAAAAAAAAATTCTTCTTCTTCTGTGTTCGTCCTGAAAAGGATGGTTGTTACGTTGTGTCGCCGTTTACAGCAAAGCTGCGATATCTGCGATATCTGCGCCTTTCGGCCCGAAACATCCGTTTTCGGCACAGCATTTTTGGGACCGGGTTAGCCTTCCCTCTTCGATCCCTACTCTCTCAGCCAGACTTCAGTGATGCAGCCTGTTTCCAGGACCACCACTTGGAGTAGGGTCTTGGTCAGCTCTGGTTCGCTGACCCTGACGCAAGCAGTCAAGCTATGGGTCGCTTACTGCATTCCTCACTTTTGATGCATCTTCGGTCCCTAAACTAGATTCTGAAAGTACTCAGGGCTTCTTGTCTCCTCGGAATCTCTGACTTGCAGAGTGGAAGTTGTGCAGTTAGCTTAACACTGTATGCATTGTTATAAGGAATAATTCTTGACATATCGAGAATATTGCAGAGAGCCTGGCACCGAAAAAAAGCCCCTGAGATTTGTATTTAGACCCTTTCCTGGATCCACATATGTTTTGGATACATATTCCTGCTCGTGATCCCATCATTTCATATTTAATGACCATTATCCCTTGTATTACTTGATAGTGGTCATACGTTACATCTTCATAGCATACGAGTTGCGCGTCACATGATTTAACCAGTCCCACGTTTTGTTTCATACGGTCAAGGCAACTGGTCTTCACGATTTACTAGTTGGAGAAAGATGTATTCCTGATACCTTACTCATTTGTAGGCCCACGTTTCGCCAGATTCCTTGACCCAAATGCTACAAGCATTATAACAACGTGGCTGAAGATATCACGAAAGTTGAGAGCAGTAATCCACCGAATCCCTGCAAATAGATGTTCCTGAATTTCTAAGATATCCACAGAGTAATCAAATCTACAGCAGCGATGGAAGATAATTTCTATTTGTGAAGTTGCTTAGCTCAAATTAAGACTGGTTAATACCAGGGCGCACAACCTCGTGTTAGTCGCCCTGTTCGGCTTGATCTCTAGTTGGAAATCACCACATAAATATCCCTGAGCACTTTCTGCTTCCCTAAGATCATATTATATGAAAAAAGCAGAATACAGGCACAGAAAATCTTTCCTGGATCATAAGAATACCAACATAGAGAATGGATATGCAGGTGGTGGATTCTAATGTGAGTATGACAATTTTAAGGCATGTTTTCCCTGTATTTTGCTATTTTCTACGATATAGTTTTTCAGCAATTTTAATGTCATTATGTCAGGATTACTCAAAATATTTTAAAGCTAAAGGCTTTAAACTTTGCATACTGTGATCTCATACTATAGTGCTTGTCCCCTTCTAATTTTAAAAGTATAAACCTGTAACTTTTTGATCAGTGAATTTTTAAAGTATCTCTACCCTGTATTTTTATCAAGAAAAATGGGTCTAATTTTTGAAAATTCATAAAAAAATCACTTGGATAGTTTATAAAGATGAAACTAGAAGGGAGTCTTGAGAATGCTGTGATCTATGCGCAAGCCAAATTCCAATGTCCTATCTTTGCAAATAAAGTGTGCATCTTGACACAAAAAAAGTTTCTATTTTTAGTAACAATATGCAAATTAGGACCCAATATAATTATTTTCCAATGATTCAGCATTTTGTATTAAATGCTTTGATGTCCTAAACATGCCCAAAAAAATTGGAGCTTGTAAAGTCAAAAATAAAAAAATATATAATTTTAGGTGAAACCTCCCCTTAAGGACGGAAAATAATAATCCATTATTACAGCGTTTGAAAAGTCACTTCTTTCTTTTTAGGTGTATGTATCTTCACATGTACCTATTGGATGTCATATACAAACAAGAATCAATAACTGTCTTTTGACAAATACGTTTGATTTATTTATGTTTTATTCCCAGCAACAAAATAAATCAAAATCAAATCAAATATGGTCAATAAACAGGCGTTACAAGAAACAACAAAAGTTACTGCGTCAATGAAATCGTGTGTTGATTAGACAGGATCTCACCTTCAGTTGTAACGGTAATTAGACAGTATTTTACGTAATAAATTGGCAGGTAAATACCTTTATTTTAATTTGTTATAAGTGACGAAATAATAATTGAAAAATAAAAAGTAACTTTTAAACCACTCTGTAAATTTGGTCTTCTTCTGTGTTCAGTGACATTAAAGTAAAGGTTTATTTCCCTTCCTTTTCAAATACTCTGATTTCTGGCGTAGATGATGATGTCTTTCCACAACTTTCAATCTCCGTTGTTGTTAATCAATGTTGACTTCTTTCCTTGCCACGACGTTAAACAGTCCAGCATCTTCTTCTTTGTCGTCCTGTGTCTTTATCTCCCTCATATTTTTTGTGTCACAATATATTCCAAACGGTTTTATAGCAACGTGTTATCAAAACCTTGGGGGTCGGAGTGGCTTGGAGATATGGCGTCCGCCTCTAATTCTGAAGTTACCGGGTTCGCTCCCAGTACAAGGAATATAATTGATGGACATTTTTCTTCAGAATGAGTCATACTCCCCCGATCTCCTGGGTAGTGAGATCGGATACCTAGCCTTCTCGGATACGGGCGATAAAATAAGAGGTGCCATGTGCAAGCTGTGCGCGTTAAAGATCCCTCGGCAGTTGAAAAGGTACTTGTGTGATATTTCACCGCTAAAATAAAATTTTCCAAATTTATTACCAAAACTGACAACCGTACTTTTTCTTGACTTGGAAAGGTTGATTTCACATTGTGATTTGGGAGGGCAAGTTCGTCGTGCATTCATAGTTGACACGCTTACGACAGACCCGCCCTCAACCCCCCCCCCCCTCCCCCGGTATTTTAAGTTTATAAGCAATAAAACGGTATTGAATTGGGACCTTAGATGCGTCAACAGTGATCCACTACCGCGATAAGTTACCGGGTTTCTGGTTCAAAGCTTGGTAGAGTCTAACCAGCTGTAAATGGGTACCTGACTCTGATCTTGAGTTAGAGAATGCAACAGCAACGAGGACGGGAACAGGTGTCACGCATCAGTCTAACCAGCTGTAAATGGGTACCTGACTCTGATAGGGACTTGAAAGCTGATGATGATGATGATTACGATGACTAGCAATTCCCTAGACTTAAGGGTCTTTTATATTTGGACATGCGCCCTAATATAACCGACTAGATTGAACGGGACGCACCTCGCCAAAACGAGACAAAACTTTAAAAAAAAAAAACCTCACCGCTGGGTGTGGAGGGCTGGGTGGAGAGGGCTGGGTGGGAAGTTGGTCCCCCTCCCTCACTATGCACTGATCCTTGTCAAATATTTACCTAATCAGAGCCGGATTAACGTAGTAGCAAAAGTAGCATTTGCTACGAGTCCCGCGCTTTTAGGGATCCGCGCCAATAAATATGTACATCATTTTTTGGTCATTTTCTAATACGAGCGTTAAACCAATGATCTTGTGATGTATGCCATCTTTAGCGCCTTTTCATTTGATGTCACGAAATTGTGAGAGAAAGAGCATAACAGGGTGACTTAGTGTGACTCTTTATTACTTTTATCTGAACTGTTTGCGGACAGAAGCAGTCATTATCTTTGGATTTTTGTTGAAAGCCTGTACACCTTCTTTTCTGCTTCTACCTACCGGTGGGGGTCTCCTTTCTACTGCATTATGTGCTGGCGGTAGTCATAATAAGTCCCATTTGCCCTTTGTGAAATGGTCCGCTTGGGCAGATGCGACAAAAGCACTTTTACACAGCTTTTCTGCAATAAAACAAGTCTTGGATGATATTTCAGATAACAATGATCAGAAGGCAGAGTGTCGTCAACAGGCTCGTTGTCTACTTTCAACCATGATGAAGTTAGAAACAGGAATAATGATCATACTGTGGGATCAAGTATTACACCGTTTTCAAATGACCAGTGCTTCTTTGCAATCTTCTAACCAAGATTTGAATACGGCTTGTGCACTCTATGAATCCCTGCGGGGGTATATTCAAGCTATGCGGTCTACTTTTGCAGACATAGAGCAAAAGGCCAAGGATGTGACTGAGTGTGAACATTATCAAGAACAAACTCGAAGGAAACACAAACGAAATCGAGAGTATGATGATTTCAGTGGTTCCAGCACAATTGATGAATCTCAAACGCCTTCTCAGCAGTTTAAAAGCCGAATATTTCTTGTCCTTATTGATAGCTTGCTACCTTGTCAAAACGCCAGAAAGCTTATCAAAAGTTGAATGATGTATTTGGATTCCTTCGTCAGTCACAGTCGTTTACAAAATACATAGAGAAACATTATCCACGCAACACCTGGACCCATGCATACACAGATGGGTCAGAAACAAATGAAAGAGAAAATGGAGGTGGGGGCGTCTTTCTGACCTTAAGCACTGGTGCAGAAAAAATGCTGTCAGTGGCGACAGGACGATTCTCCAACAACTTCAGAGCAGAGGCAGAGGCCCTGAAAACTGTAGCAGAGGTTATATTGACAGAAGAAAGCGCAGAGAGAAGGGTTGCTTTCTTTTCTGATGCACAGTCAGTAATTGCGGCATTGAAAAGCCAAAATAATACAGACCTGGATGATCTCAGAGTAGTGCTATAACCAGCTCCCCTCCTGGCTGCCTTTACCTTTCAGAGCAGAGTCAGGTATCCATCCACTTACAGCTGGGTAGATTGTAGCGTGACGCCACCATGTCTCCTACCTTTGTCGAGAGAAGCCTGCACTGAAACCACGGACGCCCTCATAAATGGTTGCTTGTCTAAAATAGAAGGATTGTAGTGGTATGACAAGATCACTAATGTGCAACTGATGACACGAACCAGGCAAGTGCCAGAAGAACGAGACATGAGAAGAAGACGCTGAAGATGGATAGGATACACACTGAGCAAACTTGCTTATAGCTTTACCAGGCAGTCCTTGGTCTGGAACCCCCAGGGTAAGAGAGGCAGAGGAAGACCAAGGAATACACGGAGAAGAGAACTGATGACAGACAAGAAGAGGATAAAGAAATTATGGAACGACCTTGAGCTGATGGCACAGGACAGGAAGACTTGGTATAAAGCAAATGCTCCTTAGGGACTTGAAAGCTGATGATGATGATGATGACTAGGTTGAACGGGACGCGCCCCGCCAAGACGAGGCAAAAATTTTACATTAAAAAAAAATAAATACATAATAATACTAACCCACAACCCCTACCTGTTAAATGGACTAATCCCGCGCAGGCGGGAAAAAAAAGCCGCGCAGGCGGGGAAAAAAAAGAAAAAAATTGTAAGGAAAGAGTACGGTTGTCAGTTTTGGTAATAAATTTGGAAAATTTTATTTTAGCGGTGAAATATCACACAAGTACCGTTGAAAATCGTAAAGAGTTTGCCAAAGGGCCGCTGCTCTTGCTAAATTTAAATATTAGACAACCTACTAGTCACACAAAAAATGTTATAGAATGTGTGATTCATGTATACATACATTGATATCCTCGCTGGGGCTGTGGAGTTCGTGCACTGGGCTGAGATCCTCCTTGTGTAATCTGAGAGAGGAGATCGAAGCACTGATGAAGTTGCCCGTGTGCAATGAAGATGGTCCTTAAAACCAAACCGTTGTACTCACGATTTTAATGCAAGAAATCGGTTTACAACATTGCAAGGTCATCATTGTTCTGAAATCTGCAGAATAAGAAAGGTAGAGGGTGATAAAAAATACACAGAGAAAAAGCTGGAGATATACTTGAAAGCAATATAGAATATACATGAAAACAATATAGAATATACATGAAAGCAATATAGAATATACATGAAAGCAATATAGAAGACACTAGCAGATATACCCGGTGGTACGCGAGTAAAAACAACATAACTGAACTTTTAATTTACCACTTGGTTGCGGTACTTCTGAGCCACCATTATTATCTGAGCTACCAAGATCAACACTCCACGGTTAATTCTCGGATTAACCCAATGACAACTATACATCTTACCTCCAGCATATCTACTCCAATCATATTCTTTATTGTACCTCTCACTACCAAATCTAATTCAGTCATGTCCTCTACCATGCCTCTCACCTCCATCACATCTACTCCAATCAGGTCTTCCACTATACCTCTCACCTCCAGCACATCTACTCCAGTCATGGCCTCCATTGTACCTCTCACCTCCAGCACACCCACTCTAATCATGTCCTCCATAATACCTCTAATTTCTAGCACACCAACTCCAATCATGTCCTCCATTATATCTCCCACCTCCAGCATATCTACTCCAATCATGTCCTTCACTATACCTCTCACTCCCAGGACATCTACCCTAATCATGTCCTCATTTATACCTCTCACTTCGAGCACACCTATTCCAATAATTTCCTCCACTATACCTTTCACCTCCAGTTCATCTATTTCAATCATGTCCTCCACCATATCTCTCACCTCCTACACATCTACTCCAATCGTTTCCTCCGCTGTACCTCATTCAGTTCGATTAGATCGAGGGAGACCAAGAGTATGCAGTTCCTCCCCTTCCATAGAAATAACCTTTTCTGCTATGGCAATTAAAACTGTATTGTAAATTTCATGACCTGTAACCAGTTTCCATTTCAGGATATATTAACTGAGCCTGATGTTTACAATTTTATGTAAGATGTTCTTTGCATTTCATCCTTAGTTCTAGTGGATCACCAACTCCACAGGTTCTAAGTAGACTTTCATCTGATCTTTCTTGCTGTGTGTGGTAATGAAGACTCTAAACGGAGACGAACTAAAAACAAATTGCGACCCATGATCTTGTTGAATCCTTTCTTTTCTTTTTTTTTTAAGGGAAATCCATTGATATTTTGAATCAAAATTAAAGTTAAGGGAAACAATACAATTAATGTCTCATTACCAGAAAAAAACATTGCGTTCCCTGTTTCTGTATGGGACGAACCGACAGACGTTCAAATATATAGATTAGATGCATATACCTACAACGGATTGAACAATACACGAGGACTTGGCATGAATTCGTTAAAAAAATGCTTCTTGTTGTACTGAAGGGTAGTCAATAACTGAATGAATGAATTAATTAATTAATTAATTAATGACGAGCTGTATATACCTCAGAGGTCAGGTGTAATCGATCTTCAGCACTTCTTGTTTCCAACCTTGGTCATGCAAGATAACAGAATGCCTTCTTCTGAATGCTTCATTTCAATTATAGTGTTGCCTAATGTATGTCTACCTATGAATGTTTCGCTTCGTATATATTTATCTGTGAATGTTTCACTTCGTATATATTTATTTGCGAATGTTTCACTTCGTATATATTTATCTGTGAATGTTTCACTTCATATATATCAGCCTGTGAATTTTTCACTTCGTTTATATCTATCTGTGAAGGTTTCGCTTCGTATATATCTGCCTGCGAATGTTTCTCTTTATATATAGCGTCGTCTAGTATATATCTGCCTGTGAATGTTTTTCTTTATATATAGTGTCGTCTAGTATATATCTGCCTGTGAATGTTTCTTTTTATATATAGCGTCGTCTAGTATATATCTGCCTGTGAATGTTTCTCTTTATATATAGCGTCGTCTAGTATATATCTGCCTATGAATGTTTCTCTTTATATATAGCGTCGTCTAGTACATATCTGCCTGTAAATGTTTCTCTTTATATATAGCGTCGTCTAGTATATATCTGCCTGTGAATGTTTTACTTCAGATATAGTGTCGTCTAAGGATATCTATCTCTGAACGTTTGTTCAAATATCAGCCTTTCTCAATCTTCTATAGAACGATCCCACGGTAAAAATCTAACACGCTTTTTAGTTTCGGTTTCGAAAACGTACTACTAATATTTAACATTTTGCCAGATCTGCTGCATATACACTGCAGCCTAGCCTTATAATTAACGATTTGTTAGAAATGTAACGCCAAACGGCTGTCTGAATTAACGTAATCTGTCAACTTTAACGCAAAATTTGGTAGTATTTTGGACTTTTTCTAGTAGCAAGTACGAGATGATTGTAATACATTAACACAAAATGCTACCAACGCATGCCAAAACCCGCGTCGTTCTGCACGCGAGACTAATAGTATATACACGCTGTGGGCAAAGCCAGCAGTTATACACACACAGACAGTTTAAATTCTCGACGCGTAGTGTAATTGTGACGTCACAAAAACAAGTTGGTTTATTTGAAAAATTAAAAAGTGAGACAGAAGGAGGGGGAAAAGATGGTAGACTTATGTAAAAAGTTATAATGGACGATTGTCAGTGACAAAACTGAAAATCTAAACGCAAATGAATATAGCCCTAAAAATCATATATTCGTGTAGCTTAGTGTATTCTGAGCACACATATGTTTTAATATCAATGGTAGTCCAATTATTAGCCAAGTTATTGAGGAAATACTATTTGACTGAAAACGCTTAGACGAACAGACTGTTGTCCTTGCTCGTTAACTGTAACGTTATTGGGAACGATAGTTTGAAAGGAGGCAAGGGAGTAATTCAAATCCGATTGGTGGGTATAGGAGGGTAGACAGAGAGTATTGGTTGGGCAGAAAAGCTAAAATCTATATTTAGAAAAATCACTCCTAGAAGTGTGAAGTAGTGTTTTTCTTTTTAAATTTTTGAAAATTGAAATGCTAGACCCTCGCTGTGATTGGGCAGGTCTAGTAATATGGGCAAAAGCGTTCTCAGCTCGATGCCAGTTGATAAAGAAATATTCTAGAAGCAAGCTGCGTTGGACTCAGCAGTACCAAGAGTGTTATTAAACCTTGACAGTCTGTATAGACGGCAAAGCTGAACTTAAACTACTATTTATGCTAAAGCCAGTCAACGTACGTTTGTGATATTTCTTTGAATTGTGAGGTTTTTATTGTTCTGGTACGGTGAGGGTAACAGAACCCTGGTAGCGTTACTGCAGCATACTAAAGTAACCTATTGATTGGACCCTGAGGTCTAGTTACTGCACCAGGAACCTTGTCAGCTTGGTCGTGGCAGAGAACATACGAGAATGACAGCAACATCTATTGTGTAGATAAGTGATCTCTGTGTCGGCACGCAGAGTCCATCCACTATAGAACATTATAGTTCTGTACATAAAGAACATACAATAAATTGTTTGCAATAAATTTTCAAGATATTTTTAAAAGAGAAAGAGGGAATGATGACAGTGCCCCACCCATATCTTTAATTACCAGTGTCATTAACTAGAGAACATAGATACACATATTTTGATTGTCTTATTATTAATTGAATGGACAGAAGATCCATTGTGGTATTTAAATTGTTGTAAATACATTCATAATATCAATTTTGGTTGTTGGACCTGATTCAGAAAATTCTGATCAGGCCAGATAAATTGTAAATAACCATTTTACCTAAATTTTAACACAGACTTCTATAAGATATATTTCTTAGAGCGTCAGTGTGTTTGTGGTTGTAGTCTTGACTCAGTCATATATATATATATATGTGTGTTAGTACTTAAATGTGTTTGTAGTACTTGTACTTACAATACATCATACACTCATAACCCTAGACATATAGACGTAGCTAACATACATATTAGTCAAGAATAAGTCTGATTGAGGTCGTAGGGTGGTAGCAGAAAGGTGCTCTGATAACTCAACCCAACATTTATTATAATCAGGGACCTTCACAGCTGACCTCAGTCAGTACAATAGGAATAACATCTTGTAACATCAAATCCACCACATATATTGGTAGGCTCGTCTGGGATTTTAACTTTGCATTGGGTAAATTTCCCTTAAAATTGTATGGGAATCTCATAAAATAATATTAAAAGTATTTTGTGAAATAGTGGATGAACTGTTAGTGCTTAGTGTTGTTGTTTAATTAGAGTTATTAAGTTACCTTAGTATATTTGCTGACTTTGATTGAGATAATATGGCTGATTTGGCTAAGTTCAGATCTGCGGCTGTGCAGACTGCCAGGGAGATGAATATGGAGGGTCAAGTCTTGATTGACTATGTCACCTCTGAATGTGATAAATTCATTGCCAGGGAAGAACATAGGTTAGCTGAAGAGAGGAGAATGCAGTTAGAAGATGCCAGGGAGGTTAAGATGTTAGAGGCTGAGAAAAAACTTAAAAGGTTGCAAAGTGAAGCTGAGAAGGAGGCTAGGGCCTTAGA
The DNA here is from genome assembly GCA_024509875.1 of Oreohelix idahoensis. Classification (NCBI taxonomy): domain Eukaryota; kingdom Metazoa; phylum Mollusca; class Gastropoda; order Stylommatophora; family Oreohelicidae; genus Oreohelix; species Oreohelix idahoensis. Next base: position 33,393 of record JAMPIV010013228.1, read on the forward strand.
GGCTGAAGAAAGAAAAACGACTAGAAAGGGAAGCAGAAGAAAAAAGATTGGCTGCCAAGAGGGAAGCAGAAGATAAAAGATTACAGAGGGAGCATGAGCTGCGATTAAGGGAGTTGGAATTGCAAGGCCATGCTCCTGAATATGGTCATAGCCCCTCTACCTCTGATGCTACTGCTAGTCAGGGGGCCTCTAACTCAGCTATGGGGTTCCACTTAGATCATTTTGTTGAAAGAGACGATGATATTGAGGCATATCTAAGTAGGTACGAGATATTAGCTACAACGAAAGCTTATGAAGTTTTTTCAAAAATGAGCAGGGATGACCAAGACAATTATGACATGTTGAAGCAGGCTCTATTGTTACGATACGAAAAGAATGGTGAATTTTACAGGAAGAAGTTTAGAAATGCCAAGCTACTGTCGGGTGAGACCTATCACCAGTTCTCTGCACGGTTAGAGACGTACTTGGAGAAATGGACTGCTCTGGGGAAAACCCAGGATCTTAAAGAAATGATCCTTATTGAGCAATTGAGAGAGTCCATGGCTCCAGACTTGAGAAAGTTTCTCATGGAACAAGGTGCAGAGAGGCTGGGTGGGTTACTTAATGTCGCTGAGAGGTATCAGGCAGCCCAGGCAGAGGTAGCTGGCACTAAAAAGAAACATCAAGACAATTTTAAGGCTCCCCAAAACTTTAATAGATTTGACAACAAAGATCAAGGTAACAAAGGTAGGCACAATTTTGATAGACCACGCAATGATTATAAAAATAAAAACCCACAATTTAATGACAGAAAGAACGAAAGGACATACCACTTATGAAACTTCCCATTGCCAGGATAATGGTGAAAACTCGCTATGTGGAAGGTGTATTCAGAGCAGCAGTGATCGACGCACCCATCTACCCTTTGATACTGGGGTGTCGGTATGTCTTCTTGGGGGATCCCAAGAGACCTGTGGTCTTGGCAGCGGTCCAGACCCGTTCACAATCCAGACAGGAAGAATATGAACCTATAAAGACTCATCCAGAGGAGATGAGGAAGGCACAGGCTGAAGACAGGTCACTGAAGCAGTGCTTTCAAAAATTACGTACCTGCCATACACCTCCAAGAAAAGGAGAATTTTACATGAAGAATAAATTGTTACACAGGAAGGCCGGAAATGGTTCAAATGGTCACGGACAACTGGTACTTCCCAAGATGTTTAGGGCAGACGTGATAAGGAGTTTACATGTTGGAAAAGATGGGGACCACGAGAAAGTAGGTACCATCTGCCAAAAGGTTTCTCAAAAATATTACTGGCCAGATGAAAAGATAATTATTGAAAATTGTGTAGAAGTCTGCGGCGTATTTCATGAAGGAACACGCACAAGTGGGGAATATAATAACCAGGACCTAGAAACGCCACGGGGCAAACTTAGGCCTGGGAAGAAAAATAATTATAATAATGTAGACAAAGTGGAATGGGAACCCCCTTTTCACACACAGTCTTCACTTGGATGTATTAAAATGGCAACTCTGTGTAGAGTACAAAAAGGGATTTTACCCCAGAATAAGCCGACAATCCCTCGGTCGGAATTATGTGAACTGGAGGAATATAAAAGAGAGCGAAGTTCTCTCACTGTGAATTTGAACCTGAGGGGAGACAACCCCAGGAAACGAATCGGTAGTGGACGATTTGTATGTGATGACAAAAGGAAAAAACGTCCTCAATACAATGCTTCTAGTGTAAGGGACATTACCGGTGCCATGAAAAATAAGTTCAGCAAAATATTAGTCCATTAGTACCTTGTTAAGGACGTGGACAGATGAGAAGGCAGAAGAGACTGTTACCTCATCATATCAATATGTGAACGAACTGACCACTCGTTTAAAAACTAGTTGGAAACTGGCAAATGATAATTTGAGACAAGCCAGGAAAAAGCATGCTGCTTATTTTAATAAAAAAGCGAAGGATAGAGAGCTTGCTGTAGGGGAGAAGGTGCTTCTTCTACTGCCAGGCAGCAGCAATAAACTTCAAATCGGATGACAAGGTCCATATACAGTTTTGGAAAAGGTATCCAGAACAAATTATAAGATAGACAAGAAGGGAAAGGAAAAAGTCTATCATGTGAATCTCCATATAGCTCCTGTGTAGTTTTGTTAAGAAAACCATCTGGAGAACATAGACTGTGCATAGACTACAGGAAACTGAATGCTATCACAGAAGGTCAGGTGGATCCATTACCTGATACAACTCAACTATTTGCCAGGCTGAACAAGGCAAAATATTTTTCTAAGGTGGATCTTAGCAAAGGCAATTATCAAATTCCAGTAAAACCTGAGGTTCGACCTTATTTAGCCTTTAGCACCTCGGAAGGCCATTATGAGTTCAACATGCTACCGTTTGGATTGAAAAATGCCCCGAGTGTGTTTGCTAGGATGATGCGAAAATTGTTGGATCCCCTGAAACATCCATGTATCTCGAATTTCATGGATGATATCCTCATTGCTACTGAAACATTTGAGGAACACGTTAACTGATTGAATATATTCCCGGCTCTCAGGACGTAGGGGCCGATTTTTTGAGTAGACATCCTTATGATGAAAATCACAAACACGAGTAGGACTTCATTTGAGCTAAGTTATCTCACAGATTATAACCTGCAGTGGATGCATGTTTTAGGAAGAGAGGTGTGTAGCGAAAATCTGTGAGATAATCGCTAAATTCAGTAAGATTTTAGTCCTATGATAATAAATAAACCCAGCCCGCATGTGTCTGACGGTTGGCATCTTCGACGCCAGCAACGCTGCCTTTTGTGCAGTGCTAAAGCCTATAGAACGATCCCACGGTAAAAATCTAACACGCTTTTTAGTTTTGGTTTCGAAAACGTACTACTAATATTTAACATTTTGCCAGATCTGCTGCATACACACTGCAGCCTAGCCTTATAATTAACGATTTGTTAGAAATGTAACGCCAAACGGCTGTCTGAATTAACGTAATCTGTCAACTTTAACGCAAAATTTGGTAGTATTTTGGACTTTTTCTAGTAGCAAGAACGAGACGATTGTAATACATTAACACAAAATGCTACCAACGCACGCCAAAACTCGAGTCGTTCTGCACGCGAGACTAATAGTATATACACGCTGTGGGCAAAGCCAGCAGTTATACACACATAGACAGTTTAAATTCTCGACGCGTAGTGTAATTGTGACGTCACAAAAACAAGTTGGTTTATTTGAAAAATTAAAAAGTGAGAGAGAAGGAGGGGGAAAAGATGGTAGACTTATGTAAAAAGTTATAATGGACGATTGTCAGTGACAAAACTGAAAATCTAAACGCAAATGAATATAGGCCTAAAAATCATATATTCGTGTAGATTAGTGTATTCCGAGCACACATATGTTTTAATATCAATGATAGTCCAAATATTAGCCAAGTTATTGAGGAAATACTATTTGACTGAAAACGCTTAGACGAACGGACTGTTGTCCTTGCTCGTTAACTGTAACGTTATTGGGAACGATAGTTTGAAAGGAGGCAAGGGAGTAATTCAAATCCGATTGGTGGGTATAGGAGGGTAGACAGAGAGTATTGGTTGGGCAGAAAAGCTAAAATCTATATTTAGAAAAATCACTCCTAAAAGTGTGAAGTAGTGTTTTTCTTTTTAAATTTTTGAAAATTGAAATGCTAGACCCTCGCTGTGATTGGGCAGGTCTAGTAATATGGGCAAAAGCGTTCTCAGATCGATGCCAGTTGATAAAGAAATATTCTAGAAGCAAGCTGCGTTGGACTCAGCAGTACCAAGAGTGTTATTAAACCTTGGCAGTCTGTATAGACGGCAAAGCTGAACTTAAACTACTATTTATGCTAAAGCCAGTCAACGTACGTTTGTGATATTTCTTTGAATTGTGAGGTTTTTATTGTTCTGGTACGGTGAGGGTAACAGAACCCTGGTAGCGTTACTGCAGCATACTAAAGTAACCTATTGATTGGACGCTGAGGTCTAGTTACCTTTAAATTGTTGTAAATACATTCATAATATCAATTTTGGTTGTTGGACCTGATTCAGAAAATTCTGATCAGGCCAAATAAATTGTAAATAACCATTTTACCTAAATTTTAACACAGACTTCTATAAGATATATTTCTTAGAGCGTCAGTGTGTTTGTGGTTGTAGTCTTGACTCAGTCATATATATATATATATATGTGTTAGTACTTAAATGTGTTTGTAGTACTTGTACTTACAATACATCATACACTCATAACCCTAGACATATAGACGTAGCTAACATACATATTAGTCAAGAATAAGTCTGATTGAGGTCGTAGGGTGGTAGCAGAAAGGTGCTCTGATAACTCAACCCAACATTTATTATAATCAGGGACCTTCACAGCTGACCTCAGTCAGTACAATAGGAATAACATCTTGTAACATCAAATCCACCACAGTGGTTCCACCTCCCCACAAAGAATATGAACTCTAATACAAGTCAGTACTGTATGTAGAAGAACTTCAGTTTTTCCTTTTTTAAATTTCCTTCCTTAGTTTTTTTTTTGGTACTTTTTACCTTATCCAAGTAGGCCTACAAGTCTTATCACAAATTGCTACTCTACAAGATGCTAATGAAATAAGGTATGTGCAAGAGTGAACATAATCCTATTGCGCACTACCATACGGGGGGGTCTCGGTTACTGTTACTATCAGGGCCCGGGGCGCAAAGTTAAACAACTGGTTTTTTTTTTAAATCATGATCTCTCGCGGAACCCCTAGCGACCTGTCGCGGAACCCTAGGGTTCCGTGGAACTAAGGTTGAGAATCCCTGTCCTAGGGTTCCGTGGAACTAAGGTTGAGAATCCCTGTCCTGTATGGTGCCGTCTTGTATTTGTCTACTGTCGTACATTTAGATAGGTATTAGAATATATTTTTGGTCCATCTGAATAGAACATAAAAAGTGGGTTTATCTGAGAAAGAAAGAGTTAGAATAGATTCCACGAGTGAATAGATTAAGGTGAAGGTCTGTCTCTTGAATGAGTGAATTCTCTAATCCAGCCTATCTATACGACTATCTTTTGGTAATAGACAATCTATCCAACCTCCCTATAAATACAATTATAAGTTAACTACTCATACACACACACAGTTATGTGACAACAGGACTCACAGACGTGAAAACTATGGTAAATGGAGATTGGGGCTGTGCTAACCAACACAATAAATTAAGTTTTGTTTAGTTTATTATCACTTAACGGGACCCCAAGATGCAGCAATAGTGAATGCAGTCAGCGACTCATAGCGTGACTGCCTGCGTCAGGACCAGCGAACCAGAGCTGGTCAAGACCGTGCTCCACCTCCACGTGGTGGTCCTGGAAACAGTCTGCAGCAGTGCAGGCTGGCTGAGCGAGCATGGATCGAAATGGGAAGGCAAACCCGGTCCTTAAAAAATGCCGTGCAGAAGTCGGATGTGTCGACCGAAAGGTGCAGATATCACAGCTTAGGCGCAAACAGACACAACGCAACCACCGTCCTTTTCAGGACGAACGAAGAAGAAGAAGAAGAAGATCACTTAAACTTCTCACAACATCAAACATATAGAAATGAATATAAATCAAGTGTTACAGATATATGAAAATAACCCAATAAGTAACCTCCCCTCTGTTGAGAAAACATCCCGCAAGAAGTTAATAACCCAAAAGGTCAAAGGTTAACAGTAGGGTAAAGAATAGACAGTATAGTAAAGAACAAAGTTTCTACTTAAACTATCCCAATAAAATAATCAGGTTAGCGAACAAAAAAAGAAGTGGGTACAATGATTATACAAAAGGAAATATTCACTCCTCTTTCTCTCACTCTGTCAATCTGTGGCCACATACAATCTCGCTTACCTACTAGTTGGTTAACAACCTCTTGAATGTAAACATCAGTGTACATGTTGTGGCGTGAGGTTTTTATTGTCTTTAAGATCAGTATAGTACTGACAATTACAGAAATATAATTTCTGCAGAAAATGGTGAAGTCCCAGTGTCTGAGAGAACTACTGATATCACAAATTAGTTACGGCTGTGAATGTTCTGATCTCGAAAAATTAGTAGAGAGGAGACCGACATAACTTGCCACCTCCGCTGTGTAACTAACTGTGATATTAAGACAAGGAAACAGATTTTACTTAACAATGATAAAATTGACAAGTCTTCAAATACAATTTCCTTATTATTTATTTAGTATAAACACTATCTACTCTTGTGCTGAAGGGTGAATGTTGAAAAAAATGGAATGTAATGAATTTGGAAGTTTACATATAATATACAAATATATATATATATATATATATATATATATATATATATATATATATATATATATATATATATATAGATATATATATATATATATATATATATTTCCACAAGTTTTCCAATTGTAGGAACAAAAATTGTATCAGCTGAGCTGTTATTCAATTATAGTACATGTATCAGCTGTGCTGTTAATTACGTCTATAACAATTATTAGCTATGCTGTTAATCTTGTCTCTTTCTACGCTAAATCACTTTCTCATCACTGACAGTTTCTATGCTCAGAATGCTGACAGAAATGGTACTAATGTGTACTCATCTCTCTAAGGTCTGTTCTTCTTTGTTTGGTTCACACAACATCGGCTGAGTATCGTTCCTTTAGCCCACCCAAGACTGAGGGGGACCAAAGATGTAGAATCAGGACAACCTCTATGCTCCTGTGGAGTTCCAGGCAGCTGGATTGACGACCCACGATCTCAGGTTTTAGGACACGAATAAAACCGGTAACAAGGAAAAATAGGGGCTAATTTCTGTCCTCAAACCCACCTATTTCTATTGTATATGATATGAGCGTGTCTCAGTGTCTGCATGTAGGATGAATGACAACATGGCTCAGTATGATTTAGCAATAGCGAGACAAGACAGGTGTCTACTTGCACAACATTCTTTTTGATAAACTAATACATGGATACATTCAATAATATAGATTCAATACATGAATACATTTAATACATGAATACATCCCATAATATAAATCAATACATTAATAAATCCAATAATATGTACACCTAGGTGTGATACAACAATGTCCTTCCCCCTATAATATACCAGGCCCTCTCTGACAAGTGCTATACAAGTTGGTAACATATATCCTAACAATATTGTTATGTTCTTATGATAGGAGTATATGAGACGAGGACTGTTTGGTTATATATCAGGTGGGAGTTATAGGAGACAATAGATTGGTGTTAGATGAGATAATAGATTGAGTCCTAACAAGGACTGTTTTGGTTATATTTCAGTTGGTTTTATCTGAGACAATAGACTGAAGTCATAGGAGACAATAGATTGAGTTATATGAGACAATAGATTGAGTCCTAACAAGGACTGTGTTGGTTATATTGCAGTTGGTCTGAGATAATTAGAGTGAAGTTATAGGAGACAATAGATTGAGTCCTAACAATGACTTTTGGTTATATTTGCAGTTTGGAGTTATCTGAGACAATAGACTGAAGTTATAGACTGACAATAGATTGAGTCCTAACAAGGACTGTTATGGTTATATTTGCAGTTTGGAGTTATCTGAGATAATAGATTGAAGTTATAGGAGACAATAGGTTAAGTCATGAGTCCTATTAGTCTTCGTCTTCATCAATCATATACATTCATTATACCTAATTCCCTTAAGATACAATCAGTAACCTGATACGTTCATATTGAAACAATTTATATAAAATATATACAGGTGTAGGTAGTATAATGACACACAACAAATACCAACATTATATACCTGCTGAAGGCCTATTTTCCTAAAGGTTATCGTAAATATATTTACCCTCTAAGATTCAAACAGGCCAGTTTTTGACTCGACTTTAGCGTAGCAGGCTGCAGGTCGATGCCCTCAGGTAAGCTATAAATCAAAGTTGACAGCTCCTCTTCAGTCGGTCGGTATCTCTGGCTTCGTGTCTGGTGTTGCGTGATTATGCATAAAATCAGCCCGATTATATAGGCAGGTAAATGCTTAAGCAAAGCTTTTGGTTGGTTCCTGGCGGAGCAAGCTGATTGATTTCTGGCAGTTTCGTCTCATGCCCCGTACAGCCTAATTTTATTCAGTTTTAGCCCGCCATCTTGCGTGAACAAGATGGCCGTTAATTTATTCTGTCTCAGAGACTGGTGAACGTTGCTCGTTGATTGGTTGAAGCAAATCTGTATCTCGACATAGTGATTAACAAAGTAGTGGGTTACACTCGTTTCATGACACATGTAACATAATCCAGTGTTGTGCTTCTCCGAAGTGAGCCCCAGTTCCTCCACGAATAATTAATTTTCCTAATGGGGAACGCCTACTTTGGTGGTGCGTTATTTGATATGAAAATGTCACATTAGATAGTTCAGGTTGCAAAATATAAACCGCGATCTAATGTTCACAGTAGATAGTAAACAGTACTTCCAATAGTTAAAGGAAACATCTGGTTGGTAAATTGTTACTAGAGATAATGATGATGATGAAGGTATATCCTATCGGTTTTTCTCTCTGGTGTTGAGTGCCGATTTTGAAACAACGTGTTTACCTGGATAAATTCGCTTGTAAAACACGACTGTCAGTAGTCGGGAAAAATGTTATATAGATATTTGGCCACAGCGGGCTGATACAATTGAATGCAAAAATCTGGGTATTGTGTACGTCCAGTTACAATTTATCTTTTTGTTTATATTTTTAGTCTCTCTGAATGAAGCAAGAGGACCGAACAGGTCAACATCGAAGACCCGATAATAAATAGGAATTGTTACTGGTGCTGTTAGACCGCTGGCAGCTGGTTTGTGATCAGTACTAAATTTAGGAAGAAAACAAAACATGTAACCACAATATCAATATCCTATCCTATCATGCGTAAGGGTTAAGATCTCTTATCCTCTCCGTCATTTAATTAAATTAAAAGGCACATGTGTCTTAGCCTATCTTATCACGCTTCGCTCAACTGGTACAGGTTGGGTTTTAGGTATGCGCCTTTCCCCTCCCGCCTGGTACAACACTTAGCGCACAATATCAGTGTTAATTTAATTATGACTACTTTAACAAATATCGCTTGACATTACTAGCTATTTGTTTCGCCACATGATATTACACTAGTCACTTATATAATTATACATAATGGATAGAAGTGAATTGTATTCCGTCAGTTATCGGTCACCTAGTGTATTACGTATTTAGTCAGTTAAACATCTCTTTCTGGATGATAGCGGGTGATTAAATCTACATTACAACTGGAAAAACATAGCTATGCGTTATTTAATACGCTAGTCTTAGCACTTAGAAAATCCCAGTGAATTATAATGATAAACTTAACACATTAAGTCGCGTAAATGCTAATTTCTATTACCGCAATCAGAAAGGAAACAATTTCCACGGAATGCTATAACACACTTTCACAATGGCTCTAGAATCACGATCTAGATTATCCAAAAATTTGTGAGCGACTAGATAACTAACTTTGAGAGGATGGAGTATTTATACAGATTATGGTGTTATTTCTCTAACTGGTGCGACGATTCACACCTTCGTCCTGTGGGGAAATCAGCGAGGTTTCCTTCGGAGATAAAAGATGTCCCTGACCGCTTGCTCGTGATGCCGAAACGACATCAAACAGACATGGGCCATGCGAACGGGCTTTCTTTGATTTCCTCCGTTTCCGCAGATCAAATACTTAGAAACCTAAGTGTATAAACATCACAGGATTTGCTCCCCTCGTAAGGAAACTTCAAACGCTCTACCTTCCACGTGCACTCTGCTCGTCATCGTAATACTGACAGCTCCGCTCGCATTAAAGCTCCGTTAGACAAGCGTTCTTCGCTCCCCTGAATGAATGACAGTTTCGACAGTATATAAACAAGCTCGCAAGCTCGTGAAATCAGGAAAAATAGGCGTGGCTAAAATATGCCATCACAAGAACAGCTATGCTTTGGACCCCTGAAGGAAAGCGAAAGAGAGGCCGACCAAAAACAACTTGGCGGAGGACTGTGGAGGCTGAGATGCAAAGAATGAACCAGAGTTGGGGCACTGTACGAAGGATGGCCACCGACCGTGCAAAGTGGAATCAATTTGTTGTTGCCCTACAAGACGCCACTAGGCGTGATGGCCACTGACTGCTTTGACGGTCGGTGGTTAAGGATCGAAGAAGAAGAAAATATGAGTCAAGAGACAGCTAATTGCGTGGTTTCTGCATAGCAAAACGTAACCGCTAAATGAGGAGCAAAGGTGGTAGGATTAAAGTAGGCTATATTTACATATACACGTCACATCTACATGCGATTATTTTACTTCATATATGTTGTCGGCAAGTATAATCTCTACATATCAGCATGTCACTTCATATATTCATATATGGTGTCGTCTAGTATTTGTCTACCTCTGAATGTCACAAATTCACACACACACACGCGCGCACGCGCACACACACACGCACGCACTCACCCACACACACACACACATATATATATATATATATATATATATATATATATATATATATATATATATATATATATATATATATATATATATATATATATATATACTGTCGTCTGGTATATCAATCAATCAATACTTGTTAGCTCCCCAAGGAGCATAGAACAAACACATGCCAGATCCTCCTGTCACGTACCATCAGCTCATGTTTTGTCCATGCCTTCCTCTTCATTTTCATTTTGCCTATAGCTCTTTTCCCCATATGTATTCTTCTGATGAACATGAAGAGTTATGAATGAATGTTAAGATCTGCTGTAGCCACTAAAGCTAAATTAAACAATAATGTAAAAGTTGCCGCCCATTCTGGTCACCCTGTACCACAAACAAGTGTGGCCAGCTTTATAACGCCATCAGTGTGACCAGTTTTACTTATTTAACTTAGTCGTTCCTTGAGGTGTAGAGTTTTGCTAGAGAGAACGCCATACTATCCTATCGGCTGTCTTCCTCCTGGCCTGGTTCCATTCTAGTCCTCGGTCCTTCAGAGATTGTCTAATGTTGTTCTCCCAGCGAACTCTGGATCGTCCTGGAGGTCTGAGTCCCTGGCTCATAGTTTCCAAGATTTGTCGTGGTAGCCGATCTTCTCCGATTCTGCATACATGGCCAAACCATCACCATTTGGAGTGTTCCACTTGGGTCTGCAGGGGCTGGGTTTTGAGGCCCTGACGTATCGCTGGTTGCGGATCATGTCTCGTTTTGTTACTTCAACCAACTTCCTCAGATACCTCATTTCTGATGTTTGGAGCTCGTTTTTGTGGGTCGCAGTCATTGCCCATGACTCGCATCAATATGTCAGACTGGAACATCGTGTGACCTTATTCAGAAACTTTTAAATTGCCTTTGCATAACTTGATATTGAGCAAAACTACATTACTACATGCTGCATAGAGAGAAAAATGGAAATGAATTAATTAATGAACGAATGAGTGAATGAAAAAGCGAACTTCATTATACGGATCTTAAAGTTTATTTTATTTAGCTTTCACTTCATTATTCCATAGGTTAAAATTCATTATTCCACAGATTGAAATACATTATTCCATACGTTGAAATACATTATTCCATAGGTTGAAATACATTATTCCTTAGGTTGAAATACATTATTGCATTGGATGAAATACATTATTCCATAGATTGAAATACATTATTCCATTGGTTGAAATACATTATTCCATAAGTTGAAATACATTGTTCCAAAGGTTGAAATACATTATTCTAAAGCTGGACCTACTTTAATCCATAGCTAGAACTATATTCTTTTATTACTCAAACTACTCTATCCCATAGTTTAAACCACAATACGATATAGATTGAACTATATTAGCCATAGCTTGAACAACTGTCGTATATTTTCGATAGGGTAATTAAGATCACTTTTGGTCCCTCCTGAATAGGACTGAATAGGACTAGAACATGTGATAGCTCAGTGGGAGATACGGTAAAGAAATAGAATTTCACAAGTGAAATGGTGAAAGGTAAAATCTGTCCCTGGATTTGATAGTTAATCAAACCCGCCTATCGATTACGACTGAGAGTTCAGATCAGACAGTTTCCAATAAATATATATATTTATATATTTAACCACTCACATATACCCACACACTGATAAGTGACGACGATTGGACGCACATACGTGAAAACTATATCTATAAACTAGGGATTTTTTTGAACAGCTGACCGCCACACGTAGATAAAATTTTTGTAAATTTTTATTTATCATAAAAGAGAAACTTTACATCGACAATATTGAATATCAGATCAAATACAATAAACATAGGTTAAGAATCAATTAAAGAGATAGACTCATAGGTGAAACCCTTCCCCTCTCTGTTGCCAAGATCCCGTTATAAGAGAAGTTATAGCCCAAAGAGTCACAGATTTATACGCTAAGGTCCAAGGTTTTACCTCTCTCAGTAAAGAACAGAGTTTATATATATTAATCTATCATAAGAGGAAAACAGCATTAGCAAAAACTTGCATACAAGAGAAAATACAAAGTTATTACATGGGTTAAATGGAGCCGCGGTAGCATAGTGGTTAGTGCACTGGCTTCCTAGCGCAGTGGTCTATGGTTCGATCCCCAGATGAGGCGGAAAAATTTTTAGGCCACAAACGGCTCCTGGGTCGACCCAGCCCCAAATGGGTACCAGAGCAACTCTGGGAAGGTTAAGGCGGCCGGCGTGATGCCGACCACATCACCCCTCGTGTGCCGACGGTCAAGATAATATGGGCCTAACACCATATTCCCAATATGCCTCAATGGGCGTGTAACGGGTTCCTTTACCTTTACCTTACATGGGTTAAATCATAAACGAATTATTCATCCCTGTTATTCTCTCGCTCTGACAGCTGTGATCACAGACAACATACGCACTCTTACTTAATCGTTGCAGGCGAAATATATATGAACTTGAGAAAGAAATCTGGATATTCTGTAAGTCCAGTTACCATTTATTCTTAATATTACTTTTGAGCCAGTACTCTGTAGTTCTTCTGGATGTAAAACACGAGGCCGGACAGGTCACTTGCAAAACCCCGTAATTATATTCAAAATGTTCTTTAAGTAAAGTTCTTCTCAGTTACATAGGTACTGAAAGCAGCTGGTAAGATTTAGGGTTTATGACCCAAAATACTCTATAGGGAAGAAAAGAAACACGTAAATACTCAACCCTAATAGTATATCTAATCCTACGCATACATAATATTCACTTCGGTTATTCAACTAAAATTAGAAACCATAAGCTTAGAGCTAGACTCATCGTTAAAACTTCCGTGAAATAAATTCTAGTCATTTAAAAAAAACCATCATCATGAATTAGAAATACATAAAATATATTTCGTCAATACTCATGAGTCATCAGTGCATTTACTTAGTTAGTTAAACTATTCTCTTGCTGGTTACTAGCAGTTTAATCAAATTTATTAATAGCCGACTGAGTTTAGCTAGAAATATAATTTATTTGCTTTCCACTGTAACGCAGTAACTTTAGAGAATATAACTGAATTATCATTTAATCTCTCTACACAGAAATTAACTAGTGAAATAAATTAAGCGATCACCACTTAAATCACTCAATCATTACTGGATATATATATATATATTTACCACAGCGCAGAATAGAAACTATCTCCAATTCGACCAACTAAATGATACTCTATTAACAGAGATCTAGGACTCGAAAGCTAGAAAGAAACTCTAGTCTTTGGCGGACCAACTGGATGAATTTAGTAGAAAATCTAGAGTATATATATAAGCTATATAGGTTCTATCTTATATATATATGAATTATAGAATAAATATATATATATATATATATCGATCTCGGATGAAAGAAATAAGTTACGTCTAAGACCTGAAACAGACTCAATTTGCCGGATGTAGCACCTTGGGAAAATCTACATATTCCTTAACTCGTTTCTGCAAATGTAACGAATTCATCGCACCAATTTGCCGCTCTGTCTCGTCATCTGGCAGCGTACAGACTGCTTAAGATCGGGCTAGCAAAGTCTTTGATCTGGCTATGCTCACCGTGTTTTAATTACTTACTAGCGAGCTGGTAACAAAGGAGACAATAAAATTGCTCATCTTGTTTCCCAAATTATCTCCCCTCTGTTGTAACATATTACACGATTTCAATCTCTGGCGTTCAAAATTAAATGAAACCCGCCTCGCGTATGCTAATCAGGTCTGCTATAATCCTACATCAAAGAGATTTAGCACACAGTCCCAAACTGCGAGTGCTAAATTAGAAGAAATGGGAAAAAAGATAGCTTGTGTGTGTGAGAAAGTAAAAGTTAACAGAAATATATCTGTAGGTAACAAGTCGAGTGTAAGAGAAATGAGGAAAATGAAAATAGATATAGACATGTATTTCCATAATTCTACCACAACAACATTATTTCATAGCTCGAACTACATTATCCAGTAGTTTAAACTACACTGCGATATAGTTTGACCTACATTACTCAATAATCTTGAACAACATTATTTCATAGTTTAGCTATACTACATTATAGCTTGATCTACATTACGCTATACTTTGAAGTACATTATTTCATAGCTCGAACTATATTATTCCTTAAACTACATTACACCATGGCCTAGAACTGCATTATTGTATAGCTTAAATTGCATTTTAAATAATTTCCTCTTTTCTCTCTTATAGGTGGGTGTCTAATAGCCATCTTAGGCTCTGTCGGTATTGGAGGACTGTTAACTGCAGGGACAGATCACGATGCCAGCGCTGCCCAGAGCGGATTTGTGGCAGGTCTGTGTATTGTCCTTCTCATCTCAGGGCTTGCTACAACCCTCACCACTGGATTCTGCTGTACGCTGTCCAGCGCGCCCTCGCATAATGAGTCACCTGAGTAAGCGTTACTCTAAATTACGACAGTTTTAAGGCAAAGCTTATCAGTTGATTGTTCGAACTTAAATAAATTCTTGCCATTTTAAACCCCCCTCCCACTCGTCACATTTCGTCCACAAAAACACAGACCCCTTCTTATGTGACGTCACGGTTTCTTAACAATTTTTTGTGTGTGTAGTATTGAAATTAAAGCATGTACGAGGCGCGTTTTTTTTTAAGTAATTCCCGTTTTAAAATAATAATAAAAAACCAACATATATAAAAATGATCTATTGCAGCCAAAAGTGGACCACACATTTACATTATTTCTCAACATAGTCACCATTGACTTCAACACATTTTTGGTATCGTGGCACCAGGTTCTTAATTCCAGTGCAGAAAAAATAACAATCTTTTAAGTAAAATAGTGTTTTATTAATCAGGCTTTTGCAAAACTTATTTTGCTGGTTAAATGTTGCTATATTTTTTTAAATATCGTTTATTCTGGACTAATTTAATTTGAAGCAATATAAAACAAGTTAAATGTAAAGTAAACACATCAATAACTCCAATTCTTACTCATATTAAAGTTTCATTAAATAACGTTAAACTTGAGAATAAATTGGAGCCGCGATAGCGAATTGGTTAGTGCACTTGCTTCCTAACTCGGTGGTCTATGGTTCGATCCTCAGTTGAGGTAGGATTTTTTTAGACCGCCAGTTGAGGTGGGATTTTTTAGACCCCAAAGGTCTCCGGGGTTGACCCAGCCTCATAAATGGGTACCAGAGCAACTCTGGGAAGGTTAAGGCGGTCTCTGGGAAGGTTAAGGTGGCCGGCAGGATGCTGACCACATCACCCGTGTGTGCCGATGGTCAAGAAAATATGTGCCTAACACCATATTCCCAATATGCCTCAATGGGCATGTAACGGGATCCTTTGAGAATAAATACTCAAAAAAACAGAGGGTTTAAAGCTGTCATGGGTTGCCTCTTCTTAGCTCTGCAGTAGGGATCCAACAGTGGCCAACACTCAAGAGTAACTAATGTGAGTCTTCAAAGGTGACTACCTTCGCACAAGATTACTCTTGGCAGAGTTGTAGGTAGAAGGATAATGATGCTTGTACCTCATAGGAGTATTCACAAGATATTCAGAAAGCGAGAACAATGCTGCATTGGCTGAGCACGTTAACTCTAGTATCTGCCGTCAACTTTTGTGAAGGATTATGTAATATAATTTTAGCTCGTACAAGCCCCCAGTTCAGTTAATTCAGCGAATTTCCTCTTACTGCCGGAGAAGAAAAGAGATCAACCCAATTTTTCTGTGACAAAACTTAAGTTGGTTAGAATACATTATTTCTCTTCGATACCATTACATCAAGTAATATGCTCCTCTATTGAATGAATTAGAAATCCATTTGCTTCTAGATCAATATAGTATATTTGAAGGTGTGTATTACATTATATTAAGAAAAAGTAAATAAATAATTCAAAAACAATTTAAACCGATTAACGATCATAACAATTATCCAATATTTCAGCTGAGATTATAAATATTAATATTAGTCGCACACGAGGGAGTTGTTAACTATGCGGATAAATGTATGAGGATGGAGGTTAAAAAATCTATTTTTTTTCCGACATTCATTTATTAAAGAGACGATTCTTACTTGTATTTTTGTGACGTCATATTTATTATTCACCCCTCCCTTTATTGTCACATATCGTCACAAGGTTTGACCACACTCGCCACTTACTGCGTGACATTATGTTTGGACGACCCAAGTGTCTAAAACAGCGATTGTTGTGGTCTACGAGGAGCTCAAAATTATTGTTGATGATGATGATGATAATGATAGGGATGATGATGGTGATGACGATGATAATGATGGGGATGAAAATGAAAATGATGATAATGATGATTATGATAATGGTGATGATATTGATGATGATGATGATGACTGTGTTTTATGATGACATCGTTTGTCCTTTTCTGTTTTTAGGTCCCCAAACACGTCAGCAAAAACAAATGAAAAATCCCCTCTCATTGTCTCCGAAAACACTTCACACGGCCAAACCTCATCCCACCAACGACTACGAAGATCACAAAGCAATTCTCATCATTTCCTAGAAAAGTCCGTGTCTGGAAGGTTTGGTGCTCACGCAGTAGCATCACAACACTCACTTAAAGAAGTTCAAACCGAGATTCTAGACCACGTCGTGTTGTCTTCGAGAACTGGCGTCATTGGATTCGCTATCAGACACAAGAGGCAAATTCTCATCAACATTTTCACTTTTTTCGTGTTGGGGTCTCTCTACTCATTTGAGGTCTACGCTGTCAACTTTGTCGGTGAGTACAGCTGCTGTGTTTCCATCATGAAAATGTCTGCAGTTAATGGTATCTTCATTGTGCTTGAGTAGAACAGAAGGATTGACGTGATATGACAAGATCACTAACGTGGAACTGATGACAAGAACCAGACAAGTGTCAGTAGAACAGAAGGATTGACGTGGTATGACAAGATCACTAACATGGAACTGATGACAAGAACCAGACAAGTGTCAGTAGAACAGAAGGATTGACGTGGTAGTGTCAGTAGAACAGAAGGATTGACGTGGTATGACAAGATCACTAACGTGGAACTGATGACAAGAACCAGACAAGTGTCAGTAGAACAGAAGGATTGACGTGGTATGACAAGATCACTAACGTGGAACTGATGACAAGAATCAGACAAGTGTCAGTAGAACAGAAGGATTGACGTGGTATGACAAGATCACTAACGTGGAACTGATGACAAGAACCAGACAAGTGTCAGTAGAACAGAAGGATTGACGTGGTATGACAAGATCACTAACGTGGAACTGATGACAAGAACCAGACAAGTGTCAGTAGAACAGAAGGATTGACGTGGTATGACAAGATCACTAACGTGGAACTGATGACAAGAACCAGACAAGTGTCAGTAGAACAGAAGGATTGACGTGGTATGACAAGATCACTAACGTGGAACTGATGACAAGAACCAGACAAATGTCAGTAGAACAGAAGGATTGACGTGGTATGACAAGATCACTAACGTGGAACTGATGACAAGAACCAGACAAGTGCAGATGAAATAAGAGAAGAGAAGAAGACGGTTGAGATGGATACGACACACATTCAGGAAATCATTGATAGCATCACAAGGCAGTCCTTGTTCTGGAATCACAATAGTAAGAGAAGTAGAAGGAGACCAAAGAACACATGGAGAAGAGAACTGGAGACTGACATGCAGAAGAAATGAAAATAGCTAGAACGGATGGCACAGGCCTGCAAGACTTATCATAAGTTTGTTGAAGTCCTATGATCCTTGGGGGAAGGAAGAACTGAAGGGAGATAATGATGAATATTATTTTCAACTTCAACATGGCAAACAAATTGCTACAGAAACAACAGCTGCCAGAGTACATTCATTCTTGATACAGAGTTTCAACAATCCAACTAGCTGCGGTAGTGGTTCCATATTCCACAAAGAACGACAAGAAAAATGATGATGATGTTGCTTATGGTTCTTTTATCCAACAAAAAATCATACATTGTCGTTTTGAGTCACATGTACTCCTTTATTATCCCAGCAAACAAGTAACGGTAAAAGCACGTTTCAGGACCCACTGTTCTTTTTGTTACTAAGTTCAGTGGAAAGTAGAAAACAAATTTTCTATACTGTTGCATAGAACAGAGGTGGATGGCCAGTTGCTTTTAACAGTAATTATTTTTATATCCCCCCCCCCCCAAAAAAAAATGTGTGAACGGTATGAACGATTACTATATCTTCTTCTTTGCTCCTTGATCGCTGACTGACAAAGCAATCAGTGACCATCACAGCTTATGGCGTCTTGTAGGGCAGCAACAAACTGTCTCCACTTTGCTCGGTCAATCCCAATCCTTCAAGTGGTGCCCCAGCTCTGGTTCATGCATAGCAACTCCGCCTCTACAGTTCTCCGCCAGATGACTTTTGGCCGTCCTTGCTTTCGCTTTCCTTCTGGAGGCCATAGCATGGCAGTTCTGGTGATGGTGTTAGGGTCTCTTCTCAGGATGTTGCCAACCCAATTCCAGCGTTTACCGGCTATGATGGTGCGCATGTCCTCTTGGTGGCTTCGAATTAAAAGTTGTTGGTTGGGATTACTATGTGCTGTAGATCGAATAAATATACTTCGATAAGTTTAAACACCTAAAGTTCACATGAAAGCTGATCCTTATTAAAGCTGTGTGTTGCGGGTTGTTTTAGGATTATTATGGATGGTTAATAATCTTGAGTATCGTGCATATGGATGTTTGCGAATGGTTTGGGGTTGTCAAGAAAATTACAGTTCATGCACGGACTCCAACACCTGGTTGATTTTTGGGTCCACTAATACCGGCATATTTATTATGACATTAAAAAAGTTCATTTGAAAGCATGAATTACATTAATAAGTTGAAAGCTCCTACAGTCCTCCTTGGAACATCACACATCTGGAATATTTGCTACGCAGTGCCATCATGGATCACTGAAGTATCGAACCCCAGACGTGGAGTTAATATTTATATATTTTAAATTGCGATAGCAATACTTCTCTGTGAAAATACTTCCTCAAACTCAATCCTTCTGTTCGGAATCATATATAACATCAGTGGCGACCTTCGTACAATATACAGCCACGTAGAAGAGTAGATACTCTTAAAATAAGGAGCAACAGCTTTGACGTCCTTCTTGATCAAAATCTTATAACGAAAGGCCCGTCTAACGGTTTGCATAAATTATGTTAAGCACCAAAACAACGTCATCATTCACAAGTGACGTCAGACTAATTCGCGTTCATTTAACATTTATATAAGTGCAAAATACATCATGCTGGCTACGAATAGAACTGTTAGAGCGTAGATTAACTGATAACAGAACTAAATATGGTCAACATGTAAATACATGATAAATCATCTTTAACAAATTCCTCTCCCGGTAGGTTGAAAAAAAAATCGAGAAACGATTTTTTTTTCAAAAGTATGACCGAAAAAATTTAAGTTAATCTAGTCCTAAGATTTTGGAACTAAAAATTGCGAAATAAAAATTTAAATAAACATCCAGATATGTTTATATTAAACTAATGTCAATGTCGTTATCTAGAATAATATACGTCAAACGTATGTCAGAGCAATGTATACATAATTACACGTCACTAATAGAAAATGTCGTCAATAGTCAACAAATTAGAGAAGAATATGATACTAAAGAAGTATATAAGACAAATAATATCTAAATATAGTGATGTTATAATTAACTACTCTGTAATATTAACTAAATTAAAGAGAAGAATGTGGTAACTATTTGATTATGTAGTAATTCAAATAATAAAATTATATATATATATAGATATATAATTAATCTAAGTAATTAAAATTAAAATGTAATGCATGTGTGTATAAACAATACATTAGAAAGTAGTGAGCAATGAAAATTAGACAAGAACATATTTTCAGCAAGAAAAAGTATACATCAGAAAAGAGGAAAGTAAGGAAGAATAGTATAAAGCGAACAAAGAAATTGTGTGTTATCTATTCAAAATTATTACTAATCAAAGAGAAGTAAAGACACGACATTACTTAATCTGTCTAAATATAATAGTGAGTTATTCCGAATTAACCAAATTTAAATATCAACTATGCATAATTATACAATATAATAACACATTAAAATACAATATAACAATAAAAGTCATTGCAGTTTCAAATCCTGGAAATATCAGAATCCTTGACATGAAAATGTTCGGAGCAGTACTATGTCAATGTTAAATTCATACTCGTCAATAAGAAAGAGCAGCTCCATCAACTAAATTAAAGTTCCATGTATTAATACAGCAGTAATCCATCCTGGTAGTTTCTTGAATGGTGGAAGTTGTGAGTTACATAGTCACAAAACGAACACATGGTAAAAGATTGATTTCCGCATCATCATATATCTCCGAAATGTCCCGTCAGATATTTAGCAATGCAATAACACATTTTTTTCCATACAAAAGCCATTGCAGGCTGCGAAAGAGACAGTCTTTTCATCTGTACACTCTCTGGTAGAAACGAGGTTGTCTTTACGTACACTTTCTAGTTTGAACGTGGTTGTCTTTATGTACACATTCTGGTTCGAAATGAGGTTGTCTTTATGTACACTTTCTGAGTTCAATCGATCTTGATTTCTTGACAAGCAATGACAGGAATTACACAAATGTCTTGTGTGTAACGATTAGGCTTCAGGTACGGAAGTCGGATTTCTGGATAACACGTCAACCACGACATTGTCCGAACCTGGGATGTGTTGAATCTCGAATGAGCATGGCTATAATATAATGGAACATCTTGCCAATTTTTGATTTTTATGGTTGGCAAGTTTCAAAGCCGCAACTGAGCGTTGGTCAGTTTGAATGATGAATGGAGCACCAAGCAGAAATCGCTCCAGCTTTTGAATAGCCCATACAACTCCCAAAAGCTCTTTCTCGATTGTTGAATATTTCTTCTCTGCATCCGACAGCTTTCTTGATATGTAGAGGGTAAGATGCAGTTTACCATTGTAGTCCAGTAACAGCGCAGCTCCCAAGCCAACATTACTCGCGTCTGTTCGGAGTATAAAGGTTTTGGAAGCAACCTCAAAATAGGAGGTGAATTAAAAATAGTCAAAATTTTCTCAAAAGCCACCTGTGTATCTTTATTCCACTTTACTTTTATTGGCATGTCCTTTCGTAATAACGACGAAAGGACAGCTGTGATATCAGACAAGTTAGGAACAAATCTACTATAGTATTGTACTAATGCTAACAAACTTCTTACTTGTCTCTTGGTATGAGGAATAGATAAGTTTAGGATTTTGAACACATTCTGAGGTATGGTCTGAAGTTGACCAGAACCAATAGTATGTCCTAGAAAAGTTAGTTCCTTAAATGCTATTTGTACCTTAGTAGGTTTAGCAGTAAGATTATGGAAACGAAGAGTTTCTAATAAGGAACGAAGTCCTACAAAGTGTTCATGAAAAGATGAACTGAATAAACAAATATCATCTATGTATGTTATGATATCAGTTCTATGGAACAAAATTTTTCGCATCATGTGAATGAATGTGGCTGGTGCGTTCATCAGCCCAAAAGGCATAACATTCCACTGGAATAATCCACGTGGAGTTGAAAACGCAGTAAGAGGTTTAGCTTGTTCGGTTAATGGGATTTGCCAATAACCTTTTGTCAAGTCAATTTTTGTAAATAGGATAGCATTAGAGAGACGAGCAAGTAGATCGTCAAGAAGTGGGTGTGGTTCAGCATCGGAAATTGTTTTAGCGTGTAATTTGCGATAATCTACGCATAAGCGAATATTATTATCCTTTTTACGGACAATAACCAATGGAGATGACTTCAATAATTCCCAATTTCACCATCTGATCTAACTCTTGAGCAGTTTTATCCTGATAATGTAAAGGAACAGGATAAGGTCGTAGACGGATAGGAATATCATCAGTAAAGATGATATCATGAGAAATAACTGATGTTCGACCAGGTTGGTCAGTAAGAACATCAGAAAAAGATTCAAGTAAGTTAGATATTTGGCAATGTTGTTGAGAAGTTAAGGACGTTGAAATCTCAACATCCCGCCAAGATTCTGTAGAATGCTTAGCAAGTAAAGGTAAAGACATATGGATGTCAGGAAAGGAAGATTCCTCCTATTGAATCACAGATAGATTAGAATAGTGACAACAACCAGTAACATTGTCTTCCATGTCATGAAAAATAGACTGTAAATGCTCAGGTCGTGTATGAAATTCTTTGAGCATATTCATGGGAAATATACCTGATGGTGACTGGACTTGCCGAGTAATCACAGGCTGTGACATGAAATGCATTGGCATGTCATTAGTAAAATGAAGTATCACTGTCTCATGAGTATTGCAATGAAGCAAAGTACGTGTCGTTTTATTAAAGACACTCAAAAGGTACACATAAAATAGGTACAACAATGTCAATCCCAGCGACAACTGCTGTACATGTATTGTTAAAATCCTTACTTATAGGATTATCAAATATGAGATCATTGTTATCATCAGTATGAGGAGTACCCTCATCATCTTCCAAAATGGTACAGAGACCAAAACTGGAAAATACTGTGCCACATGTGTGGAAATTATTGGCAGGTAGCCGTATTATAGCATTGCCTGCATATGCAGTAAACTTATGTCGTCGTTCCCACTCCTCAATTTCTTCTGGTGAGCAGTCCTTGCTCTCGTGGATGCGACCCACCGTAAGATCAGCGATAGGATTATTTAATAAACATACTTTAACTTTCCCTGAAAAGAATGGAGTGTGAATATTAACTATAGCTGTGGGGTAAAATTCCACAGTTCCTGCAAACGTAATGCATTTCACAAATTCACCAGTCGAACAAGACGGGTGAACCAGCGACTGTCTAATTCCAACAGTTGTTGAACCTGAATTCTTTAATACTGATACTAGAGTACCATTTACCAATCCTCTGTTGAATATAAGAGTACCAGTGCCGTCATGCGCCGAGAGACTCACAGCAGGAAGAGGATGTCCGCACTTCAGAATCGTAGTGCTGTCTTTCTGAAATAGACTTTTACATTCCTGGCAATGGGAAGCAACATCAAAATTAAATGAGTAACATGCAGATGATTGAATCTGATTATTCACTTTGGAAATTGATGAGGCATTATGGAGTTCCCCTGAAGATCATTAATTTAATAAAGAAAACATATGAAGACATGACATGCAGAGTTCTTCATGAAGGACAGCTTACAGAACCATTTGGGATAAGAACAGGAGTGCGACAGGGATGCCTCTTGTCTCCATTTCTTTTCTTGCTGGCAATAGATTGGGTTATGAGATCATCGACAACACACAACAGAAATGGAATCCAGTGGACTCTGACTAAGCAGTTGGATGATCTGGATTTTGCTGATGACTTGGCTCTTCTGTCCCATAACCGTAATCAGATGCAGGACAAATTGAAAACACTCGATGAGAGGTCACAGCAATTGGGTCTGAAAATACACAGGGAAAAGACAAAATAATGAGAATAAATGCAGGTAATGATAATAGGGTTGAACTTGAAGAAACACCAATACGAGATGTAGAATCATATACGTATCTTGGCAGTAATATAGACAAAGTTGGAGGGACAGACAGCGATATCAAAATAAGAATACAAAAGGCAAGAGGAGCTTTCATTGCATTGGGAAATATATGGAGATCAAGAGAAATCGGATCCAACACGAAAATAAGAATCTTCAATTCAAATGTGAAGTCAGTCCTATTGTATGGCTCGGAGACATGGAGAACAACAAAGACAACAACCAAAAAGCTACAGACTTTCATAAATGGGTGCTTGCGTAGAATAGAGGGATTAAAATGGTATGACAAGGTTACCAACGTGGAACTGATGACAAGAACTAGACAAGTGCCAGTGGAACAAGAGATGAGAAGAAGACGATGGCGATGGATAGGACACACACTGAGGAAACCTGTTGATAGCATTACAAGGCAGTCCCTGTTCTGGAACCCCCAGGGCAAGAGAGGCAGAAAAAGACCAAGAAGTACATGGAGAAGAGAGTTGGAAACAGAGGTGAAAATGATGAGGAGAACATGGAAAGAACTTGAGATGATGGCACGGGACAGGAGGACTTGGCATGTGTTTGTTGAAGGCCTATGCTCCTTTGGGAGGGGAGGGTTATGAATGAATGAAATTCAAACCATGATTACCCACAGGTGTATTAGTAGTGAGTGCCGCCCCTGCATCATGTTCTGACCTCATTGGGCCACGTGAGATAGATCGTTGTCTCTGACGATCAAACGAATTACCTTGATTTCTAAAGGTCTGACTGTTACTTCTATTACGCTACTGCTGATTGTTATTACCCCAATTATTATTTTGAGGAACGAAATTATTTTGTCTTCTCCAGTTATTACTTTGTTTGAAATTGTTGTTATAATTATTATTATATTTATATTGAGGTGACTGGTTTCTAAATTGTTGTCGACCCCTAGTAAAGTTACCATTTCTGTTGAAATCGCTATTTCTGCTTTACTGATTATCATTATTTCTCCTAGTCATAAAATTTCTGTCTAGGCTCTGAGATCTAGTTCTATTATTATTGTTCCAAGTTGTAGCAGAAGCAACTGGAAGACCTCCTCTTATTTGATTGTTAGCAAAACATGATCCAGGATGTGCAGTGCAAAATTGTATTGCTATTTCCTCTAGAGCCGATAAGTTTGGTTGTTTGCGTTCCAGTAAGAACGACCAAAATGGCTTGCTTACCGAGGTTAACACCTTATCCCTTAGCATTAGATCCACCAGATTATCATAAGTTTTCTCAACACCAGCTAGTTGAATCCATCTATCAAAAGTGATTCTTATTGCAGCGATAAATTCAGAGAAAGTTTTCCCTGTCTCAGGAATCATTGTCTTAAACTTCATCCGATAACCCTCTTCATCGAGTTGAAAACGTTACAATAGTACTTTCCTGGCAGCATCATAGTCATTTCTAACTGCCTCATTCATAGTACTGATGGCAGTCATAGGTTCTCCACTCAAAAATTGTAATAGTTTTGGTAATTGTTACCTATCACTTTGCTCACAGGCTTGTAAATCATCGCTGTGCGCAACGGAGCAGAGCGCGAAAACGCTTCGAGTGTAAAAGCGTGCGAGTTGTGGAATGTGTGTGACACAGGTATTTAGTGTATGACGTGGACAGGGTCTGCTGCGGGGGAACGAAAGTGATCGTTAAGGGCAGAATAGTTTGGCTTGTGTTTTCGAAGTGTACGGATATTTATGTGAGAGCGACAGACCAGTGTTTATTGTTATAAAATATTTCAGAGTCAAGATAATTGACTCAATTCATTATGATGTGTGCCTGATTGTATGTGGCTTAAGGAGATGGACAGTAAGTGATTTGAATAAATACGGATTTGTAAAGTATGAAGGCGTCGTAGACGATACATAGACATTCTGACTTTAAACCGGCACAACGACATTATTGCTTATGTCTGCTACTGAACACATTTGTATTACTGATGCACTGTCCTATCATCATATGCTCTCAAAAGAAGTGAAGTACACTTATGTTGTATTGTGACATATTAAATGTGATAAAACGTACAACAAGCTGTTGATCAAGATTATTCAAGTTGGCCATTCCTTACGTTACTGTTTAGACTTTTGTCTATTATATCAAAATACCTTACAAGACCAGTGCAGCACATTAATATACTCGTTACCCAATAGCCTTCAATAAGTATAAGGTAACAGTATAAATTGGTGGCCAGTATACACGGGATTTCGTTCTTCCCACAAGATTTTATCAAAACGATACTACTCTCCCTAGCCACATCGACGAATTTTACAGTATCGGAAAACAATAGAAATTTCTGCGCAACCTATGCCAACCGGTTTTCTTCAAACTAGTGCCGTCAAGAAGAAACTTAAAGAGTAAACAGCACACTACAATCATAATATTTGCTGTACTTTACCAATAGAAGTTCGTATTTTCTTCATCAACGTCTTTGAGAAGGAAGTTATCATCACTCTACGCAGTTCCAGGTTGGATTCGTCAAGAAAAATTAAAGTAATCAAACAACATTTCTGCAGTCAAAACGAAGCCCATTCATTCAATCAGCAAAACAAGATGGCTAGTTCTACATGTGGGAGCAATCTGCATCGATGAAATTTCGCTCTACCTGTTGCATATGTTGGAGGCAACAATACTGTCACGTGCATTTATACTTCTGAGGAAGGATCACAAAAAGATAAGTGGACTAGTTTGTTGTAACCTTAGTCTTGCACAATTCTATAGTAGAGCCTTTTTGTTTCTCTGTTTTATGTTTGTTGTGGTTGGAAGGGAGGACGGTGTGGGACCTTGATAAGCAGAATTACATCTCAACTTCGGAGGGGTCTGCAATCAAGGGTGTCATTAGGGAAATTTATGTAATATTTTCTCAAAGAGGCCCGGCTCAAAATGCTGTGTGGAAAGCGCTCTTTGTGAATATACTATATTTACTTTATGTTATAGACGTGCTGTCCTGTTTTTTCACTGTGGTTTGTATTTGTCGATTGTTTTTTTTTTTCATTTAGTTTTTCTGCATTTTTGTACGTCTACTGTTGGTCTTCTCTAGCTATCATTATGTTGATATATGGATTTTACGTTGTAAATTCGTCTTGTTTAGTCTAACCTTATAGTGTAAGCATACATTTCAAACATTATCTTTTTTTCTACACCTTAGTATTTACTTCTGTTGCTACACTATTGCATTACGTGTTCTGACTTATAGTGTACGACACTAATTTTTTTGTTTGCATTGATTACTTGCTAGGTCACATTTGCAGAGTGCTGAATTTTAACGAATTGGCATTGGTGCTGTTTATCGCTCATCAGTACCCATATTCATATTCAGACTAAGTAACTTATAAATATATTCTTGCTCTCTCATCCCTTTCTAGTTTCTTTTCTTCTCTTTCCAGTTGCTCCATGGCAAACTCTTTAAGCTCCTGGCCTTGCATTCCCATCTCTTTACCTAGCTGGATAAAATGCTCCAGACTAGACATTATGTAAGTTTAAGTATATATATATATATATATATATATATATATATATATATATATATATATATATATATATATATATATATATATATATATATATACTTAAACTTACATAATGTCTAGTCTGGAGCATTTTATCCAGCTAGGTAAAGATATGGGAATGCAAGGCCAGGAGCTTAAATAGTTTGCCATGGAGCAACTGGAAAGAGAAGAAAAGAAACTAGAAAGGGATGAGAGAGCAAGAATGAGAGAGATCGAAAAGGATGAACGTATTCAGTTAGAAAAATTGGCCTTTGAACAAAAAAAAAAGACAAGAAGAGTTTAAAGAAAAGAAAAGACAAGAAGAATTTGAAGAAAAGAAAAGACAAGATGAGATAGATTTAGAGGCTAAGAAAGCCCAATTTCTGCATGAAGAAAAAATGGCTTCTCTAGAGTTGGATAGACTCAAATTGGAAGCTAGTAATAAACAGAGTAATCAAGAAGGTGCAGGCTCGGTCAAAAGAGAACATGCTTCATCTTTTAAACTTCACTTACCTAAATTTAATCAAAATATAGACGATATTTCGTGCTTCCTAAACCGATTCCAGACTGTGTGAGGAATACAAACTGGAAAAATCATCATGGGTGATACATTTAATGTCATTGCTGACAGGTGAAGCGTTGACAGCTGTGTCAACAATGGATGAGGAAAACATAAAATCTTATGAGGCAGCTAAAACATTACTTTTAAGAAAGTATCAATTAGACGAGAATGGGTACAGGCTAAGATTTAAAAAACTCACACCCGAAAGCAACAAGGACTTTAGTGAGTTCATTTCAACTATAAAGTTATGCTTCAATCGTTGGATTGAGTTGGCAAAAATCAAACATACATATGAGGACTTGATGGACCTTATTTTGAGAGACAAAGTACTTTCCTCCATTAGCCCTGATTTTTTGGCCTATTTACATGAACGGAAGCCAGAATCGTTACAATCCCTTGAGTTGTTAGGGCGCCAGTTTATGACGGCACACCCAGGGAAGAGTGTGAACAACTCTGCTATTAAAGAGGCATTACCTGTTGCATCAGCTCATTCGGTGCAGATAAACAACCCTAGAGCTCGATCGCAAAGTATGGATAGAAATTTTGGCAGGAATAATGACCGAAATAGTGGATCTTTCCGAGGACGGTACAATTTTGGCAATCAACCTTATCACAATCAGAGAAACTACCAACGATATTTTAATGGAAATAGACCATCACAGGGCTACTTTCAATCTAACAGAGGATGGCGTAGATCTGATAATACCTACATGAACAGAGGAGACAGATACTATTATACAAAGAACAACCAAAACTCTCCTCCATCTCAACACTGCCCAGGGTGTACGTGTCCTCAGCATTCTAATAATCCTCAGAATGGCAGAGAGAGTCGGAATTATTACCGGGGTAATCACAACTTTAATCGCTCGCGGAGCGTGGATCGAAAAAACTCGAATTGGAGTCATAATAGTAACACAGGAGCGGTTAATCCCAATGGGGAAAACACAAATATTGCAAATGCGTGTGCTGCTGATTTATTTAATCCATCAAATTGTTCAGAATGCAGCACTCTGTTTCAGCCGGTTGTGGTCTCCAGACTTTTCTGCGGACATCCTGTGCCCGCGTTAGTACCTGCATTAGCCTCTCATTATGGGAAAGGCTCACTAATGTTTAACGGCGGTTTTTTAAATAATCAACTAGTTTCAGTCTTGCGTGATACAGGTTGCACAACTGTGGGGGTACGCAAATCTTTGGTAGACCCATCTTGCTGCACCGGGGAGAATGTAAAATGTGTCCTATTTGGAGGCACGGTGGAATTCTATCCTGTGGCCATTGTGCACATTGATACTCCATTTTTCTCAGGTCAAGTTAAAGCATGTTTATTACAGGAACCAATTGATGACATAATCATGGGCAATATTGTGGGTATAAAAGCGTGTTCACTCAAAGATATAGAAATCTGGGAACGTCAGCATATACTACACGCTAATATGGTCATTACAAGAGCACAGGCACAGGCTCAAGAAGAAGAAGAAATGACTAACAATCATGACAAGGATGACGATCAACATCATATACCTATGCTAACGAAGACATCATTTATTGATATGCATAGGAATGACAATTCTTTGAAAAGATTTTTCAAATTAGTAAAATCAAATGATGTGGGGTGCTCAGAAAGGTCACAACCATGGTATAAAATTAAAAATGACATATTAATTCATAATGCTAGAGATGCTACATCGGTACAGCAGCAAATTCTGGTACCAACCAATATTCGACATTACATTCTCAGACATGCGCATGATACAAACTGTGCAGGCCACATGGGCTTTGCTAGGACGAAATATAGTCTTACGGCATTTTTATTGGCCTGGAGTAGTCAGTGATGTCAAATTATTTTGTCGTTCGTGCAAGACATGCCAACAAGTGGCTACAAAGGGGGCTTACCATAATGCACCTATACAGGCTGCTGATATTTCGGTGCGACCATTCGAAAAAATGGCCATAGACTTAATAGGTCCACTGTCAGTTCCGTCAGCCAGAGGTCATAGATATGTCCTCACTTGTATTGATATGTGCACCAGGTGGCCGGAGGCAATACCTCTTAAACATATTGCTACCACCGATGTGGCTGATGCACTGTTCCTCATTTTTACGAGAGTGGGGTTCCCTGACAATATTTTATCAGATAGAGGAACACAGTTTGTGTCAGATGTCATGTCGCATGTCATGAAACTATGTAATATTGATAGATCTCTTAGCTCTGTTTATCATCCTATGTCCAATGGCATGGTAGAACGTCTAAATAAAACGCTGAAACAACTACTGGGGAAGGTGACCACGACGTATCCACAAGACTGGGATAGAGTGCTCCCAGCAGTGCTGTTCGCTTATCGGGAAGTCCCAAACGAACACACTGGGTTCTCGCCTTTTGAGCTCATGTATGGTGCTCCACCACGAGGACCCATGTCGATAATAAAACAATTACTTACAGGTTCGGAGATGACTCAGGAATGCCAGTCATCCTATGAGTATGTGGTGAATCTACGAAAGACACTTATAGACGCTTGGCAAATAGCGACTGATTCATCTGAAAAGGCAAAAGAAAAAGCTAGATCTCTTCAAAACCGTTGGAAAAAGTTAAGGAAATTACTTCCGGGAGACAAAGCTTACGTCCTGCTACCAACGAGAGAGAATAACCTTCTCATTTCGTGGAGTGGTCCATATGAAATTATTTCAAAATTGACAGATGTTGATTACATTCTTGACGTGAAAGGCAAGAATAAAACCTTTCACGTCAACATGCTCAAACAATTCCATGATAGACCTGAATATCTCAAGCCTATCTTAGATGCTGTTAATGAAGTATCCACTGATCATCCTACATCTTACTCTTCATTATCAGTGATTCAAGAAGAACCCACTTCTTTTCATGATGTACCTTTGCAACTTCCTATCATGTCTCTTTATCCGACAGAATCATGGGTAAATGTATCTATTTGTCCGGATCTATCCAGCGAACAACAATCTCAAATTCTTTCTATTCTAGAGTCATATCAGCAAGTTCTGACTAATATTCCAGGCCGAACTTCCATAATCTCTCACGATATTAGACTCACAGATCACAAACCTATTAAATTAAAGCCTTACCCTATCCCTATCCACTTTCAGGATCAGGTTGAAAGAGAATTAGGTCAAATGTTACAGCTTAACATTATTGCACCATCAGAATCTGCTTATTCTTTCCCAATGGTTATAATCAAGAAGAAGGATAATAATATCAGATTATGCATGGATTTTCGTAAACTCAATTCCATAACGGAGTCTGACGCAGAGCCAATGCCAATTCTTGACGAATTACTGTCAAAACTTTCTAAAGCAACCTACTTTAGCAAATTTGACTTAGCCAAAGGATATTGGCAAATACCTCTCACGGAAAAAGTAAAACCTTTCACTGCTTTCGCTACCCCTAAGGGCCTCTTTCAGTGGAATTTCATGTGCTTTGGCTTGGTAAATGCACCAGCGACTTTCGTTCGGATGATGAGGAAACTATTTTCTCATAGGTCAGATATCATCTCTTATATAGATGACATTTGTTTGTTCCACAACTCTTGGGACGAACATGTTTCTGGATTGAAATCTCTTCTCGAAATTCTTCGCTCTAATAATCTGACAGCGAATCCTTCGAAAGTTTACATAGGTTTCAAAGAAATTTCTTTCCTAGGTCACAGAGTAGGCTATGGATTTCTTAAAACTGAGGATAAAACTGTCTCGAAGATTCTTAACCTATCAATTCCTAAGACTAAGAAGCAGGTGCGGAGTCTGCTCTGCCTTGTACAGTTCTATAATAAATGTATGCCTCATTTATCTTCAGTGACGTCAGTTCTATCTGAGTTAACTACAAAAGGCTCCCCTAATAGAATTGTCTGGACGGAGGCCTGCAACATAGCTCTAGTCCATTTAAAGCATTACTTTTCATGTGCACCAATTTTAAAACTCCCTGATCCTCATCTCCCATTTATTCTCAGAACAGACGACTCGATGTATGGTATTGGTGGCTCCTTGATGCAAGAAGTAGATGGAATGCTTCATCCTGTGATGTATGTGTCGAGGAAGCTCACAAAGACAGAAACCAGATATCTAATTATTGAGCGCGAGCT
This sequence comes from Oreohelix idahoensis, assembly GCA_024509875.1. NCBI lineage: Eukaryota > Metazoa > Mollusca > Gastropoda > Stylommatophora > Oreohelicidae > Oreohelix > Oreohelix idahoensis. Next base: position 65,548 of record JAMPIV010013228.1, read on the forward strand.
TCTCGCGATCATATGGGCTGTCACAAAGCTTCAGCGTTACCTTCTTGGTTCTCGTTTCATCATTGAGACAGACCAGAAGGCCCTGTCATTCCTTCAAAAGTCCAACATGAAAAACGCACGAGTCGCACGTTATGCAATTAATTTGCAAATATATGACTATATCATTCGACCTATTGAGGGCAAGTCCAATGTGCTTGCAGACGTTCTGTCTAGATGTACACGGACAGAAATGCCCGATTCTCAAGGATCTGACATTGCTGTGACCCATTGACCAAGGTACAGTGCTCATTGTCTACAGATACCACGCTAACTTAACAGCGCTATCTTGACAATATCCATAACCACATACAGATTACCATTGTTATCAAGAGAAACAACTCAAGTCATTTGAAGTCATGATAATAGACGTTTTATGTGAATACATTCAAATCGTTTTACACTACATCAAAATTCAGGAACAGTACACAGGATCTGATTTCCAGACAATCATGACGTATACGGTAAAGGAACCAAATCTAACAGTATCTCACAGAAACAGTATAAGGCTCTTTGTCATAGCTTAATGGCAATTCTTCACAAAATGACTGGGATGCAGAACTTTAAAAAGATCATATTTCCTATTCCAGCAACCGAACTTCAAAATGTTGGGGCTCAGAGACTGCGACACTCAAGAATCAACATATGAAAAGAAATCTCACACAAGAAACAATCGATTCGATACGCCTATGGAGAACTTCGCCATTTGAACATTCTCTTGTGTTATTACTTAAACCAGTTATGTGACTCTAAAGTGCTAAAATTACAAATAGTAATCTTTCACACTAATGAAAGAAGAACCTATCATTGATGACGCTCATTAAGTATAATTAATTAGTTTTACACAATGCTACAGACAGCACACACACGATCATGTGGACATTTACATTAACGTAATTATTATACTTACTTAATACTATTTAATTAGTTAGATCTTTTAGTTCATTCATCTTTTAATTAAATGCATTCAAATATTTCATTTTCCAAAACTTCACAATTTCATTATCATATTTCTTCACATTTTCATTGATTTTTCTCATTTTTCCATGGTGCTGACTACATTCCATAGACTGTTGCTCAGGTATGACATAGACTGGACGGTAACTTCTCGCATTTTCTAAAAATGACTTCCTATATGGAAAACTTTCAGTTTTCGCTGGGGGGTGGGGTAAAAGTGTTACCTATCACTTTGCTCACAGGCTTGTAAATCATCGCTGTGCGCAACGGAGCAGAACGCGAAAACGCTTCGAGTGTAAAAGCGTGCGAGTTGTGGAATGTGTGTGACACAGGTATTTATTGTATGACGTGAACAGGGTCTGCTGCGGGGGAACGAAGGTGATCGTTAAGGGCAGAAGAGTTTGGCTTGTGTTTTCGAAGTGTACGGATATTTATGTGAGAGCGACAGACTAGTGTTTTTTGTTATAAAATATTTCAGAGTCAGGATAATTGACTCAATTCATTATGATGTGTGCCTGATTGTATGTGGCTTAAGGAGATGGACAGTAAGTGATTTGAATAAATACGGATTTGTAAAGTATGAAGGCGTCGTAGACGATACATAGACATTCTGACTTTAAACCGGCACAACGACATTATTGCTTATGTCTGCTACTGAACACATTTGTATTACTGATGCACTGTCCTATCATCATATGCTCTCAAAAGAAGTGAAGTACACTTATGTTGTATTGTGACATATTAAATGTGATAAAACGTACAACAAGCTGTTGATCAAGATTATTCAAGTTGGCCATTCCTTACGTTACTGTTTAGACTGTTGTCTATTACATCAAAATACCTTACAAGACCAATGCAGCACATTAATATACTCGTTACCCAATAGCCTTCAATAAGTATAAGGTAACAGTAACCCATAATGATTTGTTAAGCTTATTTGCAATGCATACACCTTCAAATCTCGAAAGGTAGCATGATATGTCATCAACCGTAATAATTGAGCTTTTAATTTTTGTTCTTCTATACGAAGAAGTATTAACCTCTCTTCTGTAGCAAGTCTTTTATCTTCATCAATACGTCTCATTTCTTCTAATTCTAAATCTTGAAGACGTCTTCTCTCACTTTAGCTTCTTGTTCTGCTAATTCAGCTTTCTTCTTTTCCTCTTTAGCTTCTTGTTCAGCTAAGTCACGCTTCATTTCAGCTTTCCTTTCAGCTTCCTCTTGTTTTGCTTTTGCTAACTCAGCCACAGCAAAATCCTTCAAAGCCGCACCTTTGTAGCCAAATTCCTTCCCAATCCTCATCACAGATTCAAGAGTGGCCATGTCAACCACTAACTGTGAATCAACCAGTCAATCAGTTAACTATACAGTTGCTTTACAAATTATTTGTAAGCAAAAAAAATTTTTTTATTAATATTATATAATGATATGCCTTCCTCAGGCGAATAAACAGTAGCTAGTGAACTACTAGTACACTGCAATCATTAATTTATTGCATTCATATAATGCAGTCATCTAATATTTTGCATAAAGAACTATGCAAACAATGTTAATATAATATTATGCATTAATAAGATATAAACAAAGGAAAGAAGAGTAAAGTACAAAACAATATGACACCACAATATCAGACAAGACGCAAGTAAAACGTTTCTATCAACCAAATAAATTTATACAATGGAAACAGTACGGAACAAAAAATGAGGTCAAACCACAACAAAAAAATCTAAAAATAGACCAGACAGGACCCATTGACAAAAACAGCTGACATGTAAAACTGAATGATAGCAAGATTACGATTACAAATATGTGACAAACAAATGACAGAAATAAGTAAAATAAAACTAGGAACAGTTAAAGTACAAGATAGATAAACAATACGCAACGACTAAACATATAATATTGACCAACACCAGATAGCAGACAGAATAGTGACGAGTAATCTCAAGTCTACTTCTGCTCGAAATGGAGATGGATCAAAAATGTCCCTAAAAGAACGGCTTTAGACTTGCGGTCATTCGAAAAGACATGACAAGTCTACAGCTCCCGCCATCCACCCACATATATAACTAACAGACATAAATATACATAAAACATACATAAATGTTACACATTACAATAGGGCACGCCAGTAAGTATCCTGGAAAACAAATTTTTTTAACACACAGGTACTTAGCTTAACGGCCAAAAAATATCCATCCTCCCAGACGTCCGTATACACCAAGACGCTTTGATGGAAGGCAGACTGGTGACTTGAAGTGTTCGTCTACAGTCCTCCTTGGAACATCACACATCTGGAATATTTACTACGCAGTGCCATCATGGATCACTGAAGTATCGAACCCCAGACGTGGAGTTAATATTTATATATTTTAAATTGCGATAGCAATACTTCTCTGTGAAAATACTTCCTCGAACTCAATCCTTCTGTTCGGAATCATATATAACATCAGTGGCGACCTTCGTACAATATACAGCCACGTAGAAGAGTAGATACTCTTAAAATAAGGAGCAACAGCTTTGACGTCCTTCTTGATCAAAATCTTATAACGAAAGGCCCCGTCTAACGGTTTGCATAAATTATGTTAAGCACCAAAACAACGACATCATACACAAGTGACGTCAGACTAATATCGCGTTCATTTAACATTTATATAAGTGCAAAATACATCATGCTGGCCACGAATAGAACTGTTAGCGCGTAGATTAACTGATAACAGAACTAAACATGGTCAACATGTAAATACGAGTACATGATAAATCATCTTTAACATTGTGTCAAAAATCAAAATCAAAACTCACAACATAAATGTTTCCACAATTTTTTTTTTTTTTAAATGGCACTTCACCATTAATTATACGACGCCCGCCCCTTTATACACAAATCACAATCTATATTTGCACTCCATTATTTCCCTTGCTTTAACATTTTTATTTTAATACAGTTATTTCAAATGTATTTCCAGTGTATTAATTATTATATAAAATTGACTTAGTCAATGCCAATGAAATATTCTAAGATTAAAAATGTACCGAGAAAAGGAACTGCATGCAAAGTTTCAGTTCTCTGCTTTGTGTTTTTGAAATGGTAAAGCCATACTCCAGTCTACCCGGCAGGAAATGGTTACATGACTGCTATTGAAGGAAGGCTAAGGCAAGGAAAGGAACTTCACTCACCCCATAAAACTAGACCTAGTACCGTGAAGTCTATAACATTTCACTCGCCTACAGTATTATCTACTATGAGACTACATTGAACTGTTTATTTAATCACTTTGGTTAGAGTTCTCAACAGACTCAGGGATTATCCAAGATGTTTTAATTACTGTGCTTTGTATGTTTGATTAGAGGAGCTTCCCTGCATTGGGAAACATTTGCAAGCCAACAGAAATCAAATCCAATATAAAAATCATAATCCTCGTATGAAATATCAGGCCAACACTATTGTATGGCTCTGAAACATGGAGAACAGCAAACACGACAAGAAGTTACTAACTTTCATAAAGGGGTGCTTTTGTGGAATGGAAGGATCGAATTGGTATGACAAGATCGCCAATGTGGAACCAGACAAGAGCCAGTGGATCAGGAGATGAGAAGAAGACGCTGGTGATGGATATAACATACATTGAGGAAACCTGTTGATAGCATCACATAACTGTACGTCTTCTGGAATCGCTAAGGTAAGCGAGGGAAAGAAAGACAGAAAAACGCACGAAGAAAAAAAAACTGGAGACACAAATGAGATGAAGGGATGAAGAAGAAATAGAAAGACCTTGAGTTGATGGCACGTGACAGGAGGGCTTGGACGGTAGTTGTTGAACGTCCATGTTCCACGTGAAGCTTAAGGCTAATGATGATTATTCATGCTTGCACTATTTTTATGCGTCTAGTCGCGGTAGCATAGTGGTTAGTGCACTGGCTTCCTAGCTCAGTGGTCTATGGTTCGATCCCCAGATGAGGTGGGATTTTTTTAGGCCGCAAACGGCTCCTGGGTCGACCCAGCCCCCAAATGGGTACCAGAGCAACTCTGGGAAGGTTAAGGCGGCCGGCGTGATGCTGACCACATCACTCCTAGTGTGCCGACGGTCGAGAAAATATGGGCCTAACACCATATTCCCAATATGCCTCGATGGGGCGTGTAAACGGGATTCTTTACCTTTACCTTACGTATGCATATTATTTGGCATGTTTTCTAGTATCATTACGCCTCTGCAGGCTACTGTGTAAACAGTCCTTCAACCAATTATTTCTCTTGGAGTTTTTTATTATTATTTAGCATTGTGGCTAACTGTATATGCCCAATATAGTTCCCGGGGATCTTGTGAAGACAAAGAAGAAAAGGGCGACTCTTTCCTCGTGTATGTCATAAGAGGCCGAACATATTAAGTTGTGCAGGCTGATGGAAACATCATGAATTAGCACAAATTGCTACAAGAATTACCACATCAAGAGCACATAAATGTCTTGCAGCAGGCTTCCTGCACGGGTGGCCACTACAATGGTGGCTCCATGCTAAACAGGGAACGAAAAGAGAAATGAAATATGATTATATGTGACAAATGTATTACATATTATTATTATTATTTACTCTTGATTGTTTCCGAATATATAGGTGATGGAATCTTTAAAGGAAATCCTTTGGCACCAGTGGGCAGTGAAGAGTATCAGAACTACCTGCGTGGAATAGAAGTGGGGTCACAAGGCACACTCATTTATTATATTACTTTCACCTTCTGTACATCGGCAAACGAGATATTGCTGCATAAAATAGGTAAGTTTGCCAGGTTCATCATTTTTTTCTTTAACGTTTCTACTCGTATCTTTGTTTGTTTTGTAATGCGTGGTTCATTATCATTTATTTTCCCAGGTGTGACTTAAAATCAGGTTGTACTTCTTTAGTACTTCATCGATCAATATTCTCTTATTATTATTTGCTGGATTTATTCTTACAATCTTTGTCTTTTCTCTTTTTATTAATTTCAGACCCAGGTGCTTTGACCTCTCTTCAAATATTTTCAATTTGTCTTGCATATTGTCACGGTTATGGAACAAAGGGCAAGGTCATCGACAAAATCTAGGTCGTCCAGATGTTTTGTCATTTGTCCGTAAATAAATAACTCATTTTGCAATAGGTGTGTCAATAAATTTAACAAGACTAAATTCGTGAAAGGATCCCAAACCTTGGTGACGTTGTACACAAAATTGGGGAAAAGAGCACAGAAATTAGTGACGTACACAAAATTAATCACAGAACTGTTCTATATTTAATGCATTTAAAAATAAAAGTATGTAGCCTAAAAAGTGGTTTTTCCTTGACCTATTTTACCTAGGATGGAAAGTGGAAGTTATTGTGGCTACAACAGTGTACGTGGTCGTCAACCTACTGTGTGCACTGACCGTCAGCCTGTGGTCATTCTACCTCGCTGCGGTCTGGACGGGCATTTTCAGGACTGTCATTGTGACAGTGCCTTATATCCTCGCCAACAAGTTTGCCCTAGAAGAGGTAAGCGCTTTGGTTGGTTTGATTTTTTTAAGGACCATATTCATTGCACACGAACAACTCCATCAGTGCTCCGATATCCTCCTTTAGATCACACAAGGAGAATCTCAGCACAGTGCACGAATTCCGTAGCACCGGCGAGGATCCCTATGTGTGTATACAGGAATCACACATTCTATAAATATTTTTGTGGTGGGTAGGTTTCCAAGTTTTTTTTTAAATTTAAAAGAGGTAAGGCTAAGCAATAACTAGCAAGTTCATTCCCTACACGTCATCCTCATATTGCCATATATGTCTCCATTTCTCTTCTCCGTGTGTCCTTCGGTATTTCTCTACCCTTCTTTCCCTAGGGATTCTAGAACATGAACTGCCTTGCAAGATTAGCAGCATGTTTCCTCAATGCGTGTCCTATCCATTGTTAACGTCTTCTTCTCATCTCTTGTTCCACTGGCACTTGTCTGGTTCGTATCACAGTCTACCCATCTGTAAATGGGTTGTGACTCTGTTCTTGAATTAGGAAAGGTAAAAGGAGCGAGGAAGAGAACAGGTAACCCCCGCCCCCCACGTCATAGAGTTAGTAGAGTGAGGTTCTAACACTTTCCTCCCCTGCCGCAGTATATGAGACTACGTACATACATAGTAGACTTCACCATTTTCCCATGTGGCCATGACTTTTCTTCTTTCTTTCTTGCTTTCTGTCTTTCTTATGTACCGCCTCTCTTTCCTTTCCCCTTTTTATAAATTCTAATGAACACTGTAATATATGAAATACATCTGCAGTTATCTCCCCATATTTCTTGAGTCCGTCGTCTGCTGGTAGTAAACCATTGTTGCCAAACCATTAGCGCCGCCGCTAGGTCAAGGTACATAGAAACATTTATCTGTACAAGCTGATGTAATTATCCGGAGTTCACCTTGAACGATTAGACATCACGTTGTGCCATAAAAATAGGGCACCAATTTCCGTGTCTAATCACTGTAGATCCACACCATTTCTTGAAGACTTGAAGATTCTATTGATGTTTTCCATTCCTGCCCCAGCCAATGCTTTCTAAAAATTCCGAAGCATGGCTTGAGAGTCTGACAATATAACTGCGCTGGTTGGTGGAGTTTCAGGCAGCCACCTCAGTGCTGCCGTAACTGTCTCTATCTCCATTCTCATGCTGGAGGTTGTTGTCATGTAGGCTCCACTCTGTTCAGCAACGACCCTGCCCTTTATTCTCGCTGAGAAACCCATCCTGATTTCTCACCACGCACTACAGACTCATCAGTGAACACAATGGCGTCATCATCCCCAACATGATCACTTATCAGTTGATTAATCTCCAGCTCTGCGTCTCTGTTGCTTCAAGATCTGCACTATCTGCCAAGGCCAATGATGACCTGCTGGTAGCTTGTCCAGTTCTCCCCTGACTTGCTCCACTCTTCCCCTTTGGATATTTTTTCAATCCTGGTCACCTGACCAATCGTACCCTCTGCCTGTACCATCCATGACATCCCCCTCTTTAAAGTTACATAGTCTGAGGGCTGCCTCCGGCTTCTTGGTGAGCCTAAAGGCCATGGGGCCCCCAGATGTCAACTAACAATTTATGCTGTGGATTTAATACTGACGCTAATTTAATACTTGGCACGCTCCGCTAGGAGACGACCGCAACATACAATGGGTGACACAGAAGAAATAACACTTTTCTATAGGAATTCCCTTTTTAATAGAACACTGCACACAGTATAGCCACACACGGCTGAAAACAGTATGGAATACATATAACACTGCCCGAGAAACTTCTCGAATTAATATATCAAATTAATCTCACACATGACAGTATAACAGTACTATACAAACTCAGTACTGAAAATCGCTCACTATGGCGAACCAGAACTACAACAATGGAAAACTCAACCCACTGGCAAATTATACCCGATTGCCTGACAATAATATCACTGGACACTAAACCACTCCAGAATTATAATTATGTCCAACAGAATAAACCACTATAGCAAACTCTAGGCCATAATCCATACTCAATGAAAAGGGAACCAAAACACGTCCGTAAAGGACAAGCCAAAAAACTCTCTGTCCCTTTCCCGCTTAATCTATCTTCGACTTCCGTCCTCTTCACGTGACTTCGTCGTTTCTTAAAAAGTTATCAGGGTTGCCAAAAACTCGCTGATAACGATGTTACCAACCTAGCTTTTCTGCCACTAGAAAATACGCCGTGACATATATAAATAAATTATAAATTGTACCAACAGTCTTCAGTGAATTATTTAAATTTGGTTTAAAGTTCTTCTTGTGTAGTTAATTACCCCTAGCAGAGTCATTGTCTAAGGTTATTCTGGAGAGTAGCCCATAGGAATCTAGATAGTACATTACCATCTCATCTAGAAACTTATACAGCTTGACTATACCTGGATGGGGTCTTTCTTGTAAGACCAGTCTCTTATCTGGCACTATCCTGGTATCATCTGATACATCTATTTGTCCAGGATAATATCACCATCATTATATCTTTCCTCTCGCAACATGTACTACGAATAAAGGAAATTAACGCCGCATAAAGCCATTAAAGAGGGTAGAGCATGAGGTCTGGCATTCCATTGTGTAGGAAGTTTAAACCATTACAAACTTCAGCAAGGGATGAGTGCTTGTGTAGAATAAAAAGATTGAAATGATATGACAAGAACACTGTTGTGGAACTTATGACAAGACAGATACAAGCGCCAGTGGTACATGAGATGAGAATATTACGCTGGCGATGTAACATCATTTTTACATATGATGTTGCCAGCCTCATGAAGTGCATCATATTATTTGCCTGTTACGATTTGCCTGAGGTAGTAGTATTATTTCTTATATCTCCCAGAGACCTCCAGAAGTTAAACTTAATTGGGAGGAGGGATTAAGGATGAATGAAATGACTGCTGAACATCTGCTTCAAAGTTGCCCCTTATATGCGGTACAAAGAAAGCGCATATGGCGACGCCAGTTCCTGTTGTGGAAAAGCTTTATGGGAATTCAAATAGCCTCAGACTGACTACTTGAAATAAAAGCGCGACTTATTAACGAAAGCTATAACCGGATATTATTGTAGTAAAAATTCCACGTGGCTTAAACTGTCGGTTTCAGACCCACTAACTTAAAAAAAAAAAAAACTAATTGTTCCGTTTAAACAACCGTCAATATTTTATTAACGATTCCACTTATTTCTTCCACAGGGCAACGGCAGGGACACTGGGGTTGCTATAGCAATGGTGGCGGCTATGTTACCGTGCGGATTCACAGTATGCTCCGCCTTGATGGGACCTCTCATTGATGCCACTGGCAATCCAGCAACCCCATTGTACTACTCCGCAGCCACCGCCTTCTTAGGAATAATAACTGTTATATTCTTAAAAAGCGATTAAATAATTCGGACATTGCCCGCAGCTCCCATGGAGCATATGCCTTCAACAAACGGTACCTTGCCATCCGCTCAAGGCCTTTTTATGCCTTCTTATCTCTTTAACTTCTGTTTCCAGCTCTCCTCTGTGTATGTTTTCTTTCTTTCTTCTTCTTGTACGTTCAGTTTGTAAGTCATTGCTAAATCTGCAGGGCTGTCGTCAGGACGATGTCGCCAGTCTTTTCCAGGTCAATGTGATACTCTACTGTAATTTAATTTTTTCAATAGGCCCCATGTCATTTTCTCCTTGCATTACTATCACTATTTCTAGGAGGGATTACGATGGAGTTTTATGTTGTCTGCATTATGGTTCTTCTCTGTCAATAGTAGTCAAGTTTAGTCTTGTTGTGTAGAGAAGTGTTGCAGTATTTTTCTAGAGGGAGGATGGTACAGCCTAGTTCAGATCTGCACCAGTGTTCTTCTCCTTAAAGCGATTACGTGCACATAGTCGTATTTTCGGGAATTAAATAATTTCGGCCATTTTTGCTCCATTTAGCGGTAGATGGCTGAGCTTAATTCCCGTTTCTTTGTTCAATGGGGTTAGTGACCTTTAGCACGCGCGAGCAGTAACAGGATGAGTCAGAGTTGTTTACAATTTTGATTGGCCGAGATCAAACTGCATTTGAAATCATTGGGCTAGAACAAAGCCGCGCAAATGACATCAGGCTAGGGCAGCGTGGGGAAGTCTGCTATATATACTCACAGAATTTCATAGTCGGCCTCTCAAATGAAATTGCCAGCCGTGTACCATAGACAAGTCGATTTGCCTTTAAGTGGGAAATTCCAGTTTGGTAAGCATGATTTATTAGCGGGGTACTTTATTGATTTTAATTGTGAGTCCCAGCCCGATCAGTAGTTTCTTTAGAAGTTAAATTTAATTTAATTCTTAACACCAGAGCCATCAATACTATCGTAGTGATAAACTGGGGAAACTTAAGAGGTTCATATAATTCCTTATTGAAGGAATAGCGGTATCTAGTATGGTTTAAGAGTTGACATGTTACGGGCGTGCTTTGTATTATTTCAAAGTAGGTCTGAAGAGAAACCTGCCTCTTTGATTTATGTTATTCACAGAATACCCGGGAGCGTGTGTACTTTGTATTTTTATTGAGGGTTTATTCTGTAGTTATATATATTCGGGAAAGCGTGTATTGTATTTCATTGTAAGCACGTGGGTGCTGCGAATTAATGAATATTAGGCGGGAGCACGTGGTTGTACTTCGGGTTTTAATTTATACCTGGGTTGGGGTATAACCTTTGGCAGTATGTATATGATAGGATATAAAATGGTTATACGTTATTAGGTGTGCATTGTTGTTCTGTGTACTCAGAAGAAGTAAGATGTAATTTTAAGGGAATTATATTTGTATTACATTGTTGAAGGTGATTTAATTACTAGAACGGGAATTTAATGATTTCTGGGGAGGTCTATTTTATTTGTGGTAAAAATTGCTGCATTAGTGTCAGTGTAGAAGTGGGCCAAAGTATTTTCCAGCAGGTAGATCCTCAGCGAAAAACTGTTGTGACTCGTAGCTAGTCATGCAGAACCCTAGGTCAGCCGGTCTACAAGTTGTATTACCGGGTGATGTTTACTTTGGAATTGGATAGAGGAAAGAGAAGGGAGAGCTGATTTTTGGGCATGATTATTTTGTATGGTGGTGCATAATGGGAATAGAGCAGGGGAGTTAAGTGTTAAAGACTTGGGTGTTAAATGTTAACGTAAGGGAGTTGTTTGTTATATAGGAATATATTATTGATGTGTTGTTCAGCTGTGCATTTTTCTATTGTCTACAGCGGGTAGCGGCACAGTGGGATAGAGCGAAATTTGGCACCACAAATTTCCCCACGGCAAAGGGTGGCATCGCAGAAACACAGAGTACTGCGTTAATTGCCAGAGGTGGACGGAGAATAGAAAATACGTTTTCCCAAGGCAGGGGAAGACATTTCTCCAGTGGAATAGGATTGGTTGGATAAATCCTGAGCTCTGACGCTCGATCTGGTTACATACGCAAATTGGCATGCTGCCAGCGTTGTCGTAATTATTTCGCTTCGTCCCGCTTATAATAAAACCGAAGGCCCTGAACGCAGAGAGGGGAACCGGGCAGGTAAATCCCGAGTGATAGTGGTGAAACCAGCTACAAGTTCCAGTCCAGAATCCAGTGGGTTCTTTTTATACCTTAGTCGTCAGTATCAGAATGTGTGGAGAGCAATAGGGTTAAAATCCTCTCTACAGGTGGTAGACAAGAAAGACAGAACTGAGACATAGTTTTGTATAGATCATAGCAGAGGACAGCTGCTGAAGTTTTAGAATAGTTAGTTGTGGAGCAGTGTTCGGGAGTTTTCCAGAATAGGCTGTGTAGTATCATAGCTTTTGCTGAGATTGTGTAGACAGTGCATAAGAGTTCCAGCTGAACAGTGGACATTAGAGTTTAATTTAGAATAGCTAGTTGGTGTAGAGGCTGGAAGTCCGAGACCCCACCAGGTTCAGTGTGGTTTGTGTGTAATCTTAACTTCTTTTCCCATACAGGTGGTAATTGTGGGTGAAGGGTTTGGTTGATGTAAAATCATTGTAACTGTACTTGATTTGTTTTCCAGGTGTGCACAGACGCATTTTATTTCTTTGACATGTATTTGAGTTTTCTATGTGTAAATAAAACTTGTACATTATAGTCTGGATCAGTCACTTTATTTACGTACAGTAGCTATCTGTTGTCTGTATCGTGGTGTATGTGAATCTTATATAACCTTATCCCCTTAGGGTAGTTAGAGGTAGTTGGAGCTATAGCGATCTAATACGTCCGGAGTGGCGAGGAAGAGTCAACTTTGGTTCTTAACCTCGGAGCCAATAGTTTCAACTGTTCACATTTTCACTATCATTTTCATCTAATATATCTTTTTAGTCTTTCTTCTCACTAGTATCTTGTCACTATACTTAGACAGCCTCTAGTCATAAATCCACTTTGTGACAGTCCACGACATGTTTTCCTGTCTTCCTCTAACTCTAATACCCTGACGATTCAAGAGCAAGGGTTGCCTTGTAAAGCTATCAACAGATTTCTTCAGAATGTTCCCTATACAAAGGCGGCGTTTTATTTTCACCTCTTGTTCAACTGGCGTTTGTAAGTTTCTTGTCATCAGTTCCACTGTTAGTAATCTTCTCATACTATGTCAATCCTTCTATTCTAAATAAGCACCCATGTGTGAAAGTATGTAGCTTCTTTGCTGTTGTTTTTGCTGTTGATTTTGTTGTTCTTCGTGTCCATGTTTCAGAGCTATATAATAGGATTGACTTAACATTTCAGTTTAACATTCTTATTTTGTGTTGGCTTTAATTTCTTTTGATTTCATATATTTGTCCCAATGCAATGAAAGCTCTTTTTGCCATATATTTATATATATATATATATATATATATATATATATATATATATATATATATATATATATATATATATATATATATATATATATATATATATATATATATATATATATATATATATATATATATATATATATATATGAGCACGAGCCCCAACTTAACCAATAAAGATTGTGTTTGGAAGGGCAAAACTCTTGTTTTAAGAAAACCCTTGCCTTTTGCATTCTTAATTTAATATCTCTGTCTATTCCTCTAACTGTGTCTTCATTGTTGCCAAGTTGTAAATATAAGTCCATACTTTGTAGGAAAAAAAGTTCAGAATAACGATGGTTTGTGAAATCAAACATAAAATACATTGGTAACAAAAGCTCAGTAATTTATATAATTTTACTAGTTCAAAAGCACAACACAGTCCACGTTACTATCTCATGTTCTTCGACGGGGATTGACCGTACGAAAACAGTACAAGGCGGAAAAAGGTAGGTAAAATGTATAAAATAAATACAAGCAAGTAACCCGACAACACATGACGGGAAAAAATTATGCCGTGCTTTATTCAGCGGGATGTCCTTATTACAGCACTAATTCCCCTGTTGTCATATTATTTTTTTTCCATTCCATTTCAACTTCATTGGATCTTTATAGTCAGACGTCTCGTGACGTATGGTCAATGGCCAATGCACCACATAAAACTTGCTACACCTGCGTTCTCTTGTAATGGGCGTTTAACTTAGCTTACCGGTGCAATGCGCGCCTTTTCTGTATTTGCCTGAAAAGCTGACGCTGTGTTTTCATTGTTCGTTACAGGACTTTTCACTTAGGCAATTAATACAAACCAAACTAATTCCTTATCGGTAACGTTAGTCTCATCTTTTCCCACCAAAGATGCAACCTATTCACGGCGCGTTCCAGCCGGGGAACTATATTGTGCGCCTGTTGAAATAACGCACATTTTTTCTCAATATACTTCATCCGCCCGGGATATTTGCGTTTTTTTTTAATAATCAAAATATTCTTGCCCTGTCTTGCTTTTGGATGACAAAACTTCTGGATCCCCTCCCCCCCTTTCCCCTCTTTTTTTTTTAAAAGCAGTTTTGGGAAGAGATGAATAAGTGTTTTCACCATACATTTATTTAGCCAGAGAAGCCTCATTGCTCATCATAGATAAAGCTTCTATACTTTCGTGCCACTGTTTCCGAGTTTCTATACTTCTGAAGCTAAATGGAAATGAATATGACCACAGAAGAATTTTGTGCCGCTATCAGAGCATTCAACAGAAAGCGCATAACGTAATTACTTCCCGGCATTTCTGGCGGGTGACTTACTCGTATAAGAATTATAACGCTTACGGGACAGAAGAGCCAGTGCCTCGGGAAAAAATAGATCGTTAAGCTGTTTTGTCAGAGTTCTATTTCTGTTGCCTGATAATTTTGTTTAAATTTAGATTAGTTAATCCTTTTCGTGCAACCCAGCACTGAAGTAGACTCTGTAGTTGCAACGTGCGCTGTGCTGTGATTGTGATATGTTTAAGGCTATCCTTATTTTTTTTAAACCCATTACAGAATAAGAAAACTATTAAACTCTTGATCGAGTGAAATCACGAGTGTCCAAAATATGGACTTACCATAAGGATGAAAAAAGGTAAAGCTTAATCGGCAAATTGAACTGTTTAATTCATTGTGTCTTTCTAGTGCTTATAATGTCCTTGTCCTGGCGATTAGCCATCATTATATTTCTTTGGTAAGTAATCTTCTTCTTCGTCGTTCACTCTCAGATAACCACATCTATCTCTCTTATAAAGATGGCAGTCTGTCTCATGTTTCTCTCGTCACCATACAGTCTCTCCCTCAACGGGGTTGGAGAAGGTCACACTGCTACCCTGCTCCCCCTCATGGAGCCGACAGTTTTGGAATACGTGTTCAATAATCCAGGTCTAGTGTCTAAGTGATGTCATTACATGCTTTATTGCAGAATTAAATAAATATGTAACTAGACTACAACATTGCCGTTGATTATTTTAGTTGTTATCCCTGTAGTTCCCGGGGGGTGGCTCTGATAAGGTACAGAAAAAACGGGAGTACTGACTGACTCAGGCAATTCGTAGACGGCGGCTAATGTGAGGCTTTGTATTAAGCCGGTAACTTCGTCATGTAGAATAGTGCCCCGCAACCTTTGTTACTTCACGGCACACTTAAAGTCCCCTTCGAAATTCCACGACACACTATAATAGGTTTGGTAAATATTTATAAATTCAACGCAGTCATAAGGGTAAAAACAAAGGTAAAGGATCTCGTTACACACCTCTTGAGGCATATTGGGAATATGGTGTTAGGCCCATATTTTCTTGACCATCAGCACACTAAGGGTGATGTGGTCGGCATCACGCCGGCCGCTTTAACCTTCCCAGAGTTGCTCTGGTACCCAACTCATGAGGCTAGGTCGACCCCGTTGCTGTTTGTGGTCTAAAAAATCCCACCTCAACTGGGGATCGAACCATGGACCACCGAGCTAGGAAGCCAGTGCACTCACTGCGCTACCGCGGCTCTTAGACAATGTCCCTAATTTATTGCTCTGCATTGGTGGATGAAGATAACTCAACTTATTATTTGTAAAATTGCACGTGTGAAATTCTTCCGTAATATTGCCTTGTAACATATAATTTTTTATACCATTATGTGGCGCGTTCTGCCTGGTGTAACGACACATCAGGCAGACATCCGCGGCACACTGGTTGCAGAGCACTGATGTAGAACAAAGTGTTACAGAAACTATTGCTGCAAGAGCCCTTGAGTGCTTTGGTGCAGAAATCCTGCATGAGGCCCAGCTGTTTCAGTGGTTACATGTCCCAGGGGGTGCAAAAAAGAACATGATGATAATGATTTGACTTCTACATTTTATGTGTCTTGTAGTATAGTAAACCGGGACACCTGTGATGAGTGATACAGTATTTATTACTACTACTTAGTCGTTCCTCTTCTACCGTGAGGTGTAGAGATTTGTAAGAGATAGCGCATACTATTACATCGACTGTATTCCTCCTGGCTTGGCTCCATTCTAGTCCTCGGTCCTTCAAAGATTGTCTAATGTTGTCCTCCCAGCGGACTTTGGGTCGTTCTGGAGGTCTGGATCCCTGACTCTTAATTTCCCAGGCTTGCGGTGGTAGCCGGTGATAAAGTATTTCTGAGAAAATATGCAAGTGTGGCCTTTGACGCTTGTGTCTACTATTCTTTACTTTAACTGACGTATGCCACAAATCAACGATCTTGTTAGTTGTAGATCTTATAGTGTGAGGTTCTATCACTACCCTTCAGCATTTAGCTCTAGTAACAAGTGGTTTCAAAACTAGACTCGCTGACTCAACATACTTGACGTGAACGATGACAGCAACACTTCTCCAG
This sequence comes from Oreohelix idahoensis, assembly GCA_024509875.1. Taxonomy (NCBI): domain Eukaryota; kingdom Metazoa; phylum Mollusca; class Gastropoda; order Stylommatophora; family Oreohelicidae; genus Oreohelix; species Oreohelix idahoensis. The sequence continues at coordinate 82,261 of JAMPIV010013228.1, forward strand.
TTTTATGTCAACTTTATTTACATGAAAATACTTGAAGACAATTTGTAAAATTCAGAACAACCAGCCTTTCAATCTAGTTGCTGGCTTCTTTGCATAGACATTCATGTGCTGCCGTTCACTCTCTCACTCTTGTAGTGGCCTGGTCCCATGTTGAGAACCACTGCATTCTTATATGTTTTTCTTCGCTACTGTCAATTTTTGTTCATTTTTAATAACTTCTTCTATCTCTGCCGCTTCCTAAACGTCATCTTGGTACATCTTTATGAAACTAGCCTACCGCCAGGGATGTTATCGCTACCACGTTTCTACTCTACTTCATACTTCTGTTCTGTCTATCCCAAGTCTAGTCTTATTCAACTCTACAACTACAGGTCTTATTTCAACACGTTTCTGGTGTACAGAAAACTCATACTCCTCACCAAAAGTATACTGAATATCTGGCATCTCGCTCCTTACGAAATCTGTCACAACACATGAGTGGCATCAGAGCTTTACGTGTAGCAAAAATCTGTATATCACAGACGAGAACCAACTGGGCTGGTCTTACTAAACCCGAGAACTAACTCTGTGTGCACTCTGAACTGCTTAAATCTCTAAATCATGTGAGTGGTAAAAAGAGCATTACGAGTACTAATGTCTGTAACTACAGACGAACAACCAATTAGGTTGTTTCTACCGCTCGAGGACTAACTCTTGACACGATGCACGCTCTTTCACATTTCGAACCTAATGATTAAATCTTAACTTCTGATTTGCAAAGACAACTTTCCTCGAACAATCTAGAACTTAATTTCTTTCCGCTCATAAACAGTACACCTATTTTTCACGTGAATCTCGACTACTCGCTCAACTCTATATTGACAGTTTAATCCACCTAATGACATAAAGGGATGTAACACTTATATATACTCTACACTCGTTTATGTTTCTTTGCGTTACTTCCCTTACCAGAACTTGAGTAATTTCGGCTAAACAAGCACTGGCATATAAATAAACACTTACACACAAACATACCCACATACGTAAACTCTTCATAAGAAAAATCAATGATCGTAGATTATGCAAATCAGAATTTGAAGGGACTTCTTAGATTGTCAGAGCTAACCAATAAATAACTAACATTGAACAAGTCAAGAGACTGATTGTAATATTCAAACAATAATGATAACCGAAGGAATCACCCGTTTCACGTACGCACATATATACATACGTACAGACAGACGGACAAGCAGACAGACATGTCAGAATCTTTATTCTCCATAAAATACATTGACAAGTACTGACATCTGTCGCCGTGGGGTTTGCCCAAGCATTATTCATGCTATTGGCAAGGTCAGATAAACGCTTAAGACAGTTCACAGGGAAGAAAATAATGTATGATAAAACAGACAAGAGGTCAGTAACTCGGCTCGCGTTAACTAAACGTGAGTATTTCTCTTGAGTGGTAAATAAAAGGCTCGACCAATAAATTTAAGTGAAGACATTTTAGAACAACGAATCAGAAGTAGCGAGAGAAACATACGACAGAATAATGACCAGAAGTCATTAGGGCAGTCCGGTTTTTGTGATTGAAGAAGCAAGGTGTGTTTGCCATAGTCTCAAGATGAATGGATTCTGTGGTTATACAGATATAGCCTAGATATAGATATATTCAGAAGTTTTGCCATCACTAGACAGTTTTTAAAATGATTAATAAGTTTCTTATAAACACCGTGAGTGTAGAGAGTGTATTTCGTAAGGAATTCAGTGATTTGGGCTGTAGGTATTATCTGAACTTATAATTTATACGAGATAGAATTATACATATACAGGAGAAGTAACACAGAGGTACAGTGTCGAAGTGTCAGACATATTATGAGCACTTTATTGACTAAGTAAAGAAAACAGGAGATGTGAAGATGTCACTACCTTACAAAGCAACAGTTGGTCAAGTAAAATACGACTACCTGTAAATAAAAGAATGGTTACGCAGTACTGGAAGAAAACCACATTTATCAGCGTCAGATCACGATAAGTGAAGTATGAGCTATTCATAAATAGGTACGATATTTGAGCGACTGGGAGAGTCGACTTCTGTATGAACTGCCAACATGCTCTCGCATGTAAGTATATGACCTGAAGCTTTGATAGTATATGAATTGAATTTTGCTTTCAGGAACAGTAGTAGAGGCAGGTCTGACTAAGTTTACAAAGAAAGAATATAGGCATATATACGATGAGTTTGAAATGATGATATGGAGTATAGAGATACTCAAACATAACAAGAATACTTTTTGAGAAGACTAAGAAAGTCAACAGGAGATAATAGAATGACAAAGGAAGAATATGTACATACACGAGATATAGAGCTTATGTATGAAGCACCTATGATAATTATATGCGAGCTCTATGATAACAAGAATACTTTTTGAGAAGACTAAGAAAGTCAACTGGAGATGATAGAATGACAAAGAAAGAATATATATATATACGTATATATATATATATATATATATATATATATATATATATATATATATATATATATATATATATATATATATATATATATATATATATATATATATATATATATATATATAATAATAATAAATTCTTTAAGCACCAAACACGGCGCATAAGGCAGAAACCAGTGCTCTCCAGGTTGTTCGTTGTGACGCCACTCCTCTTAGCTCTTGCACATTATTTAGGCCCAACGTTCTTCCTTCTCTTATTATTGTTCTTCTGAGTGTTTCTTTTGGTCTTCCTTTTTTCCTCTTACCCTCAGGAACCCAAGTGAGTGCCTGCAGTGGTATTCTGTTGTTTTGCATTCGTAGGACATGACCGATATAAGACCATCGTCTTTTCCTTATATAGTTGGAGACATATTTCTGCCTAGAGTCTTCTCTTATTTGTCGATTAGTCTTGAATTCTTTCCAACTGATGTTCATGAGTTTTCTAAGACATTTGTTCTCGAATGTATTCAGCTTTTTCTCCAATGATTTTGTTATTTTCCAACTCTCACAACCGTATGTTAACACTGAGATAACATTTGAATTAAACAGACGAAGCTTGGTATGTATATTCAATGATCGTAATTTCCAAATGTTAGATAATCTATTGAAGGCGCTAGCTGCCAAAGCAATTCTAGTATGGATTTCTCTTGTTGTGTCACCATCCTGAGTCATTTTACTTTCTGTAGTTTTTCCCCGTTCAAGATGATATCAAAGGTCTCGTTAGAAAAGTTCATAGCTTTAGTTTTAGAGGCATTTATTTGGAGACCTATTTTAACCGAGAGATGACACAAATTATTTACTGCTTCTTGGGATTGTCTGGGTGTTGAACTTAAGAATGCAAAATCATCTGTGAAATCCAGGTCCCCCAGGAATTTTCCATTTGTCCATTTTATACCTAATTGTTCATTGTGGGTATAGTTTCTCATAACCCAATCAATAGCTATTCCAAAAAGTAGTGGTGACATAATATAGCCTTGTTTCACCCCTGTTTCTACTGTAAACCATTCTGTATTCCCATTATTTGTTCTAACACAACATCTTGCATTGTCATAAAGCGCTTTGATTATATTCACATATTTTGTTGGAAAACCATAGATTGTAAGTATCTTCCACAATGATGGGCGGTGTAGACTATCAAAGGCTTTTTGAAAATCGACGAAGGTGATAATAAGTGGCGATTGCATTTCCACTGATTCTTCTATAATTGTTCTTAGTGTGAATATTTGATCAATACATGATCGTTTCGGCCTATATGAGATATAGAGCTTATGCACGAAGCACCCATAATATAATGATATGCGAGCTCTATGGTATCAATTACTGGTCTTGCTGAGTAATATTACAAATGTAAATAAATGTTTTGAAGGATAAGACAAAGATTTGAGTTCGTCCTTTGAGAGTTGTTGTATGTAAGCCATAACTATTCATAAACTACCACTATACGAAAGTCACTAGTAACAACAAAGAAGGAACGGAACGGATCGTGAGTTGATTGAAGAAGGAACAGTGTCTCATCCAGGAATTAACATCTCTGGCGGAGATGGCCAGTACACATGTCCATAATCAATAACTTGGAAGATAAACAAAAGAGACTTGTAAAATTTGAGTTGCATCACTAGGCCTGCCATCTGCCACCTAGTGACACCACAGAAAGTGTAACCAGTCCCCGACCACGGTCACATACTTTGAGTTGGCGCCGCGACCCTGTTACATACTTTGAATTGAGTACACACTCCAGCCGGGACAGCACGGTTACACATCTATCTATCTATCTATCTATCTATCTATCTATCTATCTATCTATCTATCTATCTATCTATCTATCTATCTATCTATCTATCTATCTATCTATCTATCTATCTATCTATCTATCTACAGGGTGTTTATAAAGTCGCTGTGCAGTGAATTTGAAAAATATTTTAGCAATTACGTCACGAATGATGCAAATTTACGTCATGATATTCTGTGCAGTGTCTAGATGAATAATAAAATCTACGTTACAATTTTTTGGGAGTCTTTAAAGCCCCAATTGAAAACCACATTTTTGGTGACGTAGTCTCACCCGGGCGAAAATTTCACTGCACAGCGACTTTATAAACACCCTGTACTTCTAACATAATTACCGATATATGTTACGTCGGTCGATGTCACTCAAAATAGTAACTCGCGTCAGAAAAAAAAAAGTGCGCAACGCACGGTGTGCAACTTGCGCAGTGTGGGTGTTATACAGGGTGTTTATAAAGTCGCTGTGCAGTGAAATTTACGCCCGGGCGAGACTACGTCACCAGAAATGTGGTTTTCAATTGGGACTTGTTGTGTAATGCTGCACACGGGATTGTGGAACACAGCATTGGAACACAGAATATCATGACGTAAATTTGCATCATTCGTGACGTAATTTCTAAAATATTTTTCAAATTCACTGCACAGCGACTTTATAAACACCCTGTATAAAACAAATATTTTGGTTTTATTTATTTATTTTTATTTTTTAAATTGAATCTACACTAACATAATTCTCGCCGTGTGTACGTTGGTCACAGCTGAGGAATGCAACCGTGTTGAAAAATTGTATTGTTTCCATTTTATATACTCTCCCGAAAATAGTTACAATCAACAAAGAAAAGCGTTCAAATGACGGTGTTCATGAACAGTTTGATTACACTGTATACTGGAAAGAAACCAAAAACACTCTAAGAATGTACTTCTATCTGCTCATCCGGGAACGGAAACAGCACACTATAATTAAAAACCCGTCAAGTTTGACGGGTTATTGCTAGTGATATAATAAAATACAACATGTCATACAGGAGAATCATTAGAATTTACATAAAGTGTGCAAGACGCCTTAAGTAGTTCTTCTTCTTCCTCTTCCTCGTTCGCCCTGAAAAGGACGTTGGTTGCGCTGTGTCTGTTTACAGCGGAGCTGCGATATCTGCACCTTTCGGCCGGCACATCCGAATTCAGCACGGCATTTTATGGGACCGGGTTTGCCTTCCCTCTTCGATCCCTACTCTCTCAGCCAGACTGCAGTGATGCAGCCTGTTTCCAGGACCACCACGTGGAGGTGGAGTAGGGTCTTGATCAGCTCTGGTTCGCTGACCCTGACGCAAGCAGTCAATCTATGAGTCACTGACTGCATTCTCTATTGCTGCATCTTTGGGTCCCAAGTAGTTCAATGTGGCTGTTTTTATATCGAATGTTTTTGTTACACATATATAAGGATCTTTAAGCTTCATGAAAGACATTGGCATGTAATGATATGATATGATACAACATACCAAAAGGAGTATCATTAAAACTTCCTGAATTTTTGTGGAATACGTTTCAAGTAGATCAATATGGGTTTTTTTTTACATGTGGGGTTTTATCAGAATCTTTGCTTAACATAAAATACATTGCCATGTAGTGGAGTGACACTCTAAATACAGCATCAAATTCAATAGTGGTTTGGTGTATTAAGCAGAGCACAATTGACATACATACATACATGCATACACACATATAAGAATCTTTATTCTCCATAAAATACATTAATATGTATACATACATACATACACATAAACATACATACATATACATACATACACATAAACATATATACACACACGCGATGTTAATGTTCTGACGCTTGTTACCTATTGAGCAGCTTGTTATGTCTGGACGTGAAGTTGTTTGTTATTCTGCTCTTAAGATAAACATGCTGCTATGGCCCGCCCTGTCTAAGCTTACAGGGGCTGGGATAAACTGTGTAATGCACCAGTATACTTACATATATATGTATATGTATAATCCGTTCTCATCCTATTCGTTGTCAGCCTATCTGTTCTTATATCACGCCATCTTGCCTTCTGTTTATCTGTGCATTGTACACAGGTCCATAGAAGATCCAAACGCACTATTAAGCATCCGGCTAACTCAGCGGTTAGAGCGGTTTCGTGTTGCGGCGAAGAAACTTTCTAGAGTCATGCTTCAGTATATCAAGCTGTAAATGGGTACTTGAGTCTGCTGATAACCCCACATCATAAAGCTGAACCTTGTAAGGTGAAGTTTCTAATACGTCACTTCCGTACAGCAGCATATGTTATGGGGTATTTTGCCATTGTGAAGTCGAAGTACAGATTACACATCCCTCGGGCATGCGTTACAGGGCGACTAACATGTGCACGGGGCCAGCATTCTTATCACGTAATACTACACACACCACTGCTGTAAGATCATGTAAACGCTTGGTGCCGGTTTCATGCAAAGGGACCGGCTAAATTGGTGGCTGCATGCTCCGTAAGGAGCGCAAAAGAAAATAGTGAAGATAATGATGATGATGACGGTGATTATGATAATGATGATGATGTTAATGCTAATGATGAAGATAATATTGATGATGATAATGAAGATAATGAGGATGATGATAATGAAGATAATATTGATGATGATAATGAAGATAATGAGGAGGATCATGATAAAGATAATAATGATGATGATGGTAATGCTTATGATAAAGATAATGATGATGATATGATGATGGTGATGATATGATGATGGTGATGATAATTATGATGATTATAATGACGATGAAGATAATGATGATGATGATTATAATAATGTTTATGATGATAATAACACACTACACATTGGTCCTACGATGGGCAAAATGTGAATTCATCATCATCATCAGCTGCCATCTTCACATCAAAGGCCGCCTGTAATGGATCTCCAACGTCTTCTGTCTCTTGTCTTGATGGTGCACTCAGATAGTCTCTTTCCTGTCCATCACTTGATGTTATCTTCCCACTTGTAGCGCTGTCTTCCCCTTGTAAGTCTGCTTTCAAATCTTCCTTTCATTATGGCAAGATGTTATGTCTGTTTATGTGGCCAAAATACTTTAGCTGTCTAATTGTGATCTCCTTCATTAATTCTCTTTTGATTCAAAGTTGTGTTAGGACCTCTTCTTTTTTCCATGAGATGCGCCATATTCTTCTGTACATCCAGATCCTAGGAGCTCCAGTTCCAATTGCTTGTCCATTGTCCATGTTTCTACACCATACAATAATAAAGACAATATATATGTATAACATCTGATGATCCTCAGTTTTAATCTGTGAGTTAATTGTTTGGATGTCTAATAAATTACGAAATGGAAACAAAGGCAGTGTTCCACGAAATATAAAAAGTATGTTATGCAACAACTTTCTGTCAATAGAAACCAGAAAGAGAGTTCTTCAATGCTACATATAACGAATCGTAACACACGAAAGTGAGTCGTGGACAATTAGTAAACAAGTAAGTAAAACAATGAAGTGGTTTTACAGACCGAAAGATCTTAAGATTACCATAAGGTAAAAGTAATTGTAATCCCATAGAATATACTGCTGTATGGGAGTGAAGTGTTAGATACTTGACTATACTGTCGTAGATTTTCGATAGGGGAATTAAGACTTGGGTTGGTCCCTTCTGAATAGATTAGAATGAGTGATAGTCGCAGTAAGAGATGATAATAGCAAATAGATTTCCACGAGTGAGGTGGTAGAATGTGATAGAGGCTGTCTCTGAGATCGAGAATTCTTCTCTCTCTCTCTCTGCCTATCTTCTACGACAGCTTTAGAGGAGTCAGACAGTCTAAACACATATATATATATATATCAATATATCTCTATCCACTCACGTGCACGCACATTCAAGTGACGACAGTTAGACACACAGACGTGGGAAAACTATAACAATGATTATTTAGATATTCTAGAACGAGCTGACCAACACGCTGATTTCAATTTAAGGACAGTTTAATTATCAATATAAACTTCCACCACAACACATAAAATTACATCAAGCATATAAAAAATAGTCAAAAAATCAATGAATAGCTACAAGAAAAGATAGACCCACAGTTATGATCTTCCCTCGATGTTTAGCCCACAGTCCCGTTAGGAGAAAGATGATAGCCCAAAAGGTCTCAGATACATATGATTGAGTCTAAGATTTTCCCCTTTTAAGGTATGCACAGACTTGATACTATGACCTATTCTAAGGGAACATATAGTTAGCCAACAAAACTTGCATAAATAAGGTTAAGACAGCAAAAATGGGTGCCAAAAATACAACAGTAAAGAAACACTCTGACCTGCGTTCACTCTATTCATTCAGCCGTGGCCATGTATTCTCTTGCATACTTACAGCTTTGATGACAGCAACGGGAAACATAATTTTAGGACATTTACATACAGTATCGTCGAAAGCAGTCTTGACCAAGAAATCCCCAGTTCCAAAAAGACGGGTTGAATTCTCTGCTTCCGGGAACGATTCCTTGGGTGTTCTTACTTTTCGGATGTCTGTTAAAGTCACATTAAAATTGTCCCGGCACGAGCGCTAACAACGAGCACAGTGTCAACTGATTAGGATTCTAGAAAGGAGGAATGTCAGGTCGGTGTCTTCTTCCAGTATAGGAATTTAGTTGGTCACACCACCGCTTATCAACAGTGTCGGAAAAAAGTTATTGATTGTAATATCTTACTTGCCACAAAGGCTAAAAATGTACTAGAGAGTTTGTGCAGAAATAATATCTGGCGCAAAGGCACAGTATAAGCATTTAGTCTTTAATAAAAACCGTTAGTGAGAGTTGTACTCTGTCTATTATGGAGACACACGCACTGTCAGACAGGTGTTAACTTGTAAACCCACGTGGTTAAAGATAAAATGTTTCTTCTCTCAATTTGTACTCAACGCTGGCAAAGTTGGGTTACCCCAGTATTCACTGAATAAAGAAAAAACACATATGAAATATTTTACATATTATGTACTCAATATAACTTACGTTTTGAACTGCAAGCGTACAGTTGACTTATCATTTAAAACTTCCCGTTGAATAAGTTTGTAGTGGGTTTGATGGTATTGTATGATGGTGATATTACTAAATGTAATGTATGAGGCCAGCTGTGAAGGCTCCTGAGATAAAATGTAGTTGTGAATTGTCAGAAGGCCTTTCTTGCTACCACTACGACCTCACACTCAATTTTTTTTCTTAATGAATGTAGCTATGTAAAATGTCTAGGGTAATGATATGTAATGTGGTGTGATAGTTATAGATACACCCACAGATATTTAAGCAGACTAATAATATTTAACAAATATTATAATACACTGAACTAACTCAAGAGTGTAAAATTTTTGATAGAATTATATTACATTTATTTGTTCTAGATCAAGTTTTATGTTGACCAGAACTTTTTAAAAAAAAAAGGATTTAAAATTATGAAAGAAATGCATGGAATGTTACATAATAAATGCAAGAGTGTACATATATAAGTACTAGACTAGTTAGTTTTATTAAAATGTTCTAGTAGTCATCTACTTGGGAGGATAGTTAATGCTTGTGCTGTTGGGGTGGCCTCATCACACCTGTCTATATTGACTACACAGTGTCCAGTAAATTACAGGAATTTTATGGGGTATTAGTAACTAAAAGGCGTTGGTGAACTTCCAGCAGACCAGAGGCTCACTCATCTTGCATATGTAACTCTGGTGCTGAAATCTGGTGGTCCCACCTCTCCGTGCTGGCGGGCAATAATAGCGGTCTCTGTCACAACGTACTGCACAGATACACTCGAGTAAAATCACCAACTGAATGGACACCGCCTTGTTGACAACTGAAACTCACAGCTCTGCAATCAAAGTATTGGCTATGTGTCAAAATTCTATTCTCTACCCACGTCTGGACACAACACGGACACAACAACCACATCATACAGACAGGTCAGATCTCTCTGACCAAACAGCACATTTACCATGGTGGTTTTACATCAGATAGGTCCTCCCAGACTATAGATTCTGAAAAATATTTATTAGTTTCCTTCCCTAAAATTGGATAGGTAATATGTTTCATTATTCTCAACACTTGATCTGTCTTTCCTAACCCTTGCTGGAGTTTATGTATATTGTTGGTCCCTAGACCCTGACTTGGGCGGGGGGTCTAGAGCAAATCCCTACTTGTTTGTAAGGCTAGATTATGATATGGCAGTATCAAATCACTCGAACATTAAACAATATTCAAAATATACAAAGAAATAATTTCAATCTTACCAGATTATGAATAAAGAACACAGAAATGCTAGCAAAACTCAGCTGAGCTGCTGGCTATAGTATGGCGTCCCTGAACTTATTTCACTTTCTTTCATTTGGAAATCACCACACTTTAAAATAATGTGTCTATCATCGAACAACTATTGAGGAATGGCCCCACTTGCGCGTCTGAGCGCCGATAAAATGATTGTCTGTGGCCAATCACTGCCTAGGTTTATTTCAAATTCAAATTTCCTACCCTAAAGTCATTTCAGTCATGCTTCAGTCAAGTATGGATGTTTATCTGTTAGTCTGTCCGTCTCTACTTGTTTTTTTCAAAAACGTACTTGATTTTTGAACCAACCTTTCTCTCCCCTCCAAAATTTTGTCGTTAAAAGTTATATTTAGACACAGCTCCCACCAATGTCCCTTCGCTTCCCTACTAAGTAAATTTGAACACCTGCGTCTCAAGGTCGTGTTTTTTTGTGCAAATAGCGACACTTTTTATTCCATACAGTCTGTCGCTGATGTGAACAACACTGTCTTTTGTCATTATCTTCAATATTATCTATCCGTCTGTAAAATTAAGAACATATTAGTTCACTGCTCAGAATGGGCCATCCGGCCAGCTAATTTTTATATTCCTAACATTAATATTACGAAAAAGTTACTTTTTAATTTTTGTAATATTCCAAACATCTGCGTTCTGCCGCTGAATTCAAATCAAAGGCTTGGTATCGCAAAAGCGACCAATAAATGACTGTGGCGTAATATATCCAAGGTCCCTTCTGTCGAGTTCCTTACTTTATGTCAACTTGGGAAACGTGACTTTTCTCCGTTTCCCCCCCAATTGCGTCTCCTTAGCCTTTCTAGTCTCACGCAATCTTTCCAGTCATATTTTTTCCTTTTTATTCGCCGTTCCCCTCCTGTCTAGCAAGTCAATTTTTATGGAGGGTGATGACCGAGCGCAACAAATATAAGACTAAACACGATTGGTCGGACTATAAATACTATCTTTGGTTGTTAGGGGAGACGTAGGAAGGTAAAATTTTTTCAAACACTTGTCGAAACGTGGCTCCATTGGCCAGACTCGCTGATATAATCACTTAGGAGCGTTAGTTCGAGACCACTAGTTCAAATAAGCTTGATAAAGCAACAGTGCGTTGAAGCCAGCTCATATTTTTGCTAAATAAAAGCCTGGAACATAAGCAGATGGGAATTTGTGCCAGTATTTGTGCCAGAATTCATTGCTAGGCAACGTATCTGTGTTTATTCTATGAATTGTGGTAAGCTTGAAACATTCAGTATCTTTTAATGAAAATTGAATGTGAATTGTTAATTTATGCCTGTATATATGTGTAGTTCAGTAGCAAACATGATGTAAGCCTATAATGCTCCAGCCTGAACAGAAGGTGTCGGAGGAAAGTAAAACGGCATGGAATGGCCAAACAGTACACTGACACCTAGATGATTGACTAGAAAGAAATAATGCTGGAAGTGCAGAGGCGTAGTAACCATTAAGGAGGTTAATACTGGTATAAAGTATTTCAGATGAAGCTGACAGTTGGCCTAACGCTCTGAACTCAATGTTTGTGATGTATTGTGCTCAGTGTAAAAAGAGAGTATAAATTAGTTATGACGTAGAAGGTACATCCTTCTTGTTTTCAGGGACCGTGGTCTTGATGGTATTGAGCAGCACCTGGTCAGAGCTTTGCTGAATCCAGAGTCGGACAGCATACTCCTTGGTCCATTTAGCTATCAGTGAGGTGTCTCCAGAGCCCAGGGGAGAAATCGAGCAGAGGAGTCTTTTCCTGCCGCCATCACGCAAGATAAGCTGATGTGGCCAGCTGAGCTCAAAATTATGTACCCCATCTTAAAATAACATTGTAACATAAACTTAAGAGGGGAAGTAAATTGTTTTAATATCAGGAACTGAGAACATCTCCAATACTAGTTCCAATAAAGACAAACTATTGAAGTCATGATGACAAATACCAACAGAGCTTGAACAAAACAAAACCAGTATTACCTCATATTACTACTACACAACTGACACACATAGGATACTTTTAATAATATATGTCACTACAATATTCATATTGATAAATTCTGTACATATAACTTGTAAGTAAAATTGATTGTGATTCCTGGTTCCCTTTGTATTTGAATCAGGACACATATTCATTCATAACAGCAATGAATACATATTGTTATTTGAAAAGTTATCAGGGACTCCTTTAAGATATCCTTTAGAGTGTTATATGTATGTGAGTGTCACAGTGTTGTCAAGTGTGGTGGAATAAATTAAATTGTTTATCTGTCTGTTGTTGTTATGACTTACACTTCATCATACACATACCCTAGACATACAACGTAGTCATCACACTATTCCAGAATAATTCTGACTGAGATATATATATATGTGGCAGCAAGTAAGGTTATCTATAATACACTACTCTTATTAGATATAGATACCTTCACAGCTGATCTCAGTCAGTACACTAAGTCCCCTATACATATTTATAACATCCCACTTCACCACAACAAAATTCTACATTTATTCAAATACAGTCATGTCATCTTCTTCTGGAACATCGTCATAACTCTCCAAATCCCGAATTCCGGACTGAATTTCTTGCGACTCCATTTCCTGTAGAACCATTGGCCCCATTCTCTCATGTCCAGCAATAAAGCTTTCCTTAAATGAGCATGTCTTGTCCATGTAGCCTGCTCGTAGTGCATTGGTAACACAGCTGTCAGTGATTTTATCCCATGAATTGTTCACCCAAGTCACGACCTCCTGCAAACTAGGCTTCACAGAGTTTCCACGCTGATTTCTCTCCATTCTATTTTCAATGTAGTCGTTGATTTCTATGCGCAAATGGTCCTTGAATGGCTTGTTTATTGCAATATCAAGAGTCTGGAGATAAGAAGCCATTCCTGCGGGAATCATTATTTGATCTATTCTTCTCTCTGCAAGGAAGTTCTTCATGTCTTTAGCGCGGTGAGTGCTGGCTGAATCCCAGACTAGCAGACCTCGTTGACCACCTGGCAAAACAAGAGGCAGCATTAAATCGACCCACTTCCTTATAACTGCTTGTGTACACCAGGCTTTTTCGGTTTCAAGAACATAAATGCCTGAAACACATTCAATGTTATCTTTCTTGCCCTTAGTGATGATTAGAGGTGGGGCTTTCCTTCCATCCAGATAAACTGCCAAAATACAGGTAACACGTGCACTTCCGTAACCAGTGGACGAAATGTAAATTGACGAGGCACCCGTCTGATCAATTGTCGTTTGAGATCCTAGGCCCATAAACACTGCAGTTTCATCCATGGCAATCATGTTGGAGAGTTGGTATTTAGAAAAGTCGATGCCATCAACAAAGTACTTGAATGCAAGTGCACGTTAAATAACTTTGTCGTAGATTAGTGATAGGGGAATTAAGACCTGGGTTGGTCCCTTCTGAATAGACTAGAACCTGAGGTGATTCAGTGAGAGATAATAATAGAAATATATTTTCACGAGTGAGATGGTGGAAACTAATTAGAATCTGTCCCTGAAATCGAGAAAACTTCTCTCTTTCAGCCTATCTCTACAACAGAACTTAGTTAGTTAGTCAGTCTAATAGAATACACATATATATATATATATATATATATATATATATATATATATATATCACCACTCACATACACGCACACATAAGTGACGATAGTTAGACGCATAGACGTGAAAACTATAACAATGGAATATAGATATTTTTGGACGAGCTGACCGACACACTTAAATAAGTTTATGAAAATTTTATTTATCATAAGAAATATTCACAACACAGTAAATAAATTTAGAATATCAAATCAATACACAAATAAACATAGGTTAAGGAATCAATAACAGAGTTGACCCATAGGTGTAATCCTTTCCCCCTCTGTTGAACCAAGATCCCGTTAAAAAAATGAGAAGTTATTCGCCCCCAAAAGAGTCACAGATTTATACACTATGGTCTAGGATTTCCCTCTACAGTAATTAACAGAGGTGTAACCTGTAATCTACTCTGAAATAGATAGCATATGTAATCTTTAAGAAGAAAACAGTCAATTGATATATGGATTATACGAGTGAATCAAAGAATTAATCATCCCTGCATTTTCTCGCTCTGACACACTTGTGATCACAACGACTTTCGTTCTTACCTAATAGGCACTCTCACCACATCTGGAACAATTGTTTAAGGAACATACAGCCCATCCGAGGTTGTGTTTTAGCGAAACAAGCCCCAGTCTCTCCAAGGCTAATAAATTCAAATCTTGGGAAACGCTCGCTTCACTATGGTACGTAGGATGCTGATAAATGTCACTTCAATTTTTGTCCAGGTAGTAAAATAATTAATAGGTCTAATGTTCACAAGGGTACAGTAGCTTGAATTAATCGATCGTTACATCGAGTGTCAGGTAAATAACTCTGTTCAAGATTTCATCTTCTGCACTACAACACAGGGGTTGTTATACAAGTAATGTCACAGATTTGATTTTGTTAAATGTTTGATTTAGTCGCCACCACGAGCCGACTGAGAACTTTGATATTGGAAAAGAACTCTGGAACTATATGCCATGTTTTAGACAGTTACAATATAAATTTCAGAAATTGTTCTTCCTTCTAGTTATTCTCTGCTATACATAATAGAAACCGCTGGTAGATGTTCGGTTTTACCCAGAATACTCCAAAACAGAACTACAGGCTATCTCCACGAAACTGGGAACTACACTTATACAGGTATTCTAGAACTCAGCTAGATGTCGAGAAACTAAGAACTTCACTATACACGGTATTCAGAACGTAGGAAGCTGTCTACTGACTAAGGAGTACTGAAAAAAAATGAAGTCTAAACTGCTCTGGTATAAATATATCTCTGATGAAAGGAAAATGATTCACTATCATCGAACCCCGATTACCTGCCAGATGTTCGCACCTACGCCCGGATTTACATATTTCCTTACTCATTCTACAAATCAGAGAGATTTCTCACCCAGAACCGAAACCAGAATTTACACCTGCAGTAAATTCTCTCGATCTGATCAGATATCGGCAATAAAACTTCCAGTGTGCGTTTTACACCTTCTGCTTCCTATGGCCATTCCCAGCGATCTCTGTCTTTCATCTCAAATCTGTCACCGAGAATAATTAACTATAGGCGGACAGATCAGAGAAACATAATAGACGATAGTCTTACTTCTTATCCCTGTCGAGAACGAATTCACACGATTCGATCTCATCAAAGAACTTAGCTTAACAGCAATAAAATGCGTTGCTAAATAAGAAAGGAAATGACAAAGGTTAGAATGGGAGAGTATATCTTAACAATCGAGCGTATGCGAAAGAATGGTAAAAGAGCGGAAGGACAGGTACAAGACACGTGTAGAATAAAGAAAAGATATAAAAATTTATTAATCATAATCTCTGCCACAAACTTCAGTATCTTCCAGCTTGAACAATGTTGTCGATTTTCTTAGAGACAGTTTATATCGCTGAAGGAAGCCATCAAAGGAACAACAAAGACAACAACCAAAAAGCTACAGACTTTCATAAATGGGTGCTTGCGTAGAATGGAGGGATTAAAATGGTATGACAAGGTTACCAACGTGGAACTGAGGACAAGAACTAGACAAGTGCCAGTGGAACAAGAGATGAAAAGAAGACGATGGCGATGGATAGGACACACACTGAGGAAACCTGTTGATAGCATTACAAGGCAGTCCTTGTTCTGGAACCCCCATGGCAAGAGAGGCAGAGGTAGACCAAGAAGCACATGGAGAAGAGAGCTGGAAACAGAGGTGAAAATGATGAGGATAACGTGGAAAGAACTTGAGATGATGGCACGTGACAGGAGGACTTGGCATGTGTTTGTTGAAGGCCTATGCTCCTTTGGGATTGGAAGGTTATGAATGAAGAACACCAAACAAGTTGTTCTCCCACGTGACTTTGTAAAACAACTAACATGCACCACACGATATGGACAATTCTACACAAAAAAGCTATGGACAGGAGTTTGATATTTAATGAAATAGACTCAGGCGTGTAGTAAGTAAAAAAAATTAAATGCTATTTATTAAGGGAATCACATTTACAGAGGGTTAATTTACATCTGATGAAAAAAATATAGAAAAGAATCAAAGTTTAAATCTGAAAAAAAGTCTAGGTACCAGTAGGGTGCCTTATTTTCTTCACTGACTAAATCTGAGATTTGTTGTGTGTGTGGTGATCTTCTTTCTCGTTATTTTACTTATCTTAATGTTTGTATCTGATGTAGGCAGAGAGGACATTCTGCTGTGACTTTTTGATGAGGGCACGTGGTGGTGACTGATTGTCCTGTGTGGTACTAATGTCGTCAAGGATGTCTGGTTCACACTCAGGGGTGAAGATTCAGTCCCTGTCCCTTCTTAATTTTTGAGCTCAGCAAAATTGAGGGAGGTCGAAGCCAGGTCCTATGTCACTGTCACTCTGCACTGAAGGACAAAGGAAGAGGATAATTAATCTCTTGTCTACAGAGATTTTACATATATTAAGCTCCTCCCAGAAGAATTTTGATCTCAGAGCATAGGCACACTTACCACAGAAGACTTTGACTGTCCAGTACACTGTATATGAAAGATGTCTCAGTGACTATTGTCTAACAGGCTCTGTCCTCATCCTTCCAAGTCAGGTGTCTCTCATCTACACGTAATTTGTCTTACTATTTTCCAAAATCAACAGTCTGTCAGGTAATCTGGTTTATCTTCAGTTAAGAATTACGACCTAATTACCTTTCAGCAAGGAACAACATCTTTCATAAAGTATACTTATAACAGAGTTATGTTCTAAATAAGTCAAGCACCAATGCGCAATACTAAAATACTATATAAGCAAATCATATAGGAATATGAATAATATTATATACAATTTACAAAGTGGTTTTTAAGAGTCTGCTTGAGACAAGACAAATGGTCTGTGTGATGTCTGAGAAGATAAATGAGTTATGATGTTGAATGTGGATAGAGTGACTTATAGTTATCAGGAGTAAAGAACAGATACTGACTCTCCCTTCTACCACTTAATGACTGTTTCAACTACTGTCACTCCGCCTTTCTCTCTTAATTGGAGTAAGGTTTAGTATACATTAGTGACTCCACATACAAACAAGTACCAGTACAGATAGTGACAAGTACCCGTACAGATAGTAAAAAGCGTCTAATCCACAGTTAGAGGTCTAATTTATTAACAACAAAAAACTACGGCAAAACAAGAAAGTTATTAAAATCACAAACATCAAACAACAAATGCATGTTTCAATGTAAGATACAACCAAGGCTCGTAATAATAATAATAATAATTAGCAAAATCAACCCAGATTTAAACTCTCAAGATATTGGGTATATGTTCCGCTAATTCCTTCAGCAGGGAACCCTGGAATAAGGAACGGAAATCCCTGCCCACTATCAATATTCCCGCTGACTTCCTCTTGTCAGCAACACAGCTAATAAATTCCATTTAATGTCCCTGTTCCACAGTTCATATAAACTTTCCCCTTCCAACCAACTGTCTGAATGCCCTCCCAACAAGTCTTTCTTCTTTGGCACGCGTGCGTTAGATTCCGCTTGAATTACAGCTTGTGAGTGGATAGCAGAAGGAGAAATGTTAACCCTCTCTTCTCCCGGTATCAGCTGACGAGTCCGTAAAAAAATATATAACCCTACTGTAAATCCACCACTGGAAGAAAGAAATTCCAAGGACCGATGCAAAGTCCTCCAAATGCACACGTAGGTTGTGAATCCAGGATCTAAATGGGTGGTGATGAAGGTGCTCAGTTGTTATAATGGGTTGGAGGAAATCAATCCACTTTTGCTAAGGCCCGTCACTCTTTTGAAGGCGCTTGATAAAAGAGACGACGTAACTCTTTGCAGTTGACGCAAGGGGAGCATGGGCACTCCACTTACTTTGCGAGGTGGCGTTACAAATTTTGCCAGCAAGGGAAATCACCCCAATGAGCCCGTGGTATGGTGTGGATAAGCAAAAAGATTGTCGTTGGTGTGGACACCCCCTGTAAATGGGTATCCGATATATTCGGCCTTTCCAGGATAACAATCCAGGCCGATGGCTCAGTACTCCGTCGGAGTTTACCGGGCTTTTATGTAATGAAAACATAGTCAAAAATCTCTGATCATCTAACCAAAATAACTCATTAAATGTTACACCACCGTAAACGACAACAATGGTCTAAACAGGGACAGATTAATTGTTTACAATCCTCTCGACCCCAAGCGCTGGCCAGTGCTTGCCTGGTTTCACAGTTTATAACCCTCCCTCTTCTCCTCTCTCTCTCTCTCTCTTTCTCTCTCTCTCTCTCTCACTGACCGGTCAGCAGACAAACGAGCAAGTAAGTGCCGGGCAGGCTTACTGCTAAACTCGCAAATTTGCATAATCTGGTTACCCGCGACTGGCGCTTGGGGGGGGGGGGGTGTGGTAGGTAAACATTCCTGTCCCATCTCTACCTGGCACGAACTGACCTTACACCGAATCAGTCCGTTCTGACAAACGCACAGGCGCGAAAACAAAATAGTGATGCCCGTTTGAGGTTATTTGACGGGGCCGCGAGGCCTAATCTCATCAAATTTACTTGCATATAAATGACAAAACATATATGGCTACTCTTGGTAAACCTCTAAATGAATTTAAAATATCCATAGATTAAACAAGTGATCAACTAAATCAAAGTTACATGAAGTGAAAAAAAAATTGTTTACACCGTTCAGCCGCAGAGGCTGGGAAAACAGAAAGGTAATTGCGTATACTTGCCTTCTGTGTTAAAATAATTTCTTCCGCTTAATAATAATAATAGTTGCCCATCGCAAGCGAAGATGACGACAGCTTCAGACTTGAGTTGTGACACATCTGTGCCGTGATCTCATGTGGCTAATTAGTCCTATTTTGGCCCTACAGGCCCTGCCACATACGGGGCACACATGGTTAGAGTTGATAATAGTGTTGCTGTGCATTCTGACCTTTCTTGCAGCACGCTTGCCGTCTGCCTTATCAGTTAAATTCTGTTCTGCCATGCGAGTGCCTTGAGTAATGTTTGTCCGCCAGGCAGAGCGATCCAATGCGATAGTCTCCCATGAGAAGACATCAATTTTGAAGCTGCGCAACGATGCTTTCAGTGTGTCTTTCCAGCGTTTCTTTTGTCCCCCTACTGTTCGCTTACCCATGGAGAGTTCGCTGTACATCAACTGCTTTGGGAGGCGTTTTTCGGGCATGCGAACAACATGCACGGCCAATTTAATATCGGCCCTCTGCAGCAATGTGTAGATGCTTGAGATATGTGCTCTGTTGAGGACCTCTGAATTAGATAGTCTGTCATGCCACTTGATCCTGAGAATCCTGCGAAGACAGCTCATGTGGAAATGAGCTTAACAATCAGGTATATAGTTACACAATCTTAGAGAACATATCCCCATAATGGCAACGCTAACACAATTTCAAAATTAACTATAGCTTCTCAGTGCTGGGTAAGTGATGGCCAAATTTTAGCAATTGCTAGCACCCACTATACTGGACTTATTCTGACTCGTAATAAATCCCAAGCAAAAATAATAACTGCTATGTTACTCAAGAATTCGTACTGAGACTGTGAAGGATTTCCCACTCTAAAAGTAACGGCAAACATGCACTAGGTCTCTTACCTTCTCACGACATGAGTTTCAGGACTGAAAGCATTTTAGAGACGGGGGTAGACTGAATATGTAGTAAGAATAGGCCACAGGCGTCTAACACCTGCACAGAAAACGCAGAAAAACAATCGTAATACTAACCAGAGAATTTTCCCTGGCAATACGGTACAAGAAGAATTTACGTAACAGGGTGACTGCCATTACGCGGTGCGGGTCCCAGACATTCCGTGGAATAAAAAACACAGGGAAGTTTTTGACCGCCACCCAGCAACGCAGGTGTCTCGAGTCGCCAAGTCACGAATTGCCGCATAATATGATGCAACAGTTTCAAAGCCCCACAACTAGTTTCCCTGCTGTCAAAGATCAGGGAACGTTTGCCGCTCACTCAGAAACCGAGTGCCGGATGTTTGACTCGTGGTCAAATGAGCTCTAAGAAATAGGCCGCCTACCGCAACTGAGAGTCTTGGGCGCGTCAATTATTTCTCCTACCAACATCTAAGACAAGGGGAGTGAACCTGTCTGATTTTAAAGTGACAGGCCAGTTACCCCTCTGTACTACTACTACAGAAGACGGAAAAGAAATGAAATGATCGTGCCGAAAATATCAAAAAGAATGTATAGATTGATGTTAGCTCGACGCAGTGCCAAATATTTTTGAACCCATCGTCACATAATGGATATGGAAGAAAAACTTAATCCAATAGCATAACATAAGTTTCTTATCATGCTCAAAAGCATACCTCTTCTGCAAATCACACTAGTATCATTAAGCAATAATTAAACAAATAATTTTGGGAGATAACTCACCGCACTGGATTCCTTCAGGATCACACAATCCAAACTTGAATATTTGAAAATATCCATAAGTACGTTTTTGACTTTACTGTACACTCAGCTGTGTGCTATGTTTCTTTATATATTTACTAGCAACAACCCGCCAAAATTGGCAGGTTTTTAATTATAGTGTGTTGTTTCTGTTACACGTATTACATTGCTGCTTCTTCTATAGTCTCGCTTGCTCGCTGTGAATGACGCGATCGTCTCTTCCTTTTAGCCATCTTATCATTTTGATCCATAATAATAAGTCTGCAATACTTTAAATTAAAATTTTGTCTTGAAGAAATAATAAAGAAAACTAACATTTTCAAGAAAAATGATGAATTAAATTCGTTTCCCGAATGAAACTGGACAGAAGAGTACATTGGTTGTCTGTTGATTTAATCTGCATCTCCGCACCTTCCAGTCTCCAGTTCAAGTTGTTGGCTTCTTTCCATAATCAAACTGTTTGCTCGCTGTGAATGACGCGATCGTCCCTTCCTTTTAGCTATCTTATCATTTTGATCCATAATAATAAGTCTGCAATACTTTAAATTAAAATTTTGTCTTGAAGAAACAATCAGAAACTTACATTTTAAGGTTATTTTTTAGAAAAAGGATGAGTTAAATCCGTTTCCCGAATGAAACTGGACAGAAGAGTATTTTGATTGTCAGTTGATTTAATGCACCCCGTCACACTTTTCTATTTTCGCGAGAGTACATATAAGGGGAAACAATACAATTATTGTCTAACTTTCAACCACAGTTGCACCCCCTTAGCTGTAGTCGAAAGTTAATGTACTCTCTCGAAAAAAGAAAAAGTGCGCAAATGACGGTGTGCAAAATGTGACTGACCGACCGACCGAAGTACTTAAGGCGGGAATTATGGTATTGGATGTATGTGTATATTCATAAAGAGTCTTCTGTACTTAAACTTTAGTTTCGGCTGGTACCACGGTGGTCATCAGGAGTACAGAAACATTACATTTTCTCCGATAAATAAATTGTTCGACCGGAAGTAGGTGGTCGGGTAGGAGTCACTGGTTAATTGATGTCTCACAGAAAAACCCACCATTATCATGCCTACGTGTAACCTTACCCGTAATGGTACTCGTACTAACGCGTCTCCCCAAAAACCACTACCTGGCTGATTTTAAATTGCCTACTTAACGAATTTAATATAGAATTTAATCTGAGATAGCGTTCTCTGGGGACAAAAAATGACATATTGAAGACAAGAAAACAGTGACAGGATGGAATGAGTGGAGGAATGTGGAAGAGAAAGGATAGACTGCTCCGTGACAGTGGATGCATCTTCCGATGTGCTCAAGTAAATACAAGTTTCATTCATTTTCTTCATCACCTTTCAGTTCTACACGGAGCATGGGTCTTCTATAAACGTCTGCCAAGTATTCCAGTCCCGTGCCATCAGCTCGCGGACTTCCGTGTCTTCTTCATGTCTGTCTCCAGTTCTCCTTATTTTATTCGGCATTCCTCTACCTCACTTACCATATGGATTCCAGAACAAGGATTGCCATGTGATACTATCAACAGGTTAAATCATGTTATTCTTGTTCAAAATCAAACTTCACAAACACTAAAAGAACATCTATCTGCACCGGAAGGATTTGTTTCCCTGTCAGTGACTGCAAAAGGTGAAGGTTATAACTAGTTCTAAGATTTTAATGACCTAGAAATTGACAGAAAATTACTTATATAAATGTATTTATGACCCAAAAAAAAACCCAAAAATGCCCTATAAAATACAAATTAAAACGACCTAAAACAATACGTCTTATTTAGTACCGAGTTAAACTAAAATTATTTTGTGTTATTAAAAGAAGAAATTAAACGGCATAAACAAAAGAAAAAGAACCTAACAAATATAATATTAAAACACACACACACACAAACAAAAGAGAGAGAATTACAGATAAATATTTTTTTAAATAGTTTCTTTGGCAACCTGAAAGTTGTTATTTAATCAGTTCAAAATTATAATACACAATGAGAACTATGTGCAGATTTTCAAAAGAGAATGACTTTCTAGTGTCTGCCAACGAAGCTTTAAACATTGAAAAGCTCTTCTCCACTACTACTGATACCACAGGAGCATGCTTGAAATAAACTACGTCTATTGGTTTTACGTTCGCTGAAAACTCACCACGTGAAAAGTTTTCCCCCGATAGCACATACGAAAATTAAGCACAGCTAGCTTTTCCTATCATTTTGTTTGTTTTTCAAAACCTGCTCAGTTTTCTTTTGCACAGCTTTTCCCACGTCTCCATTCACACTGTCTGTCATTCACCATTTTCTTCAGCAAATCTATCTGATTCACTAACAGAGTAGCTGACACCTCCAACGACGTAATGGCACCAGGCAGAGATCCTAAATTCGACATTACGTAGGAAAATTCATCAGCAACGATTGGTTACAGGGGTTTAGGGAAAATTATTAAACAGCACGGGGAAAACAGTAAAGTAATAAAATGTATAAAAAGCAATAAGTAAGATCATTTTAGCATTAAAAAAGGCCTATTTGATTGAAAATGCCAAAATATGACAAAGGTTAAAGGTAAAGGATCCCGTTACATCAGTGTTACGGGTCCTTTTGGAGTATATTGAGATGCTGGACTCTGGTGTCCAGATGGGTCTAGGGTTTAATGTAGTGCAGTCCGACAAGCACAGTTCAATAGAAACGTAAAGCTAGTTTAGCAGTATAAAAGCTTGAATAGCCAGTTTGACGTTTCACAAATATGTAGATTTAATCACAAGGACGAAGCTCCTCAATACTAGCATCATATACATGTCATTGGCAATCACTAGCCAGTCCATAAGTAAGTCTAACGTCTTGTAGACTATAAGAACACTGTCAGAGTCATCATGCTTAATTTATTTAATATCAAATTACTCATCCTTTCCAAATCCATTCAGCGCTGACACATCCTTAGAAATATAATCAGACTTAGGCTCTAACTGGTAGACGACCTAGCTGAATTAAATATATGAATTATCTGTACTCAAAGTACACATCCAGAAGCACACAAGAACACAACCTTCTCCCTCGGAGACACAATGCCAAAGAGACCGATAACTAGACCGAATCTTCGATCATAGCCCGGCAAACGACGTCTGCTCAAAAATCAGCAGGCTATGTGACATACTTTCAGGGTCGTCGTAGTAACGCTTTGTAAACAAGGAAGTCAGCCCACAAACCAAGTTTGAGAGCGACCGAAAACTGTTATGAATTACTCATAACAGTTAGGCCCTTATTTTATTAACCATCGGCACACTAAGGGTGATGTGATCAGCATCACGCCGGCCGCCTTAACCTTCCCAGAGTTGCTCTGGTACCCAATTCATAAGGCTGGGTCGACCCCGGAGCCGTTTGCGGTCTAAAAAATCCTACCTCAACTGAGGATCGAACCATGGACCACCGAGCTAGAAAGCCAGTGCACTAAGCACTGCGCCACCGCAGCTCCAAAATTTGACAAATATTGGCTCAAAAAATAAATAAGAAATGCTTTAAAATGACCGGAAACTCTCAAACAGTGCCACTTCTGCTTCTTCTTTGATCCTTAGCCGCCGACCGTCAAAGCAGTCAGTGGCCATCACGCCTAGTGGCGTCTTGTAGGGCAACAACAAATTGATTCCACTTTGCTCGGTAGGTGACCATCCTCCGTACAGTGTCCCAACTCTGGTTCATTCTTTGCATCTCAGCCTCCACAGTCCTCCGCCAAGTTGTTTTTGGTCGGCCTCTCTTTCGTTTTCCTTCAGGGGTCCAAAGCATAGCTGTTCTTGTGATGGCATCAGGATCTCTTCTGAGGACATGGCCAACCCAGCTCCAGCGTCTGCCAGCTATGATGGTGTGCATATCCTCTTGCTTGCTCCGAGTAAGCAGATCTTGGTTGGTGATGGTATTCGGCCAAAAGATCCGGTGAATTTTTCTTATGCATGTTGTGTGAAAAGAGGACAATTTCGACATTTCCTTCTCTGTATCTCTCCAGCTTTCCGCACCATAGAGAAGCACAGAAAGCACACAGCTCTGATATAATCTTAATTTTGTGCTTGTGCTGTATTGAGAGGACTTCCAGATGTTGTTTAGGCTAAAAAAGGCTGTTCTTGCTTTGTTCATTCTGTTGTTGATGTCTTTGCTTGCCCCGCCGTCTGGTGTTACTATGCATCCTAGGTATGTGAAGGTGTCTGTCTGTACCAGTTGCTGATTCCTTACTCATATGGGCTCAGGGTTGCTCACATTGAGCGTCATGACCTCTGACTTCTTTAAATTGATGTTCAAGCCCACCTGCTGGCTATACGTATTAAGTCTATCCGTTTTTTCCTGGATGTGTTGATGGGAATGTGTTAGTAGTGCAATGTCATCTGCATATTCCAGATCTTCCAATGTAGAAAATGTAGTCCATCTTATTCCTCTTGGACTGCCCTCTGTTGTCTGGCGCATCACTCAGTCTATGACTGTTAAGAATAGAGTGGTTGATAAGGGGCATCCCTGTCGTACTCCTAAACAATGTCACAACGTTTTTTTTTTTAAATGAAACACATTTATGTTCACCTGGGAAACGTTTCGCTTATGCCCCCCGCCACCCCCCCGCCCCCCCCCCCCCCCCCCAAGGAAAAAAGATGCTAAATCATTAAAATCCTAGCACTAGTTATAACAATGGTGAAAATACAAAGGGGCCAGGAAAAAGGCCTGAGAATACTCTTTTTCATAAACAGTGCTAGTGTCTTTCTGGTTCCTGATGGTTATCCCAAGTTAAATCTTATTCTTGGAGACATGACGAAACATTCCTCAAAAATTATGTCATGTTTTAAAGTTGTTTAGAGAATATTCGCTGTACTTGCGTTCACTGTTGTCATGCTTTAGAGATACTAAGAGTTTAAACAACATATATATTATTTTGGAGGGAATTGCATGTATTTTTGCGAATCCCTGCATTTTACTGCATTGCCATTATTATAGAGCATTAGTAATTATTAGGTAAAATAATTGCTCTAAAGCCTACTGTTTGCCGTTGTTGTATTTACGGACTCTAACCAGGGCTGGATTAACCATTAAGCAAAATAAGCACGTGCTTAGGGCACCAAGGGATTTTCCCTCTAGCTATCATGCCCTTAACTCTCATCTCTTTCACTGCCACAGTCGTCTTTAGTCGAATTGTTTGTAATTTTCAATATCTGCCGTGTTCGACTTTAATCCGAATTGTTACAAAAAATATTTTTTTTAAGTTTTCTTTGGTATGATGAGTGACTTGAAAGTGTCAGACATAGACCTTGAGTTTAGTATGTTTGCCTGTCTTACCAACGTTTTTCTGCATGAATTTCAGTGGAGTCTGGCCAGGAAGAAAATTGCATTTTCAGTCTCTTCAGCATTTATTGAGTCTTAAAGTCTTCTCAGATAAGCAATGGAAGCGCGGGGGGGGGGGGGGGGGGGGGGGGGGGGGTTGGGGGGGGGGTGGGGGGGGGGGTGGTGGGTATTTGCATTTTTTGGTTAGCGGGGTTATAGGCGGGGGTAGGGCACGGGTGGGGGCGGGGGGGGGGGGGGGGGGGCGTATGGCATCAGTTGGCCTTAATCCGGCCCTGACTCTAACACACATTAATAGAATAAATATTATGGTACTATTAGTTGGGAGGGAGGAAAGTGAGATTCGCTTCCGTAGCTAGGCAGTGGTGCCGTTCGGAAGGTCCTGTGTTTGATTCTCCGGTATGCACTCACTTCTGTTGTTTTTCTGTTGTCTACTTTATTTCTCACGAGTGCCCGAAACATACCTTTATGTGTGTAATATTTATTTATTTACTATTTACAGGCCTGGAGTTTCCCTTCTTTATTTGTTTAAATCTTTATACAATACTAAACCTACCTTCTGCCCTGTACAGTTCTCATTCTTCTATCATTTACTAGACACAGTATTAAGGTCTTTGTCTTGTGTTATCTGACCTATAGTGTATAATGGGGGAACAACAGAAGTGATTGCGTCATTGGGCTGGATCGCCCTAGGTATATATCCGTTCTTCCGTGTTGCAAATCGCGCTAAAATACTCCTGTCTACGAAGCACTATTTTTGTGGTGCCTAGTTGGCAAGGAGGATAGTGTGATTCGTGTCCGTAGCTAGGCGGTGGTGCCGTTTGGAAGGTCATGGATTCGATTCTCCCGTAAGCCACTCACTTCTGAAGTTTTTCTGTTATTTAGTTTCTACTTCTTTATTTCTCACGAGTGCCTGAAACATACCTTTATGTGTGACATTTTTATTTATTTATTGGAAGTGTGAATTCCGATTTACGTACAACATTGAGTTACGAACGCTCTTAAGAAAGGAACACGTTCACTCGTTCGTAGCCCGAAACCATAATATATTAGGAATGATGTGCACAGTGCTGCAGAAAATGTCCAGGACTCCTACTTCAAAAGTTAAACTGAGTCGCAAGTTCATTACGAAACATAGATAAATGTAAAGGTAGTCCCATAGCAGATATTACCGTAGGGGAGTGAAGTGTTAGAGACTTCACTATACTAGGTCCAGCTTCGAGAGGTGGAGTGACCAGTTCTCTTCCTAACTGCATTTGCCTTCCCTAACGCAAGAGCAGATCCAGGCACCCATTTCTATATAACACTATAGAATTCTCTTTCTTACTTGCACCGACAAAATACCTTACTTTTCATTGTTATAAATGTATTCTGTTGTTCATTCCTTTACAAACGCCATTGTCAGACGTGAATGCGATGGTAAAAAAATTACAACCATAATGTTATCAGACCTAAAGCTCATATATTTGGACATGTGCCCTAATATAACTGACTAGGTTGAACGGTACGCGCTTCGCCAAAACGAGGCAAAATTTTATTTTGAAAAAAAAAATGATAAAAACGGTGAAGATTTCTTGTCGAACATTAGAATATTGCAGAAATTCATCTCTGACGAATGCTACACTTCACGCTGTTCGATTATTCAATAACCATTACGCAGTTTCTTCTTTAATTCAGAAATAGCGTAATAGGATAATGTTAACAATTCCAGTTTCTGTTCTGTCATGATGTAGTAAAACTAACTCCGTGTAAACCCCCCCCCCCCCCCCCCCCCCCGCCCCCCCCCCCCCCCCCCCCCCGGCTCAAATTCCCCCCCCCCCCACCTAGTAACGTAAATTCAACACTAATAAACCCCACTACTATATTTGAAAATTGCCAAGAGCAAGGTCAAACGTTCTGCCCAAATGTTTGAAATTATGCACCATTTACTAGCCTAACAGTCCACGATTGGCCCAAGATTTGAATCTTCAAAGACAAGCGTATTGAGTCCCATCCCCCAACAACACGCAGCTCGCGTTTCCCTTCCCAATATTTTATGACGAAAGCCGGAAAAGTTGGCAGAAAAAAAAAAAAAAAACAACTTGTTACCTCGTCTTGAAACGGGAGAGAGGGGAAAAAGTGGATGGTAAAATGGAAAGAATCAAGGCTAACTTATGCTTTTGAAACTGAAACTGAAACCTAATTTGTGCAGAAAAGAGAGGAGAGAGAGAGAGAAACTTAGATAACTTATATAGAGGGTAAATAAAATGGATGGATGAATTATAGCGATAATATTGTTTATTAAAATACCATACTATTCCCTTATAATAAATTATCTTGCCGTATAGAAAAGTATTTTGTTCAGAATAAATATAGAGAAAAAGTACATAGATGAAAACGATGACGAAGATTTAGATGAAAACTAGATAGGGTGATAGAGGCCAAATGGCAGTTTAAGAATCACTTTTTAAAATTGAAATGGACCCAATAATAACCGAGATATTGTAGAAACTAAAAATTGAGACGGACTGACAAACACACTGAGGAATGCTCAATTTTGAAAGTCTTCGGATGTTACATTTTAGGGGACGCTTTTTTGAACAGTAAAATTTGCTTGACTCGTTTGATTGGTTAATGATAGTTTAGGAGAAGGGGGATAAAACTAATGCGTTACCAGAATACGCTGCCACTTGAGAAAAATATTTCAACACAGTAGTTTAAGATCAGACGCATAGCAGTTGTGACCTTAATGCCTTTGCAGTCTGGGCGACAGCGATCTACACCTGTGCCATTGATCGCCAATTAATCTTACTTTTGTGTGAAATATTTCATTGATTGCGGTAAGATAAATAATTGTATTGATATATTTTGTTAATATGTAGAGGCAAACCCAGATAGGGGGCCAAAATTTGTGTTGTACGACATTGCCAGGGGAAAAGAATTACGACATCCCAGCAAGCATGCCTAAGCAGAATTATTGAGAAACGAAAGTAAATTATGTTTGGATATTGCCATACAAAAACCATTACGACTGTTAAGTCCAGAAAGCTACTGGCAATCTTCCGCAGTATCACAGTGTTAAATTGAAGCCTGAAAACATACTCAGAATGATTGCACAAAAGAATTAACAGGTTCCAAGAAGACAACTGTATACCTATCTGTTTGTATGGAAGAAAATCATTGTTTAAGTGACAGGGGCGTTGCAGCCATATGGAAGAAGAATGTAAACACAATACAGAGTGAAGTCAAATAAATTAAGGGCTAGTGCAAATGTTTGCACACGAGCCTGACCACGGATGATGGTAAGTTTGAGTAATTGTGGAAATATTATTAGCCAGCATATAAAAGTAGAGGAACGTCCTTCTGTTTCAGGGTTATATTGCCTGTTACCAGCTGGTGACAGGAAAACCTATTGAAGACAGAATTGGAGGAAGAGAAAGTCTCAACAAACTGTATGCTGCATTTTATGGTCAAAGAAAGACCTTATGCTGAAATTTATATTATCTACTGAAACCTACGTCAACTAGAAACATCAGGTGAAGTCCCCTTACGTGGGCTCTGAGAACTTATTCAATTAAAAATTGCCACATGTGTACTATCTTATTCGTGGGCATGATGACAAAAATAGTCCTTCCCACCATTGGCTTTCACTTTTAGACAGTACTACATCAGTCTGTGTTATACACCTACAGTGACACTTGTTTATTATCAAGATATGGACAAAGATTCCTTCTTATTTATTTATTATATGTAAATACAGTTCTCTTCATTTTTAACCATTCCTGCCCCAAAAAGATTTGAGGGGAAAGGAAATTAAAATTGTAAAATAATTATCTAAACTTAACCCCAGTCTTTATTAATTCAATTTCATTGAGTTACAGTTGTGTTTGTTTTATGCACTTATCACTATACTTGCATTACCCTAGACACGTAGCCATATAAAACACATAACCATATCATTAAATATTTCCCGGAGTGAGATCTTCGAGAGGTAGCGGATAGGTACCCTGAGAATACATCATCATCAACAATTAGACTCAGGGACTTACATAGCTTGACCTCACTCCTAGTACACGTAGCTTGGTAACATCTATAACCTCTCCGGCACACACGCCACACATGAGAGCGTATTTTCTCTAAGTTAAAGATACTTAAGAACGTTTTATGAATACGCATGTCTCTGGAGAGATTGAGAGAACAGTCCTTTGTAACCATTAAGAACAGGGTTTCTTAACCCCTGATTTAGAAGGAGGTAGCACTGAAATGGAACTACAGAGATATTATTACAGAGTTTACAACAAAGAAATCAACACAAATATATCCCGTAAAGGTAGCGCTATGATGGCGGGTGATTTTATTAACTCGTTCTGTCATCACCCGTTTCCGGAGCCCGAAAGGGAAGCAAAGAATAGTAACACTGTCACTTACCATGTGTGTCGTAAAATTGGACTAAGTAATGTTTACTCCCTCCTATATATATTTTTAAACCCAAAAGTTTTACCAAACAACATGGACAGGTCAACTAAAGTAAATAAAACTCAGCAATCCATTACAGAAGGTCCCCTGGCAGGGTGGCGCATGATGCAGCACAGGGAAGACCGAAAGGAGTCTGTGTTGCTGACTGGTTTTCTTTCTTCTCTTCTCCTTTCTGTTCCAGTTTTTAGGTTTTACCAGGGCGCCAAAATGCAAGCCATTTTGATTTTCATAGGTGATTCATTAAAACAGTCAAGGAACAGTTTAAAGATGCATGTCTATGATTAAAAAAAAAAGTTAGTTGCTGTGTGTGTGTACAAATACACATAAAACCGTTGCAAATGGTCTGAAGATCATTTCGAAGTGTGCAAGTTTTACATACAACAAGTTTTTATTAGGCATGCTAAATCATCGGGCGTATTCTAAGCTTTCTGTATGACGACAGTGAGCGACTGGCTAAGCGGTTAGAAAGTTTGCCTGTCGTGGCAAAGTTACCGGGTTCCGAGATCAAAACCTGGTTGCGTCGCGCTCCAGTCTATCCAGCTGTAAATGGGTATGTGTAAATGGGTACCTGACTCTGCTGATGAGTTAGGTAAGGTAAATGCGGTTGGGAAGGTAACTAGTTGCCCCGCCTCATAAAACTGGACCTAGTATGTAGGAAGTCTCTAACACTTTACTCCCCTACGGCAGTAGCTCCTACGGGACAGCCTTTACCTTTAAAAAGAAACTCACCACGAGAACTCGCAGGTTTTAATTCGCTGAAAGCTGGAGTATGACTCATTATACCTTCTTTGTCATATCTCTCGTTTCTAGAAACAGCAAGATATGACCAAGACAGGAAACTCTCAAACGTGATACCGAGTCTCTCAGGTGAGATAAGTTTTCTCGCGGTCTCTATCAGTGGCGTTTTTAGAGGTGGGAAATCTTCCGGGCTTCAGCGCTCCCTTCTCTCGAAAATGTATCCTAATATGCGCTGGGTGGCTGTGTAGTAGTAGTTGTTGTTGTTGTTATTATTGTGCTGTGCTTATAAATCAAATAATTATTTTACATATTATTTATTTGACGCCATTTACAATATTATAACTAAAATATTAAAAGACACAAATCCAACATAAAAATCATAATCTTCAACTCAAACGTCAAGTTGTTCCTGTTGTTGTTTAACTAGGGCTGCTGAGCTGCTCGCTCTGTTGCAGCCAATACCAAGTTGAAGACTCCTTGATATTATCTACACTGTAGATCTAGGGTTTTCCTGTTACTTTTCTGCCATTCCGAAATGTGCTGAGCTGAAGTCATGAGCTCCAGTTTCTCCAGCTTGGCTTGCATTTAAAGGATCGTCACATCTGACCCCAAGCTAGGAATAAGAAGCATGTGGCATACTGTGCAATCCCTGCCATCCAAAGGGGCTCTCCAACTATGCAGAGCTAACATACTGTGCTCTCGTTCTGGGCTCTCTCAATGAATTGTCACGTCCTGCACAGAGCAACTTCTCAGCTCCCCCTGCCTATCACTGGGTCCATAGTCAGATCCTTCTGCATACAGTCAACCAGGTCAAAGCCAAAGAATTACGCCTGGGGCTCAAGTGACTTCTCCAAGCTTAGTGTGCAATGCTGGGTTCTCAACGAGTTTCACCACAGGGGGAATCCCTAGAAGCGTGTGGATGATTTCAAGAGTCATTGAGGGTGTAATTAGCCTCACAGACTGAGGTTCACTTCCACATATGTATATTGTAGCATTGTGTATAGCTGGTGATCATAGTAGGATGACTCCAGATATACCTATTTGCATGAAATGTCAAGTCAATCTTATTGTATAGGTCTGAAACATGGAGAATAACAATGACGACAACCAAGACATTACATACTTTCCTAAACTGGTGCTTGCGAAGAATGGAAGGACTGAAATGGTATGACACGATCACAAGTGTGGAACTGATGACGTATTACAGAGAAAAATGGACTTGGGGGCCCTGAAGCTCAACTTCATTACTGGTATCAAGTCTCCGTATGTTTATGAGATGTTCTTATATTTTCTGGCGAAGGTTTAAATTGAGTGTGCATTCGAAGGGAAGGCCTGTAATAACTTGACTTTAGTGGCTAAAGTTGGTATCAAGTCTAGGTATGTTTATGAGATGTTCTTATATTTTCTGCTGCAGATTCAAATTACATGTGCATTCTAAGAGAAGGTCTGTATTAACTTGAGTTTAGTGACTAATGTCGCTGTCACATCTCTGTATGTGAGACCACCATATATTTTCTGCCGCAGATTCATACTACACGTGCATCCTAAGGACAGGATAATATGTGATACGATAACAGCTCTGTTGACTGGTAACCTTGTGTAAAGGTAAAGGATCCCGTTATGTAAGGAAGATTAATGCAGCTACAGGGGATAATATAGGAACCAGTTCAGTCCCTTCGTTCTTAGGAGGCACGTAATTATGTGCTGGCGTGACACCTTGAAATTGATTGGTTACTACTTCTGCATTTTAAAAAGTGTTTTTAAGTTGATGTGTCATGGTGCTCAGTGAAGAATTTGAATGTATTTGTAATGTGCTGCTTTAGGAACATTTGCTCAGTTGTTACTTCCGAATCTGAAATTGTGTAGAGTTTATGTAAAGTAGTTTAATATACTTTTGTATACTTCTTGATCTTCTTTGATCCTTAGCCGCCGACTGTCAAAGCAGTCAGTGGCCATCACGCCAGCTGGCGTCTTGTAGGCAGCAACAAACTGCTTCCACTTTGCTCGGTCGGCGGCCATCTTTCGTGCAGTGCCACAGCTCTGGTTCATTCTTTGCATCTCAGCTTCCACAGTTATTCGCCAAGTTTTTTTGGGTCGGCCTCTTTTTTTTTTTTTTTTATACATTTTTATCTAAACATATTTAGTTCCTGTAAAGATCTATATTTGTGCACAGTTTAAAAAAATAGTGTTTCGTAATTATTAAAAGGTAAAGGTGGTCCCATAACAGATACTACAGTAGTTAAGTCTTCTTCTTCGTACACTCTCAGACGTCCACTTGAATGTTCTCAAAGAAAGCAGTAGTCAGTTTGAGGCTATTTGAATCCCCGTAAAGCTTTTTCACGTAAGGAACTGGCGTCGGCCATTTACGCTTTCTCTGTACTGCATATAAGGGGCAACTTTGCAACAGATGTTCAGCAGTCATTTTATCAGTGCCACAGTTACTCTGATCAGTAGTTCCTATCTTTAGTTTGTTGAATAGATGGTATCTCAATCTGTTGTTTCCAGTGCGGAGTCTGAAGATTACCACTTGTTCTCTTCTGTTGAGCTGGTAGTAAGCATCATTCTGTGTGTGACCTGGATGTTCTACATTCCATTTGTTTCTGTATCTGATTCTGATAAAACTCTTTGCCTGCTCGAAAGTTATGCTTGTATCAGGCTGAGGTAGATGTGAACCTTCTTTTGCCACTGTCAGCCTCTTCATTGCCGATGATGTTACAATGAGATGGGATCCATTGGATAACAACACTTTTGAATCGTTGACAAAGTTTGTGGAGCACTATTCTGAGGTCATCCAGGTCTGTATTATTTTGGCTTTTCAACGTTGCAATTACTGACTGTGCATCAGTAAAGAAAGCAACTTGTTTCTCTGTGCTTTCTTCTGTCAATATAACCTCTGCTGCAGTTTTCAAGGCCTCTGCCTCTGCTCTGAAGTTGCTGGAGAATTGTCCAGTTGCCACTGACAGCCTTTTTTCTGCACCAGTGCTCTGCTGTATGGAGTGGCTTGGATTGTTTCCTCGCTACTTTTGCTTTCCCCTAACTGAGCAAAGGTCAGGAATCCTTTACAGCAGGGGTCGGCAACCCAAGTCCTTTGGGGTATACTTTAGTAACACTGAGCCCTCTAAAGATACATCATACGAGTATATATATATATTTTACCTTTATATATATATATATATATATATATATATATATATATATATATATAATATATATATATATATATATATATATATATATATATATATATATATATATATATATATATATATATATATATATATATAAATATATATATATATATATTAAAAGGTATATATATATATATATAAAAGGTAAAGGATATATATATATATATATTGAAATATATATATAATATATATGTTATATATATATATATAATATATATAAGGACAAGGTAAAGGATCCCGTTATACGCCCATTGAGGCATATTGGGAATATAGTGTTAGGCCCATATTTTCTAGATGTTGCGTGAGAAATCCTCGCAACATCGTTTTATTACAATATATATTTTATAACGCAAGGGCAACAACTGCTTGAAATTTATAGTCACTTTTCTCGGTAAGCAGCTGTCTCCTCGCGTTGGTATTGAATGCAGTTAAGTTTGCTATGCTAGGCCGTTTTCTCAGAAAAACGGTTGGCAACCTGTTGGGTTATCCTTTTAAGGTAATCATTCTTACGCTGGTTCGTAGTAAAGGTCCTTGCGTCTTAAGTTCTGAGCTGTGGTCATTTTGCGCTGGACTGCGCATGACTGGTCTTGCTTCTTGGTCGATCGATTTCCGCCCACCAGTCCAGTGAGCGATTTTGAATAGCTAGGAAGATGCCCCGCTGAGAGGGGATCTCCGCTATTTTTTGTTCTGTCAGGAATGTGAAGTCCTCTTAATGGATATTTCGTTTATTCGAGATAATACCTCTAGTGTATTTCCACATGCCGGGGAGGCGTAATATTTCTGTGTATTTCCTGAAGGCAAGGTAAATTAACTTTTCATTAACTCTATCGATTTTTGGTCGTGAGCGATTTTTGATTCATAGCCTGTCTTCGAAAGGCGTCGTCACGAGATGTTTTTCCCAGCTCACATGTCGCTGTATTGTACTGCATCGGTTGATGCATGTCCCAAGGACTATTACTTGCTACTTTGTTACATGAACTAGGTTTGAAAACCTTTGTTATCTAGAGGATATTTTTGAGGACATTATTTATACTTCAGCAGACGTGCCTGTCTTGCTGAAGTCAGATTAAGGAGAGTGAACTGATCTCATACATCTGGTTATCTCCTGGCTGTTATAGAAAAGGATGGAGTTTTTCACCTGACTACATTTACAGCACTATGAAATATAACATGCATCTGACTCATCATTGTAATGCTGTCTACCGTCCATTGCTGTATTGAATGTTGCTGTGATAATGACTGTTTGATGTGCCTACATATTCGCGTAACCATTTTGTCACTGTGGCGTCCACAATAAATAATGAAGAAAAACGTCATCGGCTGTTACAAGAATCATTGACTTTATACGTCGTGAGTTTACTGACGTCCTAATGTGGATTGCCCTGTTATTTTGTATGATCATTGTTTGACTGAACACATCTGCACACTTCACAAAACCAGACCACGGGCACCATCACTCACCTCATGGTGCACGCGTCATTTGGCGGCCAATTACTCAATCATAATATAAATTGGGCGTCATCATTTGGTGGCCATAAGCTGGTTTGATCTGGTACCAGCAAACACGGGGTCCCTTACCCACTTCAAGTCAACACTACAGCATCCTTCATTTTCAACTTCAACATTCTTCAAGAAAGTCAACACTTCAAATTTTCAAAGTACTCGGCGTTGCCCGGTAAAAGTCAAAATTTCAATTTTTTGACGGAAACAGGAATTTGACAGTACACGGCGTTGTTGAATATTGCCGGATAACACGGACTACTGTTGTCGTTAACACAAGTCAAGCAAGTTGCAGTTATCAAGGTTCCAGTGCTGTCGTTTTTTGAGAAGGTCAAGTGCCGGTTGAAACGGGTTGTTTTCTGAAGAAGGCCAAGTACCGATTTCCATCAACTTACTTTTGGATAAGAGGGTCAAGTGCCGAAACAACTCAACATACAGTATTTCAGAAGCTCTAGTACCATCGTGTTAGCAGTGGAAGCAGTTCAGATGTGCCATCATCGTTGGAGCTTCGCTCTTTAGGACGTTGATTGACATCCGTTTTTTCTGCTGTTCTACGATTGGAAGCCTATAAGTTAAGTGGCCTGTTTGTATGTAAACTGTGCCCTTATACTTCTGCTGAGTCTTCTGTGTATCATCTCATTCTATTGTTATATGTTATTCGTATATTTATATGTTTATATTTCAGCGGGTTCTCGGTTGGGTGGGGTCTCCCTTAGATCATGCCACGTCATAGAGGTCGTCTATTGTGAGCGTTTTCTGTAGGGTGAGCAAATTTCCGATACTGGAATTTGCTAAGCGACTTCTGTTGCTATTTATGTTAGCTGTGATGACATGTATTAATATTGTTTTCGTTATTATTTCGCATTCTTTAGTTTTGTTTTGATTTGTTTGTATTTGTTAGCCTACTCTTGACTATAGTTTAGTTTCATACAACATTTTTGTTTATACACTGTGGTGTCATGTATTTTGTTTAATTCTATCGCAGATATCGTCACATTTTTTGTGATATTTCATTAATTTCTGCTTTATTTTTAGTTGATTTCTGCGAACGTTTTTGTATTGTTGCTGATCTTTGTTATTGTTTACATTGTTATTGTTTACATTGTTTGCATTGTTTACATTTTCAATGTTTACATTCTGCATGTGTTTACATAGTCATTGTTTACAGTTATAGTAATTAGTTAATGGGCTATGCTAATGCACTGTTACTACTACACTGATGATAAATGAATGATGAATAGTGTCGTGCACTATTGAATGAGAAGTGCACTTATGATCAAGAATTGAGTGTTGATATTTCATATACAAGTTCTTTGATTGAAGACTTGTTTCCCACAGAGACTGGGATAATATAATGTGATGTGAATATACAAGTGCTTAATTAAGACTTGTTACACTTAGGTTTGAAATAAATTAGTTAATTATTTCAGGTTTTTGAACTCATATTATTACTCATCATGTCTACATTTGAGCACTTTATTGAGCAGGGTAAATTGCTTGGGAAGACTGGTGATAAGTTAGAAGAATTTGCAACTGCTCGATACGATAAAGCAATGGAAGCTGAACAAAAGAAACTGCAGATGCAGGTGGATGAAAAAAGATTCCAAATGGAAATGGAAAAACAAAAAAGGGAATCAGAAGCTGAGGAAAGAAAACTCCAGCTAGAAGCTGAAAGATTTCAAAAAGAGGCTGAAAATAAAAGACTTGAAAAAGAAGCTGAGAATAAAAGACTTGAAAAAGAGGCTGAAAATAAAAGACTTGAAAAAGAAGCTGAGAATAAAAGACTTGAAAAAGAGGCTGAGAATAAAAGACTTGAGAAAGAAGCTGAAAGACTTCAAATAGAGGCTCAGGCTGAGGAAAGAAGATTACAGAGAGAGTCTGATGAGAGGAAAGAGAAAGCAAAAATGGAACATGAAGAAAAGGTCTTAGCTTTAGAGTTGGAAAAATTGAAATTGATGAACATGAGTAATGGTAATGATTCAAACAAGGGTTCATCTTCTGGTAAGGCTAATAATGATACTTTTAAGATTAAGTTACCAACATTTAGTCCTT
This sequence comes from Oreohelix idahoensis, assembly GCA_024509875.1. Lineage (NCBI taxonomy): Eukaryota > Metazoa > Mollusca > Gastropoda > Stylommatophora > Oreohelicidae > Oreohelix > Oreohelix idahoensis. Next base: position 120,581 of record JAMPIV010013228.1, read on the forward strand.
CCAGTGATGACATAATGTTCTATCTGGACAGATTTGAACAAGCATGTACAGCTCATAACATAGACAAAGCAAAATATGTTTATCAGTTATCAGGGATAATGACAGGTAAAGCTCTAAGTATATTAAATATGGTGGATGAACCTGACAAGAACAATTATGAGGTTGTCAGGGCCGCTTTGTTAAAGAAATATCAGCTTAACGAAGACGGCTATCGTCTACAATTTAAAAACATGGTACCTGAAAATGGAGTTGAATTCTCCGAGTTTATTGCAAGAATACGCATTACTTTCTCACGATGGGTTGAACTATCTAAGACGGAAAAAACTTATGAAGGACTTATGGACTTAATACTTAGAGACAAAGTCATGTCGTCTGTCAATGAGTCTTTCCTTGCTTTCCTTCATGAACGTAAATGATACCAACGTAATTTGGATGGTCGATATTGTTGATAAATCATTTAATGCTTGTGCATTGAGTGTGGGTCATTGGTATTGAGGAATGTTATTATCACCACTGTTGCAAACGTGATTGTTGAATACTGTGTGCACTGTCACTCACCACACAGCTCACGTACGAGTCATGGATGTCAATAAAGGTTGTAAACGCCTGGAACAGTTCGATACTGTTTATTACGTTACAACACACAACGAAGTCACGATGACATCAACAAAGACACAATTCATGATAACTCAAATGCATCTGGCATACAAATTCTCCACCTGTCTCAAACTCCTCAAAGACTGCACAACACGGCAGTTATATTAATTATGGCCTTACAAATCTCTACATGTCTCAAACTCCTCAAAGACTGCACAACACGGCAGTTATATTAATTATGGCCTTACAAATCTCTACATGTCTCAAACTCCTCAAAGACTGCACAACACGGCAGTTATATTAATTATGGCCTTACAAATCTCTACATGTCTCAAACTCCTCAAAGACTGCACAACACGGCAGTTATATTAATTATGGCCTTACAAATCTCTACATGTCTCAAACTCCTCAAAGACTGCACAACACGGCAGTTATATTAATTATGGCCTTACAAATCTCTACATGTCTCAAACTCCTCAAAGACTGCACAACACGGCAGTTATATTAATTATGGCCTTACAAATCTCTACATGTCTCAAACTCCTCAAAGACTGCACAACACGGCAGTTATATTAATTATGGCCTTACAAATCTCTACATGTCTCAAACTCCTCAAAGACTGCACAACACGGCAGTTATATTAATTATGGCCTTACAAATCTCTACATGTCTCAAACTCCTCAAAGACTGCACAACACGGCAGTTATATTAATTATGGCCTTACAAATCTCTACATGTCTCAACTCCTCAAAGACTGCACAACACGGCAGTTATATTAATTATGGCCTTACAAATCTCTACATGTCTCAAACTCCTCAAAGACTGCACAACACGGCAGTTATATTAATTATGGCCTTACACATCTCTACATGTCTCAAACTCCTCAAAGACTGCACAACACGGCAGTTATATTAATTATGGCCTTACAAATCTCTACATGTCTCAAACTCCCCAAAGACTGCACAACACGGCAGTTATATTAATTATGGCCTTACAAATCTCTACATGTCTCAAACTCCTCAAAGACTGCACAACACGGCAGTTATATTAATTATGGCCTTACAAATCTCTACATGTCTCAAACTCCTCAAAGACTGCACAACACGGCAGTTATATTAATTATGGCCTTACAAATCTCTACATGTCTCAAACTCCTCAAAGACTGCACAACACGGCAGTTATATTAATTATGGCCTTACACATCTCTACATGTCTCAAACTCCTCAAAGACTGCACAACACGGCAGTTATATTAATTATGGCCTTACAAATCTCTACATGTCTCAAACTCCTCAAAGACTGCACAACACGGCAGTTATATTAATTATGGCCTTACAAATCTCTACATGTCTCAAACTCCTCAAAGACTGCACAACACGGCAGTTATATTAATTATGGCCTTACAAATCGCTACATGTCTCTACATGTCTCAAACTCCTCAAAGACTGCACAACACGGCAGTTATATTAATTATGGCCTTACAAATCTCTACATGTCTCAAACTCCTCAAAGACTGCACAACACGGCAGTTATATTAATTATGGCCTTACAAATCTCTACATGTCTCAAACTACTCAAAGACTGCACAACACGGCAGTTATATTAATTATGGCCTTACACATTTCTACATGTCTCAAACTCCTCAAAGACTGCACAACACGGCAGTTATATTAATTATGGCCTTACACATTTCTACAGCCCTGATCAGGCATTCCCTTAGGAAAACACCGCCATACACTTAGAAAAACACAGGGCTTGCGACCACACCGGTCTACGCCCAAAAACACACTCTTCTGACAGCACACTCACAGGGCACACCCTGTGAACCCCTGTCATGAGACTCAGTTGTTTTTAGAACACCACTCACAATACATGCCGCTTAGCCGCGAGAGCTAATCACCCCCGGCTCAAAACACTACAAGATAAATATATCTCAACACTAGAGATAAACAGCGTTCTTCACGCTTTTCTTGTACTCTGTCTCATGACTCTAGGAGAAGATATTTTTAACAAATCGATTCCTAATCGGCAAGCAAGTACCATAATTCAAAAATTCAATCTGTCCCACAACATACTAAGATTTTCTTCCCTTTGACCTTAACATTTACACCGCCCCTGGGGAAAAAAATGATTCTATCATTTTTTCTAAAACAGTTACATCAACAAAAAATCAAGGGAGAGCAAAACTCTAATACATACCTACAAAAATTAACTTATGTTAAGGGAAAAGAATATACCTACATAAAATATCAACATTAAATGAAAAAAAAATAGAAAATGGAGCATCCAACGTAATCGTCTAAGTACATCAGAATTAATCTAATACAAAACCAAGTTACGTATATTGGACCCAAATGAAAACAGGAAACAATCAATAGCAAGAGAAAGGACAAGATCAAGCAAAAGAAGAATGATCTATAATGCAGTAAAGTAAGAAATCAGAATATGAGTGGAAAAAAATAAAAAATACCACGTCTTAACAATTAAGTCAAACAACTCTACACATATAAATTAAATACCACCATTACATCTGGATACATTATATCACACCATGTAATTAACTTAACAATACAAAGAATAAAAGTATAAGTGTCGAAAGAAGAAGAAGTGCACAAATAGAAACAAGTGAAGCGAATATGACACATGGGAGCATAAACAAGACATTAACCAATACCGAAAAGATAACAGAAAAGATGGAACGAAATGAAGAATAACCGGCAAAGGCAGACAGAAAGCAAAGACACGAATGAAGAGAAAGTCAATAACAATACATACTAATAACAGTCTCAATCAAACAAGGTATTGTAATCAATAAATACAATCATAACAGAAAAGCATCAAAAAAAAAAAAAAAAAATTAATGTATATATGTATACAAAACATAGAAGAAAGCTATAACTAAATACAGCATAATAAGTAATTTAACTAAGTTAAAATTATTCATAACTAACAATAAATTGATCTAGACATCACGCAAACAAAAAATGTTAACGCTATCAAAAAGTTTTGGCTGACGTATAGTCACGCGATAGATAAAGAATACATCATAATATCAACAAACAACAAAAAAAAAACTTATTAGAGAACCAATGTCAATGCACACAATCAACCATAACGCACAGTCAAGCGTTGGGACCAGAAAAATTATTAAATGTTTGAAAACAAAAAAAATCAATTTTTCCCAAAAAAGTACAATGTAAAAAATATTTCGCAACGATAAGTTACACCGAATAGCATTTCATATTTAAGTAAATTAGAGCTATAATTAATAAACTAATAAAGAAATTATTTCCAACAAAATTAATTGACATTTAAAAAAAAAATCTCTATCTCTATGTAAACACCAATCAATACACGTACGTTCTTTTTTTTTTTCTCTTTTTTTTTTCTTCTAAAAAATACGTCATAGAAAAATCACATGGACAACATACTGTTAACTACATACAAAGTTATAAATATATAAGTACAACATAATTTAAATAGAGTATGTGATATAATTATCTGTCTAGATTCAGGTATCGTTCTAGAAAAATCAGTGTTTCGGACTACATTATCAAATTCAAATACAAAATTTTCAATAATACAATCAAGTAACGTTTCCAAAATTACATTTAACTGTAATATTTACTGTTTATTATCAGAGTGTACTAATATATTAACCAATTATGGGAACAACACTCGAGAAAAAATTTAAATAAATTGAGTAAAGTTAATCAAAGACTTCTCTGAAGATGACTACCGCACCATATTAACTAATGAGTTTGTGCATTGGCTGGCAATCTCATCATGTAAAAAAAAAAAAATTATCTCAAAAAACACAGCTGCAAAAATTCCAAGTTCAACACAGTAGTACAAAAATAAATAATATGGACCAAATATACATAGTCTTATGACTTAAATGTGGAGATATCATAATCCACCGCTTACATCATCAGGTTAAGAATAAGTCGGTACAAACTGTTATGTTACACATTATTTCAATCATAACACGTACAATATTCATCAAAATACAATAATATAAGAATCACAAGAAAAATCTAATAATAAGACATCAGAACATCTTCATAAGAAAACACATGATATTCGAATACAATCGCATAAAATACTATGCTATACAATACAATAATATTTACTGTTCTAAAAAAAAACTTAAACAGAAAAAAAAAAAAAAAAAAAAAAAAAAAAATCTCCAGCGGACTTGTAAACATGTCATCACGCCAACAAGTAACATATCCCTTGCGTAGTTAGCACGGGGACAGGTTCCGCTTGAACAGCTACACCTGAGCGCGAAGGCGACCTACTTTCTTGACAGCTACCGTAAACATGGGGAGCGCTGAGTTTTACCGTAAAGCTGTGAATAAATACAAATGAAAATATCCCTTTTAATCACTTGTGAGATTTAATTAGGGTAAACGGAAATTCAATCACACGATTACCCAACTCTGTGGCTGTGAACCTCTGGTTTCTTCACGACACCATCAACTCTTCCATCATCACTGGTACTCAACATGGGATGCTTAGGAACAACCTGACAATAACTGGAGGTCGTCCCTGCTGTATTCTGTAATAAACTTTTACACTTAACACAACGAGATGCTATCTCGACATCAAAATTAGAATAAGCAGTACCATTCAATAGACGATTATTATTCTTATTACCCTGCTTATAAAACATCTTAAGCTTCCGCTGAGGAAAGTCACTCTGGCGATGTGAAGTGAAATTTGGGAATTCATTCTGTTTATAAAAAACATTGCCATTTCCTCTATTGTGATCATTGTTATTTTTATGAATCAAGTTAGCATTGTTTTTATTACTCTTTTTCCTTTGACATATATATCTATCAAATGGGCCTTGTTTTCTTCCAGAAAAATTACTGTAAGACTCTTTAGTTTTTCCAAAATTCTTACATTCAAAATTGTTTGATCTGTTAAATTGCCTCTTATATCTTTGAGGACAAAAATTATTATTTGCTGAATTCCCTTTGTACTTTTCGACCTCAGGGTTATTTCTCTTATGAAGACTGTTTTTATTTTTCTCTGTTGGAATATGCTTACTAATTGCGTCAAACTGACTGAGCTGAGTTTGACAAGTAGTAGGACTGACAGTATCTTTATTGCTCTGCACATTATGGTCCTCCTTTTTAGGACGGGTGTTAATAGTTTTATTTTCTGCTGTCAACCTATGAAAATTTCCATCAGCAGATAAATGTTTGCTCTTAAGAGTTTTGACCCGAATTTTATGACCTTTCTTTTCATGATCAACTGTTTCTGTAGACTTATCTTGGTTATTCTGACGCCAAGAATCAGCATTAACAGCAATGTTGTCATAAATTCGTGTGAAATTATATTTCCCACGAAAGGATCGTTGTCCATTTTGTCTGACCTGTCTGTCAGCAAAAAGTGTATGTGGCGGACTTTTTGCAGTAGTGGCTTGTTGAAAAACAATTTTCTGTCTATCGCTGTCAACATGCACAGTAGAACACCTGTTCTTATCTAAGAAAATATCAAGAAGACCATCTACTCTCCTTCTAAGATTTGTTATTTCAACCTGTTTATGTGAAATTTCTTCACTAAGCTTCTTATTCAAATTCTCAATTCTAGCCATCTTCTCTTTCTCAGCCTTTAACTCTTTTAATCTCTTTTCCTCATTGACTTCTTTATTTGTTCTCCTCTGTGTCAACTCTATCTGTAGTGCCTTGGTTTCACTATCCTGGCTATTTATAAGCTCAATAACCCTTTCTGGTAATACCGCATTCTTTTCTTTAAGTTGGCGACCGAGGACAATGTTATAGTTTAATAGACCAACAAGTGTTTTATTATAGGACTTTTCAAGTTGCCTCTTATCTTCCAACTGAGTTTTCAACTCTTTGATTTCGCTTACTGCAGACTTCAAACTTGCGTGCACCCCAGCAAGTTCCGAGTTTGATTTATCCAAATCATCTGTGAGCTTAGCCAATTTTTTCTGAAGTTTACTCTCTTCAGCAATATTCTTTGAACACTTTTTTCTTTCCTGTCTGTTGACTCTTACTTCCTCATCTTCTAACTTTTTTTCCCTGATTGTCAGAGATGCCGTAGAAAATTAACGTGTGTATATTTCTTACTATATGATCATGTTTAACATTCATATAGTGGTATGCAAATGAACGAAGGTAAGTTAATAACCATGCCAAATCCTCTGCCATTCTTAAATGAGGATGAGACTGAAAATTGTCCCTAGCAAAATATCTTAGGGCTCTTGACACATTAATCAAAAATTTGTCCATTACTTCGGCTTCAAGGGCTGGGCCTGTAAAATTATCATCATCTCTAGCTTCCTTCAATAAATATTCCAATATAGGCATCATATCATCAGGATCCCTATCAATATCTAGATCCATAGTGACTTATCTATCGAGTTCACTGTATATGTAATCACCTATACATATTATTGAGGTTGGACAATTACCTTTCCAGCTCACAAAGCTAACTATTTGTCAAGAAATGAGATTATTTCTCAATTCTGTATCACCAATTCCTTTTTCTTATTGTACCTTTTTTCAAGTCATATCATTATCAGGAAAGTCTATATATGTCGTAAAGCCATAAATTACTCATGCATCAAATCCTATAATCTATCGATATAGATATCGACAATAACAACAACAGATATCAATAGAATAGGTAATGTGAAATTCAGGAAGACTCGACGGCATACATGAAGCAACACAATTCACACAATATAAACCACTTATCTTCTGAAAATGACCCTGATCCTTTCCGCCAAGACACTGGATATCACAAAGATTTCAGATAAAACACTCCACTGCGGGAAGGCACAGGAACTTCTTTTCCCTCCAGGTACTCGCTTCAATATGATGTGTGCTCAACAATGCACAACATGACAGGAACCGATATACAGCATACACCGCAAGTCTTGACTCCTCTGTAGTCGTAGATGTACACGGCACACCGTGTATCATGACATCTTGAACTTGAGATCGTGATAACTGGCACAGGTAAGCCGATTATCGCAGGAATCAGTCACAACCCGTACAAATGTTTGGTAGAAATAGTGTTACAGTGTACTTGAACTTTCGTGACCACTGCAGACGTTGTTTTGGTCTACAGGCATGAAAATACTAGCACGGATGAGGCGTGCGTGCTTTCTTAACTGCGCCACTCAGGCAAAACGCTAACCAGGTCAAGATTTCTGAAGCACATGATATTTAGGCCACGCCTACACAAGGCTATTTTATGAATTCGTTGAGTTCTCGTAGTAATAATTTTCAACGCGAATGTTCCGTGGATGTTACGACCCGTTGGTTTGGTCCACCAACTGATAATAACGTAATTGGATGGTCGATATTGTTGATAAATCATTTAATGCTTGTGCATTGAGTGTGGGTCATTGGTATTGAGGAATGTTATTATCACCACTGTTGCAAACGTGATTGTTGAATACTGTGTGCACTGTCACTCACCACACAGCTCACGTACGAGTCATGGATGTCAATAAAGGTTGTAAACGCCTGGAACAGTTCGATACTGTTTATTACGTTACAACACACAACGAAGTCACGATGACATCAACAAAGACACAATTCATGATAACTCAAATGCATCTGGCATACAAATTCTCCACCTGTCTCAAACTCCTCAAAGACTGCACAACACGGCAGTTATGTTAATTATGGCCTTACAAATCTCTACATGTCTCAAACTCCTCAAAGACTGCACAACACGGCAGTTATATTAATTATGGCCTTACAAATCTCTACATGTCTCAAACTCCTCAAAGACTGCACAACACGGCAGTTATATTAATTATGGCCTTACAAATCTCTACATGTCTCAAACTCCTCAAAGACTGCACAACACGGCAGTTATATTAATTATGGCCTTACAAATCTCTACATGTCTCAAACTCCTCAAAGACTGCACAACACGGCAGTTATATTAATTATGGCCTTACAAATCTCTACATGTCTCAAACTCCTCAAAGACTGCACAACACGGCAGTTATATTAATTATGGCCTTACAAATCTCTACATGTCTCAAACTCCTCAAAGACTGCACAACACGGCAGTTATATTAATTATGGCCTTACAAATCTCTACATGTCTCAAACTCCTCAAAGACTGCACAACACGGCAGTTATATTAATTATGGCCTTACAAATCTCTACATGTCTCAAACTCCTCAAAGACTGCACAACACGGCAGTTATATTAATTATGGCCTTACAAATCTCTACATGTCTCAAACTCCTCAAAGACTGCACAACACGGCAGTTATATTAATTATGGCCTTACACATTTCTACATGTCTCAAACTACTCAAAGACTGCACAACACGGCAGTTATATTAATTATGGCCTTACACATCTCTACATGTCTCAAACTCCACAAAGACTGCACAACACGGCAGTTATATTAATTATGGCCTTACAAATCTCTACATGTCTCAAACTCCTCAAAGACTGCACAACACGGCAGTTATATTAATTATGGCCTTACAAATCTCTACATGTCTCAAACTCCTCAAAGACTGCACAACACGGCAGTTATATTAATTATGGCCTTACACATTTCTACATGTCTCAAACTACTCAAAGACTGCACAACACGGCAGTTATATTAATTATGGCCTTACACATTTCTACATGTCTCAAACTACTCAAAGACTGCACAACACGGCAGTTATATTAATTATGGCCTTACAAATCTCTACATGTCTCAAACTCCTCAAAGACTGCACAACACGGCAGTTATATTAATTATGGCCTTACACATCTCTACATCCCTGATCAGGCATTCCCTTAGGAAAACACCGCCATACACTTAGAAAACACAGGGCTTGCGACCACACCGGTCTACGCCCAAAAACACACTCTTCTGACAGCACACTCACAGGGCACACCCTGTGAACCCCTGTCATGAGACTCAGTTGTTTTTAGAACACCACTCACAATACATGCCGCTTAGCCGCGAGAGCTAATCACCCCCGGCTCAAAACACTACAAGATAAATATATCTCAACACTAGAGATAAACAGCGTTCTTCACGCTTTTCTTGTACTCTGTCTCATGACTCTAGGAGAAGATATTTTTAACAAATCGATTCCTAATCGGCAAGCAAGTACCATAATTCAAAAATTCAATCTGTCCCACAACATACTTTGACCTTAACTGTGCCAAAATAACCATGGGTAACTCTAAGGTGAAAGAAGGTTTACCGGTTGCTTCGGCAGCACCGTATGGTCAAAACTTTGCTCGTAGATCCCAACAAAATTTTGATAGAAAGGGCAGCGGTAATTTCTGTCAAAATCATGGAAATCAATTTCATGGTGATTCTTCTTCGAAGAATTGGAGACAACCTGATAGTACTCGTTACTATCACCCTAATAATTATAGGCATTTCAAAAGAGGATATGGTAATAGAGGTTATTCCTGCCGAAGACCTCAAAACCAAACAAATAGATGTTCGCATCAATGTGAACATGATAGTAATCGTGGAAACTGGAATTCGAACCAGTATAACAATTACAATAGAGACAATAATAACTGCAGAGATAATAATAACTCTGATAACTTCAGAGGTAATAATAGTCGCGGTAGGTCTCAACACAAAAAAAAGAGATATCAGCAGGCTAATTCTGTACAACAGGAAACTGAGGGAGCCTGTAATCATGTTGTTGATAATAAAAACTGTGACGCTGTCACTGGTTCTGCTTTTGACTTTGAGAGAGCAAACAAATGCCCCCAATGCAGTACTTTATTCGAACCGGGTACCATAACTATTTTGAGTTGTGGTCACCCACTTCCCGCTCTTCCTGCTGCTGTTGCGCATGACGGGAGGGGTTCTTTAATCCTACGTAAGGGTCTTGTTAATGATACTCCGGTCTCACTACTTTTCGATTCCGGATGCACCACTATTGGTGTTAGACAATCGCTTGTAGATCCATCTTGTGCTACAGGAAAGGTTATTAAATGTGTCACATTTGGCGGCACTCTAGAAAAATATCCTACTGCTGTAATTCGCATTGCCACTCCTTTCTTTACTGGAGATGTGCATGCTTGTCTCTTACCTAATCCTATTGCGGACCTTATTATTGGTCGTATTCACGGAGTTAGGGAGTGTACCCCACAGCAGATTGCTGCTTGGGAAGATAATAACATGCAAGCTACAAATGCAGTGGTTACAAGAGCACAAGCTCTACAAACACCCGAAACTTCACTGAATAGTGATAATGAAGTTGATAGCCAAGATAGTCACTTAGTAATCACTCGTGGCTCTTTCATAAAATTGCAAGAAGAAGATCCTTCTTTAAAAAAATTCTTCATTCTTGCGAAGAAAGGTGATCCGAATCAGGATACAAATAGAAAATCTTGGATTGCAATGAGAAACGGCGTACTTGTACGTATGGTACAAGATTCGACTACGTCGGCGCATTCGCAAATTCTTGTTCCCAAGAGCATGAGAGTGCAAATATTGCAACATGCTCATGACTCGCAATGTGCTGGACATATGGGTTTTGCCCGTACGAAGTCGAGAGTCCTTGCGGCTTTCTTTTGGCCTTTTGTCAACAAGGACATTCGTATTTACTGCCGATCATGCAAGGTATGTCAGGAGGTCAAATCTAGAGGACCACGACATGCTGCGCCTATCCAGGCTGCTGACATTCCTATTCGGCCGTTTCAGAAAATGGCCATAGATATTATTGGCCCTTTTAAGGTCAAGTCGGCCAGAGGACATCAGTTCATTCTTACATGTGTCGATATGTGCACACGTTGGCCAGAGGCTATCCCTCTTAAGAGCATATCTACTACAGATATCGCAGATGCTCTTTGGTTGATATTTTCTCGCTTGGGGTTCCCCAGAGAAATATTGTCAGACCATGGCACTCAACTCATATCTGACACTATGTCACAGGTAATGTCTACCTTACATATTGAACGATCTCTCAGTAGTATCTACCATCCTATGTCTAATGGGTTAGTTGAGCGTCTGAATAGAACGCTCAAGACTTTGCTTGGTAAGATAACTGAAGATCATCCTCAAGATTGGGACAGGGTTTTACCCGCGGCTCTCTTTGCCTATAGAGAAGTCCCTAATGAACACACAGGATTTTCTCCCTTCGAACTTGTCTTTGGCGCGCGTCCGCGCGGCCCTATGTCTTTATTACACGATCTCATCACTGCCGATGATATTAGCGATGAAACTCAATCCTCATATGAGTATGTCATTGCTCTTAGACAAAAGATCATTGAGGCATGTAAGCTAGCAACTGCTTCATCAGAAATTGCTAAAGAGAAGGCAAGGCAGTTTGCTAACAAGAATAGATGTCTACGACAACTTTGTCCAGGTGACAAAGCATTCGTCCTACTCCCCAGTAGGGAAAATAGACTTCTTATTGCATGGAAAGGTCCGTATGCAATAGTCTCTCGGATTTCCGATGTTGACTATGTGGTCGATATTGATGGAAAGCATAAAACTTTCCACATAAACATGCTTTCGGAATTTCACGAACGTCCGGACTATTTGCTGCCTATTTTCCAGGCAACGGATGATGCTCCTGCACCTCACGGTCATTATTCATCCCTGTCTGTCATACAGGATGAGGAATCTACCTTCTCTGATGTCAATCTTCCCCTTCCAGTGGTTCCATTACATTCCACGGAATCTTGGAAAAACGTTTCTGTTTCTCCTAATCTTTCTGGTGACGAACATCGACAAATCTCGACGATGTTACAAACATTTCAGGATGTTCTCACTGACATTCCTGGACACACAGATGTCATAGAACATGACATAATTCTTACCGACAATAATCCAATTAGGGTTAGGCCTTATCCTATCCCTATACACTTTCAGTCGCAAGTGGAAAAGGAATTGGATGAAATGATTCAATTAAATATAATTGAACCATCGACTTCACCATATTCTTCTTCCATGGTTATTGTCCGGAAGAAGGATAAGAACATACGAATTTGCGTTGATTATCGCAAATTGAATCAGGTCACAAAGTACGATGCTGAACCGATGCCTTTGTTAGAAGATCTACTGATTAGACTTTCTAATTCTAGATTCTTCACTAAACTTGACTTGTCTAAAGGTTATTGGCAAGTGCCTTTAGCAGAGCATGCCAAACCTCTTACTGCTTTTTCTACACCTAGGGGTCTATTTCAATGGAATGTTATGCCTTTTGGTCTCATGAACGCCCCTGCCACTTTCGTTCGCATGATGCGTCGAATTCTGTCACATCGTTCGGATGTCATCGCATACTTAGATGACATCTGTCTCTTCAGTGATACCTGGGAAGATCACTATTTAGGGTTATATGACTTACTGTCCACTCTACGTGAGAATAATTTGACAGCAAAACCTTCTAAAGCTTTTGTTGGTTTTGGTGAAATCTCTTTCCTGGGTCATCGTGTTGGTCATGGTCTCTTGAAGACAGAAGACCACAATACTTCCAAAATACTGAACATCTCTGTTCCTAAAACGAAGAAACAAGTTAGGAGTCTCTTAGGTTTAATTCAATTTTATGGGAGATTTATTCCAAATTTATCTTCGATCATGGCACCTCTCTCAACATTGTTGAAGAAAGGTTCGCCTAATCTGGTCCGTTGGTCTGAAGAATGCCAATCTTCACTAGACCAAATCAAGAATATATTTTTCTTCTCCTCCCATCTTAAGATTACCTACTCTTGATAGGACTTTTGTTCTTCGGAGTGATGCTTCATCCACTGGGATTGGAGCAGCACTGATGCAAGAATATGCAAATACTCTGCATCCTGTTATGTACATTTCTAGAAAACTAAATGCGGCAGAGAGGAACAACTCGGTTTTAGACCGTGAGTTGTTAGCGATGGTTTGGTCAATTCTAAAACTACAAAGATTCCTCCTGGGCGCACATTTCATTCTAGAGACTGATCAGAAAGCTCTTACAGCTATTCAGACTAAGAATTTGAAGAGTTCGAGATCCACTCGATATGCTATAGCTCTTCAACCTTTTCACTTCACGGTACGAGCTATCCGTGGTGCGGATAATGTGATGGCTGACATTTTGTCTAGATGCCCACATGACTCCAACTAATACTTCTGTCCTATATTTCCATATATTACAGAGTCATAACACACCTATATTACTACAATAGATTAGCACATCTGTACTCACTTTATATGTACACACTATCGTGCTTTGTTATCATCTTCTTCTGTTCGTTTTTTAAGATGATAGAGGAAGACTGAGTGGTTAATATAAGGGCCGTTAGTTTACTAAACAGCCACAATTATTAATAATGTATTGTACCTTATGAAGCATATTAGTTATTAATTAGCATTATATTGCTTGTACTTTCTCAGAATGTCATTGATGAGCTGAGGACTTACCTTACTATTATCAAGCATGACGAGTTCTAGATTGTGTACTTACCCTCGGAATGCCAGAGGATATGTCCTGGATCGTCATGTAGTTTAACTTTACTATGTACTTATGTCATTACATGTCAAATAATGTACTATTTAAATTTTCCTATCAGATTTGTACATCCATTTTTAAAGACAATATTAGATTATGCTATTTATTAATCTATGGTAACTTGCATACGTATATTGTGTTTACATGCTAACGTGATGTGTGTTGGTGACACCTCCCCGATGTGAATATTTTTTGAGACATATTTATTTTTCTGTTGAGGTATATCCTCACCAGACACTCTATATTTAGCCTCATGTTAGGCAATTTAATTAATTATCAGCGCATAATTCGTGCGTTTTGAGCCGCTTATCGCATGCTCTTTGATATTTAAAAAAAAAAAATATGTTCCACATTTTTTTTTAATCGGGAGGAGGTGGTGATATGTTGCGTGAGAAATCCTCGCAACATCGTTTTATTACAATATATATTTTATAACGCAAGGGCAACAACTGCTTGAAATTTATAGTCACTTTTCTCGGTAAGCAGCTGTCTCCTCGCGTTGGTATTGAATGCAGTTAAGTTTGCTATGCTAGGCCGTTTTCTCAGAAAAACGGTTGGCAACCTGTTGGGTTATCCTTTTAAGGTAATCATTCTTACGCTGGTTCGTAGTAAAGGTCCTTGCGTCTTAAGTTCTGAGCTGTGGTCATTTTGCGCTGGACTGCGCATGACTGGTCTTGCTTCTTGGTCGATCGATTTCCGCCCACCAGTCCAGTGAGCGATTTTGAATAGCTAGGAAGATGCCCCGCTGAGAGGGGATCTCCGCTATTTTTTGTTCTGTCAGGAATGTGAAGTCCTCTTAATGGATATTTCGTTTATTCGAGATAATACCTCTAGTGTATTTCCACATGCCGGGGAGGCGTAATATTTCTGTGTATTTCCTGAAGGCAAGGTAAATTAACTTTTCATTAACTCTATCGATTTTTGGTCGTGAGCGATTTTTGATTCATAGCCTGTCTTCGAAAGGCGTCGTCACGAGATGTTTTCCCAGCTCACATGTCGCTGTATTGTACTGCATCGGTTGATGCATGTCCCAAGGACTATTACTTGCTACTTTGTTACATGAACTAGGTTTGAAAACCTTTGTTATCTAGAGGATATTTTTGAGGACATTATTTATACTTCAGCAGACGTGCCTGTCTTGCTGAAGTCAGATTAAGGAGAGTGAACTGATCTCATACATCTGGTTATCTCCTGGCTGTTATAGAAAAGGGTGGAGTTTTTCACCTGACTACATTTACAGCACTATGAAATATAACATGCATCTGACTCATCATTGTAATGCTGTCTACCGTCCATTGCTGTATTGAATGTTGCTGTGATAATGACTGTTTGATGTGCCTACATATTCGCGTAACCATTTTGTCACTGTGGCGTCCACAATAAATAATGAAGAAAAACGTCATCGGCTGTTACAAGAATCATTGACTTTATACGTCGTGAGTTTACTGACGTCCTAATGTGGATTGCCCTGTTATTTTGTATGATCATTGTTTGACTGAACACATCTGCACACTTCACAAAACCAGACCACGGGCACCATCACTCACCTCATGGTGCACGCGTCATTTGGCGGCCAATTACTCAATCATAATATAAATTGGGCGTCATCACTAGACCATCGGCACACTAGGGGTGATGTGGTCAGCATCACGCCGCCCGCCTTAAGCTTCCCAAAGTTGCTCTGGCACCCAATTCGTGAGGCTGGGTCGACCCCGGAGCCGTTTGCGGTCTAAAAAATCCCACCTCAACTGGGGATCGAACCATGGACCACCGAGCTAGGAAGCCAGTGCACTAACCACTGAGCTACCGCGGCTCCCATATATATATATGTGTGTGTGTGTATGTGTGTTTTAAGCAAAGAGAGAAAAAAAAAGGTGGGGGGGGGGGGGGGGGGGGTGGGGGGGGGGGGGGGGGGGGGGGGGGGGGTGGGGGGGGGGGGGGGGGGGGGGGGGGGGGTGGGGGGGGGGGGGGGGGGGTGGGGGGGGGGGGTGTGTGGGGGGGGGGGGGTGGGGGGGGGGGGGGGGGGGGGGGGGGGGGGGGGGGGGTGGTGGGGGGGGGAAGGGGGTGGGGGGGGGGGGGGGGGAGGAGGGGGGGGGGGGGGGGGGGGGTGGGTGGGGGTGGGGGGGGGGGGGGGGGGAGGGCGGAGGGGGGGGGGGAGGGGGGGGGGGGGGGGGGGGGCGGGGGGGGGCGGGGGGGGGGGGGGGGGGGGGGGGGGGGGGGGGGGGGGGGGGGGGGGGGGGGGGGGGGGGGGGGGGGGGGAGGGGGGGGGGGGGGGGGGGGGGGGGGGGGGGGGGGGGCGGGGTGGGGGGGGGGGGGGGGGGGGGGGGGGGGGGGGGGGGGGGGGGGTGGGGGGGGGGGGGGGGGGGGTGGGCGGGCGGGGGGATAGTTCTTGAACCTTACAAAGAAAAGATCACGTTCCTATTTTATGCAGTTCACGAATATATTTTAGAAGTCAGCTCGATAGTTTTCTAGTTTTCACTGGGAATGCGGAAAAGGTACCATTGATCCCGGGGACACCGCGATTGTAAATCCTGGCAGGAGAGGTCTAGTCCGAAATTTCCCTAGTTAGTAAAATCTTGTTTTCCCCCGACAGTCGCTTAAAGATCTACCAAATCATTCACTGGACTCTACTGGTAGATCAGCAACAGGAAACGTAACACAATACTGGGATTTACTAAAAAGATTAATTAAAGAACTAACACAGATTATTGCAACTCAAATACATAAAAATATTAAGAAACAAAAACAGATGTTAGAAAAAGCACTCTTCCAAACCGAGCAATTAGACAGACATGCCCCGCAAATTTTGTCAATACAGGAAGAAATAGCAAAGTACGATCAGTATACATTTAAAAGGCCTCATATGAATGGAACAGCTTGTACGGAGAAACAAAACAACTTGCGAAAACATGCAGATATCACTCACATGGCACTGGGCCGTAGGGCGAGAGCCCAAGCGTGTCTGGACCAATAACAACAACAAAGGGGTTCAGTTAAGATCAAAACTATACACACCAATACAAGAAACACCAAGTAACAAGTTTCTAGCGATTGAACAAAACATACAAAGAAGCAAATAACTACATAAGAATACGGATAAGGCAGAAAAAACAAACCGAATAATCACCGTATAAATAATTAAGAAAAAAAAAAAAAACAACCTGATAACCACTCCAGAAGTAATTAAAGCCTATCACGATTTTTAGTAATTTTTACTCTCAATTATTTTTTTTCACTTGCATAACAACTTTATTAATTTACAATTCTCTCACAAATAAACAGAACCGTATTTTATGTTGGCAATCCAATGGCAGAAAGCATCAGTGCCCAGCTGCATCGTAAGTGGAGTTCAAGCATTGCCCATCTGATAAACTGCTAACATTCTGTGGCTGCACACATTTCTGGTTCACTACGGTTCCAAGTATTTGTAATACCTACATATTGCCTCCGTCATCAAATTGTTTACCATAGTATGGTATCTTCGTGTTGGTTACTTTCCAATCAGTGACATACAAGCCAACGACTACCGTGGCTACAGAGAATACTATAATGGATGGTGTCCAGTGCTTCAAAATCCTGGAAGACAAAAGTGATAGCCTCTTAAACTCAGGGACGTCCATTGTCGCCTTGAGGTGAACGGAACCAATACAACTTACAAGTAGCCTACACTGGCATATTGAGATTCTGGTGTTTTATATATCAAAATTGCCAACACCATGTACAGCTTCACCTTTGTCCCATTTTACAAATTGCCTTGTGAGATTGGTAGTCCTGTTCTTTTGTTGTGTCAACAAAAAGCACTGAAAGTCGCAACGGTTGATTATGAAAACGTATCTTCTGTAAAAAAAATACATTGTTTTCTATTGCCTTTGTAAAAAAAACTACCTTTTTGAGTTTTGAAAAATTTTAAATTAATTCCCTTTAAAATTCTAGAGTGTTACTAATTCCCTTTAATGTTATAGCGCTTTTAATATCTTGTTACGTTTTAGTGCTTCAGATGATTCTAGACAACGTGTTTTATATAGTTTCTGCTAGGACTGTGTTGGTGATTTATATTTTGCAGGAAAGACCTAGTGTTTTTATACTTTCTGATAAGTCTTAGACTAGTGCTTTACATGTTTCTAGAAAGATTTTGTGTTTTAATAAAACTTTTATATGTTTCTAAAAAGAGCTAGTGTTTTAAATAGGTAGGTAGTCTATAGCAGATACTGCCGTATGAGGAGTGTGAAGTGTTAGAGACTTCACTGTACTAGGTCCAGCATCGAAAGGTGGAGCATATTTCAAGAACGATCTAGTGTGTTATATAGTTTCTGTTAAGTTTTAGTGTTTTTTTTTTTTTTTTTTTTTTTTTTTGTGTGTTTCTAGAAAGAGCTAGGCTAGTGGTTTATATCGTTTCTGTTAAGCCTTAGTGCATTACTTATTTCTAGAAAGCAAGTGTTTTGTACAATATCTGTTACGTTTTAGTGTTTTATATTTTTTCTAGAAAGATCTTATACTTTACCGGGTATAGGCTATAGCTTCTGTTACATTTTAGTGTTTTATATGATTCTAGAAAGATCTGATGTTTTATATAGTTTGTTACCTTTTAGTGTTTTATATGATTCTACAAAGATCTGATGTTTTATATAGTTTGTTACCTTTTAGTGTTTTATATGATTCTAGAAAGATCTGATGTTTTATATAGTTTCTGAAACAGCATCTTTTTTTAAACAAATAAAATGAAATGAACAAGGAAGTAAAAGCGTATTCACTTCGCTTTTTTACCTGTTGATACAGTCAAAAATTAGAAAGTTGATAAAATGAGTTGTGCAGTTTTTTTTTTTTCCTTTCTTGTTTTATTGTTATTTTTATCTCAGTGTAGTTTGAGGTTCTTCGGTTCCGGTGCATTTGCAGATGAAGTAATTTGCACCCTGGCTTGACAGGTGATCATGTGCTGTAAGTTGATACTTTCTGGCTTAGTTTCTGAATTTAAATTAGTTTACCCCTTCCTTTCTGTGCGACTTTTAAACGATGTAAACAAACATAAATAAGAAGTCTTGATAGGCCAAGGAGAAGTGCTTACGTTCCGGTCACATGGCCGTTGTCAGGGACAAACGAACAACGACAAAAGAGAAATAAAGGCAGAACTAAGTTATATAAATTAAAAAATAATAAATAAAAATGATACACCCCGTAAATGGAAGTAGCCGGTGATTATTATCATGGGACCGAAGACGCAGCAAAAGAAATGAATGGACTCATAGCTTGACTGCTTGCGTCAGCGAACCAAAGCTGACCAAGACCCTACCCCACCTCCAAGTGGTGATCCTGGAAACAGGCTGCATCATTGCAGTCTGGTCGAGAGAGTAGGGATCAAAGAGGGAAGGCAAAACTGGTCCCCAAAATGCCATGCTGAAAACGGATGTGTCGGGCGGAAAGGCCCAAATATCGTAGCTTCGCTGTAAACGGCGACACAACGTAACGAACGTCCTTTTGAGGACGAACGCAGAAGAGAAGAAGATCATTATCACTATATTCCTTTGCGTTCCTTATGGAGCACGAAGCCACAACTGTAGCTGGTCCCTGCAGGAAGTCTATAGCAATCATTATCATGTACTAGCAGCAGTACTTTCTGTGGCAGTGTTCTACATGTTGAGATTGCCTGTCCTATGCCCAACCTTACTCTAGTTGCCTTGTACGGCACGCTTGAGGGGCAGTAGGTGATGCTCTTCGTATGAACAAAAGGTAGCATCGCATCCCTTCCTTACACAAAACCGCGTGAATGTAACATTTGCATTTCACTTGTGTCTTAGTTCTTTTTTATGCTTTGCATTTTTCGTTCAAACCGTCGTTTTCATGGGTGTTGCAGTCTTCTCATACTCTGTAATGTCGGAAGAAAGGTATGCATTTTAAGGGAACATTTGGCGGAGACAATTCATCTCTTTTTTCTGGTGTCGTAGTTTGTGCCTCGCCTTCCGCTCATCATTATTGCCCTTAGCTCCCTCGGGAGTATAGGCGTTCAACAAGTTAACGGTGCACCGATAACTTGTATCATAAAGAAAACGTGTGATGGCAGCAGTTGTGTGTAGACAGTGATTAGATGGGTTCAAACATTTCATCTCTATCTATCATTATATTCCATGCATGATCAAGTTATAACACATAAGGAAGGGAAACCCTAGGCCTGTAAACAGTAAATTAATATGAGACAAACATAAAGGTATGTTATCAGGCACTCGTAGGAAATAAAGAAGTAGAACACTAGACAACAGAAAAACAACAGACATGAGTGGCTTACCCAGGATTCGAACCCTGGACCTTCCGTGCGACAACCTCGCATAGCTATGCAAGCGAATCACACTATCTCCCTGCCATCTACGCATCACCAAAAAATGATGCTTCGATGACAGGTCATTAGTGCGAACTGCAAGACATAACACCGGAAGTTTACCATGGGCAGTTCAGCCTATTAATGACGCAATCACTTCTGTTGTTCCCCTATTATACAGTATAGGCCAGTCCACACAAAGACCTTAATACTGTGTCCAGTAAATGATAGTAGACTTAGAACAGTAAGAACAGGGCAGAGGGTAGGTTTGGTATTGTATAAACATTTATAACACATAATAGGCCAACACACCTCTACCTCTTGAAGTTTTTTTTTTTTTCAGAGACCAAAAAAAAAATTCAAAAAAAAAAAAAATTGGCATTCAGGCATATTCGCTTGCGGAAAATAGAAGTATAATTTCAAAAGGGACCAGCCATTTAAAATAAACCAAAACAATTCTGCTGCCCTCCTCTCCCCCCCCCCCCCCCTTCCCCCTCTTTTTCATCCCCTATAGATTTTGGCTCAAACCGGGTAACTTGGACGCAGAGTGACAAAACGGGAGATCCTCCGGTGGTAAATGAGTGACTAAGAGAATGCTGGTGGAGGTATCGCTTGCAGGCTGTGATGTCATTCATTTGCATTTGTATTGTCTGGCAGCTGCTAGCCAATGGAACAACCCGCAACATGTCTTATCGATCCGCGATTGATTTCTGTATGGAAACGAAACAATAAGCATTGTTAGAATCAAAAGATCGACAAGTTGAAAAGAGCAACTACTATCGCAAAGTAAACATAGACCTTCCACTGACTACATTAATGGATACAGGAACATATTGAAATAAAGTTTAATAAACGTAAGCAGTTTGTAAAATTGCAGACGACATATTCTAGGACAAGGGAAATGACTCTGAAAAAATAATGCTCGGCAGCCATGTTCTAGCATAAATTGCAGGTGCGTCCCCGTAAAACAGAAAAACAAAGTTACCATGCAGTTTTATTCCGGGATCTCGGTTATCCCTGTTGTGAAGTATTTAATTATGGCTTAAGGCATTTAGAATTTACAACGCCTAATTCAGTTGGCAGGTGTGCATAATTGTATTATTTACAGTTATCAAGCTCGAAAATAAACGCATAGGCCTATTCATATATCGTTGTGTTTACTTATTCCGCAACGCAGTTTACTGCAGCTAATTTACAGTTCAACTCAACTGTCCATTGTGTGTCAGACTGCTGTTCAAAACGTTAGTGTCGAAGCATTAACTTGGTATAATTCTGGAGAAGCCGACGTTACAATATGGAGAGCCCATGGGGTGAAAGAGACTGGCGATATTACTCGGATTATTATAGTCAGCTCCCACTTCATATTCTGCAGCTAGACCCGGCAGATAGGGCCGTAATCCGAATTGCAGGTAAGAAGTTTACATTTTTTAATTTGTTGCATCCCTTATGTTATAGAGTGATTTAAACTCCTTATTGGTCATCTTTTGAATCATAAGGGTTTATTTATTTTTAGTTGCTGATTCATCCATTCATAATTAGATTATTTGAACTTAGGCCTCCACAGCATTCTGTAGACTCTTCTAAGGACAACGTGAACGATTTCGATTGTTACGGCATTTATTGTTCACTAGTTTGTTGTAGCTACATTTATTATCTCGAAATTATTTTTTTTTTAATGATGAAACATATCCCGTTCAACCTCTGATGGGTTATAATTAGGAAATAAATTGTTTTCAATTACAAATAATATGAACAACTGCCGATATGGGAAAGTGGCATCACACCTGTCAAATTTATCTCGAAATGTTTATTGGCAGAATTTTTTATCTTATAATAACGTTATTTTATTAGATAGGGCATACACTATCTTAACTGTCTCAACTTTTCCATTCTTTAAGCTCCCTTTATAGTACAGATCTGTAGCTCTTTAGCATAACCTCTTCAGGAAACATCCTACTTTCTCCAGGCACTTGTGCTTTTTCTTTGAGGTATCATGGGGCCAAAGTAGTTTTAGTTTATGTGTGAAGGATGTTGCTTTGGTCAGCATCAAACAATGTTTATTTAGGCTTTCTTTTACATCTGTTTACCTTAAATCAGGTAACCACAGCCTAAGGTAGAGCTTCTGCTGTTGAAGATTTGCACTGCCAGCTGTCTTGGTTGCATCTCTGGCACAGCATCACATTTAATTTTTGCCTCCAGGCTACAATTACAGATTTTGTCAGGAGTTGCAGCCCCATCATCTAAAACCAGTTGCTACAGAAACTATAACTACAAGAACTCATTAAGTGTTTTATTACAGGCTTCTTGCATGGGAACCAAATGTAGAGCTAGCATATTGCACTTTAGCGGGTGAACAGATTTTAATTTATTTGTTTAGTGACATTAGCAGCTTGTCTGGCAGATCACACCTCCTGTGTTTCAGATAATGACCATTATTGACATTGATAGCAAAGAGTAGGTTTGAATTTACTATTCATTAGCTGTCACTTTGCCTCTGTGGAGACATTCTTCTTCTTCTTCAAGTACCATGCCTGATGGCATGACCGTTCTTGTCTCTTCACAACTTCCTGTCTCCAGTACTATTTATCAATTCTGTTGCTGACTTCCACATCTCTGTGGCCACTGGCGTTTTTCCTCCTTGTATACTAATTGAACAAGACCATACCAAATGATTGGGAGATTGCCATCATAACACCAATTTTCAAAAAGGGTGACAATCGACAGTGTGGAAACCATAGAGGCATATCCCTTCTCAGTGTCCCTGGTAAAATCTACTCTAGAATCCTAGAGCAGAGACTCCGACGCCTAGCTGAGCCACAATTGGATGAGGTCCAGTGCGGATTCTGAGCAAACCGAAGTACTCAAGACCTAATCTTCACACTCAGACAGCTGAGTGAAAAGGCCCTTGAGTATAAGAGTGAGATGCATCTTTGTTTCATAGATCTGGAAAAGGCGTTTGACAGGGTCCCCTGGAGCAAACTTTGGGACTGTTTGGCAAGGAAGAATATTCCAGCACCTCTGATTCATGCTATACAGAGCTTCTACAAGTCTTGCAGAAATTATGTGAGGACAGCAAACCATAAGTCAGAAGAGTTCAGGACCACCACTGGTGTAAGACAAGGTGATATCCTATCACCTTACCTCTTCATACTCCTTATGGACGATGTCATCAAGGCATGTAAGGAGAGAACAAGAAAGTATTCAGTGGGGTACTGGAAGATGAGACAGGTCTATATTTCGGAGCTGGCATTTACTGATGATGTTGCCCTGATTGCTAAATCAGAGGCACATCTCCAATCCAACCTGCAAGTCTGGAAGGAAGAGCTGGAGAAGAGAGGGATGGTCATAAGCAGCTCTAAAACAAAATCCATGGTGATATCACGAGAAGAAAGAAGACATCAGATTAAGCTGGGAGAACAGGTCCTGGAGCAGGTCGACCACTTTAAATACCTCGGAGCTATTATAGACCAAAAGGGAGGCATCAAAGAAGAGTTGGCCACTCGAAAAGCAGCATCTGGGAGACTTTTTCAGGCCATAAATCGAGGATTCCTCAGCAAGAGAGAGGTTGGTAAGAAAACGAAGATGGCTGTATACCGCTCCACCTATGTCCCAGTCTTGACATATGGATGCGAGTCATGGGCAATGACTACAACCCATAAAAGCCAGATCCAAACCTCAGAAATGAGGTATCTGAGGAAGGTGGTTGAAGTAACAAGAAGAGACATGGTACGCAACCAGACGATACGTCAAGGCCTTAAATCCTACCCCCTGCAGACCCAAGTAGAACAGTCCCAATTAAGATGGTTTGGCCATGTCTGCAGAATGGGAGAAGATTGGATACCATGACAAGCATGGAAAACAAAGAGCCAAGGATCCAGACCCCGAGGACGACCCAGAGTCCGCTGGGAGGACAACATTAGACAATCTTTGAAGGACCGAGGACTAGAATGGAACCAGGCCAGGAAGAAGACAGCCGATAGGATAGTCTGGCGCTCTCTCTTCCAAACCTCTACACCTCACGGTAGAAGGGGAACGACTAAGTAAGTAAGTAAGTATACTAATTGTCCATGACTCACTTCCATATGTCAGGATTGGTTCTATATAACAATGAAGAACTCTGTTTCTTATATGAAGATATATGAGTGCTTAAACAGTAGACACAACAGGTTACCCACTGTTTTTACCAGCTTGTTTCAGTTTGTCTTTTTCTTGAAGTATTTAATGTTTTATTCATTTCATTCCCCATATTTCACCATCGCAGGTCATAAGATTTTCCTGGTTTTTCTAAAATGATAAGTTGTTTTGATTGGCATAAATTCGTTTCTGGTTTTGGTATACTTGTCTGTTATGATGGATCACCTTTCTTTATCTTACAGATTATTTAGTACCCCTGTAATGCTGTGTTTCTGCTGTCTGGTGTTACCTTGTGTTGTAATGAAACCAGTAAAAACATATATGCAACTTTTGTATTTTATTACTTTGTGTTTTATTGTTGATGTACGTGAAAAACATACAAATTCTTTTACTATAAAAATGTGTATGAATTGCTGCCTTTTATTAATGGCTTTTGGGCTAGCTCGAAACTTTATAGCAGTGGCAGGCTTCCCAGCAACTGTGGGGATCTGCTTCAGAAAAACTGAGCTCTTTAAAGATCTACCTGGTAAAATCTTGTATGCGTTGAGGTTTAGAGTATTTGAAATTAGAAATTTCTGCAGCCTTTTCGTAACTTTTACCTCTGCTTCCTACAATACTATCAACATATAAAGATGGAAAATTAAAACTAAATATTTTACCGATTGTTCACTTCAAACAAAATATTGCTTCCTATCTTATACAGTTCACGAATAAAGTCAATTTTACTTAGCTAGCTTGTGGGGTTTCACTGGGAATACAGTGAAAATGCTTTTAAACCCGGGAACATTGCGCCTTTAAGTGCCTGTGGGAGAGGGCTACTCCAAAATTTAACTATGTTAAAAATTATTTTTCTCCCTCCGTCACCTAGAGATCTACTAAATTATGCTTTGGGATCTACTGGCAGATCAAGATCGACTGATTTCCGACTCCTTCTCTATAGGTTTTTAACAGCGTGAAACTAATCTCACACACACACATATAAATATAAAGTTAAAAGTAAAATAAACATATATGTCTAAGATTTTCAGTGCATTTATTACTCGATACTTATGTATTTTTCTCATAAAAAATTTGTGTCGGGTACCCTGTGTACATCACTGATAACATGAACTCTTTGAAAATACTCATGCACCCTGGTTGACTGGTTTTGGTGTAAATAACACTTCGCTGTAAATACATTACCAAATGGAAAAAAAATTAAGTTACATGCTAAATGCAGAGATTATAACAGACAGTTAGATTGAACAGGGTATACTCACTGCCAAGTTTGTGGGAGAGCAGACTTGTGCTTTCTGGCCGTTCCTCCATTTCTTTGAAGGTAAATGTAGTCCCATAGCAGATACTGTTAAAAGGGAGTGAAGTATTAGAGACTTCACTATACTAGGTCCAGCTTTGGGAGGTGGAGGTGACCAGTTCTCTTCCTCGCAGCCTTTGCATTCCCTAACTCAAGAGCAGAGTCAGGAACCCCAATTACAACTGAGTAGACTGGAGCGTGACGCCACAATTTTTTTTTTAACCCTTTGTAGCGAGAGGCCAGCACTCTGCCAATCAGACGCTGATTTCTTTGAAGGAAGGAAAACAAAAAATAAAAGTAGAAACCTGCTTTCCAGAAAATGAAAAACATGTGAAGTGAATCTTTGTGCATCATCATCATCTCCCATTTCACTTCCTGTGGAGATGGATCCATTGCCGCAACTGGCCTGCAGCAAACCATTATTGAGCTCTAACAGTGATGGTTTATATAACAGTTTGTTGTACATGAAGAGACTGCTAGATCTGTGAATAGAAGAAAGAGAGTTGTCCTTTGTACCAAGAGAGACAAGCCAATGGCATTGAACAGATAAGAAGATTGATAAATGTTACAGAGATGTGGTTTCATGGATAAATGTAAGAATCCTTGACATATTTAGAGCGTTGATTGACGTGTATGTATCCTGACAAAACATAATGTATATATATATATACTACTTACTTACTTAGTCGTTCCTCTTCAACCGTGAGGTGTAGAGGTTTGTAAGAGAGAGTGCCATACTATTCTATTGGCTGTCTTCCTCCTGGCTTGGTTCTCTTCTTCTTCTTCTGCGTTCGGTTTGTAGTCATGCTAAATCTGCAGGCCTGTCGCCAGGACGAAGTCCACAGTCTTTTCCAGGTCGGCGCAGCAGCCCCATAGCTTCTGCTGGAGCTCATCACCTTTTGGCCAGGTCGCACGTTGCAATTTATCATGGGTTGGACAGTTCTGGAGAATGTGTTCTGGAGTCTGGATATCAGTTCCACATGGGCATTCATTCGTGTGGGATATCTTGAGGCGATAGAGATGTCCAAGTAATCTGCATTGACCAGTTCTCAGGCGGAAGATTGTCGTCTGATGGTGTCTGTTTAGGTGGTGGATTGGGTCATCTCTGCTGTATATATTCCCTTCCTCCTTCCACTGATTTTTGTACTTGTTGTGGATGATGGTTTTTGCTTCCCGATAGGGCAATGGGTGGCTGTATTTTTCCATTTTACTGCCACTTCTTGATAGAGCATCTGCTTTCTCATTACCAGCGATTCCACAATGGGCAGGTAACCACTGAAGGGCAATGGTTGATGACCTTTGGATGATGTTAAGCTCAGATCTGATCTCATTCATCATGTTATCATTTCTGGTGTTTTGTATTGATTCAAGTAATGATCTAGAGTCTGTGAAGATTACTATCTTAGCTTGTGGCTGCTGTTCAGGTCTGGTGAGGATTTTCAGGGCTTGCAGTAGTGCCATAGCTTCTGCCCTAAAATTGGAGGAGATCTTTCCAGTTGGGAAGGCCTTTCGGATGATCTTTCCATTTAGGAGTCTTATAAAAATGCCTCCTCCACCGTTCTTTACTGCCCCCTCAGCAGATCCATCTGTGTATACATGTGTCCACTCCTTCGGGTTGTACTTTTCTTCAATCATTTCTTGAGCCAAAGTTTTTAGTTGTTGAGGGGTCAGGTGGCCTTTCTTTTTTATTTCAGGGACTTCTGTGATGATAGATATATTTCCATGGCAGTCGTCTGGCTCCTCGTAATCAATTAACATTTCAATCTCAGTAGATCGATTTGGGAGGAGGTCTTCATGGCATCGATGCAGATGTTTGGAGATGTTTAGGAAGCTGGTTCTTTTCAGCCTGTTTCTTTGTCACACTATGGAGTTTGGCATGCATTGGATGACTTGGCATTCGTAGAAGCTTCTCACTGTGAGTGAATACCTTTTCCTCACGTCTGTCATCAAGAGAGCGGATGTTGGTGTATCGCTCCATTGCCTGGATTGGAGAAGTCTTCATCCCTCCAGTGATTAGTCTAAGGCCTGAATTTTGCACTTTCCCTAGACATTCTGTGTTTGTTTTAGATGCTGTGGCCCAGGCTGACATGCCATATTCAAGTACAGGTCTGACTGTGCCTGTATAGACTTTTTTAAGTATGTTGGTATTTGCCCCCCAACTTGTGCCAGCCAGTTTCTTCATAATAGAGAGCTTTCTTATTGCTCTCTGTTCTACTGCTTTTATGTGCGGCTTCCAGGTGAGTCTCTTATCCAACTTGACTCCTAGGTATGTTGGGTTTTCCTCGATTGGAAGTTCACTTCCATTTAGCTGCAGTTTGATCGTTTCTCGGCGATTTGACAGAGAGAAGCAGGTTGCTACTGTCTTGGAGAGGTTTATCTGTACTCCCAATCTGATGCCCATTTACCGATGGTATTTAGCGCTGCTTGCATCCTGAACTTCGCAGTAGGCAAATGTTCAGCAGCACACCAGGCAGCAAAATCGTCAGCATGAAGAGCCCTGGAGATATGCCCGGACAGTTTCTCTGCAATATCATTTATATATATGATAAAAAGTGTGGGGGAGATAACTCCTCCTTGTGGCACACCCTGTTGTAGAGTCACGCGATGGCTCAGTTTCCCGTCAAGTTTTACTCTTGCTGTGCGGTATCGAAGAAAGTCCCGTATCCAGTTGAACATTCTCCCTTCAATTTTGCTGTTGAGCATCTTAAGGAGGAGTCCTTCTTTCCATACCTTATCAAAGGCTTTTGTCAAGTCTACAAAAACCGCCAGTACTTTCTTTTTCTCCTGAAAGGCATTTTCTACTTCCTGGGCTAGATATACTAGTTGGTCTTCGGTGCTGCGATTTTTCCTAAATGCTGACTGTGTGTTATCAAGCAGATGGTTTTTTTTTCCAGATGTTTCAGTAATCTTGAGTTCACCATTCTTTCCATTACCTTACCCAGACAGCTCAGTAGGCTAACTGGTCGGTAGCTGGACTTGCTTGTTTTCTCCTTTTGTTTCTTTCTGATGGGAACAATGATTGCTTCTCGCCATTGATCTGGAAATTTTCCAGTACTCCATGACTGATTGAAGATTAGGAGGAGCTTGTGCCTGGCTACAGGTCCAAGGTTCTTGATCATATCATTTGTGATGCCATCTTTTCCTGGAGCTTTTCTGTTCTTTAGTTTTGTTATGGCAGCACTGAGTTCTCTCATAGTAAGGGGTGACTTCATGCAGATATCTGGGTTTTGGTGCTTCAGTTTTTCTTTTACTTCCTTACGTACTTCTTGGATCCGTGCATGTGAGAGTGATGTGGTGCTTTCTTCCTTGTAGAAATCTGCCAGGATGTTTGCTGCCATCTTTCCTGTGTGGTATTTTTCATTTTCCTTGATGACAGTCTTACAGTAGCTGGTTGTTGTTTCTTCATTTAGCACTCTTGTCAGATTCCATAGCTTGCTTGAGTCCTTTTCCATGTTGAGACTGCTGGTCTTCTGGTGCCAGCTCCTTTGGATTTCAGCTTTCTTTTGTTCATTGAAAGCTTGTTTTATGCTCTTGTGCCTCTGTGTGTTCTCTAATGTGGGATTTTGCTCCATAGTTTCCCGTGCTTTATTTAATTTACTATGGAGTTTTCCCAGGTTGTCACTCCAGTATGGTTTGTAGTCTCGTCGTTTACCTCGTGGAATTGACTTCTTTGCTGCTTGGATGATTGCCTCACTGATGATGGAGATGTTTTTATTGATGTTATTTGAGTGGGCAATGTTCTGACAGAAATTGTCGGCTTGTTCTTTAAAAAATCCCCAGTTTGCTTTTTTGAAATTCCAGCTAGGAGACATATTGATTATTCCTGCACTTCTTATCTCAGATATCTGTAATATGACTGGTACATGGTCACTTCCCCCAAGTTGAGTATTTACTGTTCTGGTGGTGAGTCGATGTATGTCATCTGTAGCCATAGCAAGATCTGGTGTGCTCGTTGTTTTCCATACTCTGGAATAGAAGGTGGGCTTATCCTCTGGTTGGTTTATTAGAATTAGTTTATTCTCTACCATCCAATCTTCCACCTCTTCTCCTCTTGGATCTGTTGCGTCATAGCCCCAGCTGGGTGAGTGGCTGTTGAAGTCACCCATAATGAGGTGTCTTGATGCTGCAAGCTTCACTTTGTGTAGCTCCAGAGTTGTGGTTGGAGGGCTGTAGCAGTTTGTGATCATTAAGTCTCCACTGGGCAGCAGTAATTGGACTGTTATGTATTCAAGTTCGTCCTCACCAGATCTATGTGTCTCTACTGCTGGGATTGAGGTTTTAATCAGTGTGAGGATTCCTCCCTTAGTTCTTTTTGCCCTGTCTTGGCGGAAGGATTGGTATCCACGTACAAAGAATCGTTGGGTATCTTTTAGGTGAGTTTCTTGGATGCAGATTATATCAATGTTATTTTCCCTGAGGAATTCTTGTAACTCCGGTTTCTTGTTCCTCACTCCTTCTGCATTCCATTGAGCCACTGTAAGATAGTGGGTTGGTTGGTCAGTTGCTCTACTTTGCCTTCCCCCGACCATTTGGTTGGCAAAGGCACCGGTTTCTTTGGTGGGCCCTTTCGAGGCTAGGGGCCCGGCTCCGCTCCTCCCCGGTTGTAGCTGATAGGAGCGACGCCATGACGTAAGTCGAGATTGTCGCATGACTCCATACCGCAAAAGCGTGTGTGTCCTAATTTTTCCCGGTGTCTGCGCCGTAGCTAACACACTCCGTCTTCGGCAGGCCGGGTTGTTTTTGTTGTTCAGGGTTGTCTCCCATAGCCTTTCCATCTCCCGGTGGTAGCTGCAAGGCAGCAGGTTGGTTTGTTTACCGAGGTTTACCTTCCCCGTGGCTAGAGCTTATAGCGGCTCTTACTCGCTTGATGCACCCGTCATAGGACATATGGGGGATTTCAGTGGGGGTATCAGTGCCACCTGTTACCCCTCCCCGTCCTGCTGGGAGGACATCGCCGTTTGGTCCGCGACTGCTTATTCGTCCAGCAATGCTGACTTAATTCGCAGCTGACACACCATATCTGGAGGTCGTTCCACTATCCGCCACCCGTGGACGCGCCTGGTTGGGGTCGGTCGCCCCTTTGCCAGGGGCTTGGTTCCAATCTAGTCCTCAGTCCTTCAAAGATTGTCTAATGTTGTCCTCCCAGCGGACTTTAGGTCGTCCTGGAGGTCTGGATCCCTGGCTCTTAGTTTCCTATGCTTGCCGTGGTAGCCGATCTTCTCCCATTCTGCAGACATGGCCAAACCATCTCAGTTGGGACGGTTCTACTTGGGTCTGCAGGGGTTGGGTTTTTAGGCCTTGACGTATCGTCTGGTTACGGACCATGTCTCTTCTAGTTACTTCAACCACCTTCCTCAGATACCTCATTTCTGAGGTTTGGATCTGGCTTTTGTGGGTTGTAGTCATTGCCCATGACTCGCATCCATACGTCAAGACTGGGACATAGGTGGAGCGGTATACAACCATCTTCGTCTTCTTACCAACTTTTCTTTTGCTGAGGAATCCTCGATTTATGGCTTGAAAAAGTCTCCCAGCTGCTGCTCTTCGGGTAGCCAACTCTTCTTTGATGCCTCCCTTCCGGTCTATGACAGCTCCAAGGTATTTAAAGTGTTAGACCTGCTCCAGGACCTGTTGGTTTTGAGCAGCTTATGATCATCCCTCTCTTCTATATATATATATGAGTGTATAAAATATGTTGTGCATGATGCTGGTAACCTCATCATGTAAAACATATTGCTACAGAAATCAGCATTGCAAATGCTTGGTGCAGGCTTGCTACAAGGAGGACTAGCTGCAGTTTTGGCTCCATGCTCCATTAGGAACAAAAAGGAAAATTATGATGATGCAAAGGAAAATCATTACACAGATCAGAAAGAAACAATTCCCATTCAGTGGGCGTGTTTTGAGATGGAAAAATGAGTGAATGCATACTGGCAAAAATTGATAGGAAGAGATATCTTCCTCTTCTTTTTTGTACACTCTCAGGCATCTACTTTAATATTTTCAGAGAAAGCAGTTATCAGGTTGAGGCTCTTTTTATCTCCAAAGAGTTTTTCCAGGAGTGGTACTGATGATGGCCATATGTGCTTTCTGTGTTCCTCATATGTTGGGCGTCTTTGAAGTAGATGTTCAGCAGTCATTTTATTGCTGCCACACTCATACTCATCAGTAGTTCCTATCTTTAGCTTGTTGAATAGATGATGTTCGAATCTGTTGTGGCCCATTAGGAAGAGATGTCATCATCATTTTCCCCTTTTGCTCCTGACAGAGCATGGAACTGTCACTGCAGCTAGTTCCCTTGTAGGAATCATGCACCAAACTTTCACATGCTCTTACAATTGTGGTTTTTGTAGCAGTTTGTGTTACATGATGAGTTTGCATAACCCATAACTTCATATTAGTCACTTCATACAGCATGACTGAAAGAGATATAGAGAACTAAAAAAAAGAGGAGATAGATGAAAGTCTAATAATATAGCATAGTCACATTAAAAAAATAAAAAACTGATAAAGAACATACCGGGCTACAGTTTGTGAGGAAACTGGATCATCAACACAAGACTGTATAGCAAAAGATGTTGGTAGTAATGAATTTAAGAAAATTTGCTGGTACCGGTATCAGAAAGTTTTTAAGTAGGAGAACTAAAGTTGAGTACTAAAGTTGTTGATATAGGTAAAATGGTGCTACACATTTTAATAACAGTGGCTTGGAGTCATCTGTAGTGACTTAATGTAGGTTAGTCTAACACATCTCGAGACATTGAAAAGGTTCAGCACTATTACTGGCCCAAGATGTGAATATCTGAGACCATCTTATGCATCAGCTCATATGAAACAGTAAATTGTTAGTAAACCTATATTTTGTCTCTGAAAAACATAGGCAGATAGAAACTTTAAATAAACTATAAATAATCTGTTACGACGTTATACCAGGCTTTTCAGTATTTATTTATAAAATAAAAATATTTATTCATTTGCTAACCTTCAGCTCCCCAAGGAACATTGGTGTTCAGAAACACATGCCAAGTCCACCTGTAGCATGCCATCAGCCTAATATCTTTCTGTGTCTTCCTCATCCCTTTCATTTCTACCTCCAGTTCTCTTCTCTGTGTATTTTTCAGTCTACTACTTCTCTTACATTGGGTAACAGCATTCCTATTACATCACATAAAAGTGTTCCTTCCGTGACTATGTTTCTATTGTGCATTGACTTTTGAGATAATTCCCTCCATAACTACATATTTTAAGCAATCTATTACTTCAGATAGTCACAGTTATCAATGCTATCTTGCCTTACACACCTTACCACATCTTTTCTATACATCTTCTTCTGCTTGTTTTGCCTATCATTATGTCAAAATCAGTAGGTTTTCCAGATATTCCTTTCTACATATGTGTTATTCTTTGTTCTTCCTATAAGGAGGCTGATTCCCTGGATGCACACATGCAAAAACTTTGTTTTTACCTGAGATGTGGTTCCCAATGTTCTTCCTGCTGTGGGTTTATACTGTGGCTTCCTGCTATGGCTTTCTGCTGCAGAAAGGGAGGACAGACTTCCCCAGATTTTGGATCACATACCATTAATAAACTTCCTGTGTGACACATCAGGTGAAAAGCTGTGGAAATAAGACAAATGCAGTTATTTCCTGAATTAGGTTGTAGACTGAAACAAGTTCATATACACAGAATGATACTGAAGTTAGACATTACAAACAAGTTAATTGCTGAGCTTGAAATTTTTCTTAACTGAACTTTTCAAAGGTGGGTTCAGTGTGTTCTTTATTACGCTCATTCAGTGATTAACTCTTACATAACTGTGGAACAGGTGTTGAGAATAGATAGACCTAGAGAATTGGACAATTTTGTAAAACAGTATATAACAAGAACTAAAATTAATATGTAAGTGTCAATGATGGTGTGCGGATAAAGGGTAGTCTGATAGGGTGCTCCTTTGGATGATGGGAGATAATTGGTGGATTGGATGTCATCCTGGATACCTCCAGGCTTCCTCACTCCTTTTCACCTTGTTAACAACAGGGCAGTTATGAGAGACTGTACTTTTTTTTTTTTTTTTTTTGGTGTTTGTTTTTTATTTTTATCTTGTGTTTGCGTTTTTTTTTTTTTTTTTTTTGAAAAGGGAGGGCACACACATGCATTCACACAATTTTACAGTTCTGATTTACTGTATTTGGTCTGAGTAGAGGTGGGAGAAGATACTATATTTAGATATCGGAAATCAGTTTTTATTATCTTGAATTTACTACACTATATATCCTAATTATAACCCATCAGGAGTTGAACGGGATACTTTGCTTTTAAAAAACAAAAAAAGTGTTCTTGCTATTTACTCATGAGCAGACCTTTATTAGAACTAAAAATGAAAAGAGGACTACCTGCATAATTTGAGATTTGAAACATGAAAATAAAATATTGAAAAAAAAAAAAGAAATAATCCATTTGACATTTTTTGGTGGGGTGGATTTTTGAAACCATAAGGGAGAGGAACTTTGAAAGCAAAGATGCAAGAGATGACAACACTGCAAATGTGAAGGAAAACATTTAAAAATTAGACGAACGTAGCATGTCAGAGCAGGCCTGATGTGAAGGAGGCCATAGTCAGTGTACCTGAACTTGTAATACATGAACATATAACTTATACACACGTTTAAAACTTGTAATACATGAACATATACACACGTTTAAAGCTTGTATTACATGAACATATGACATAAAACCAAGAGAAATCACAACGGTATTGATAGCTTACACACATCATGGGATAAGTAGCCACGTCCTGGCCTGTGCTTTATCGCTGCATGTAACATCTGTGTCTTGTGACCTACCTTTAGCTTTTACAGGAGTGTGTCCTATTAAAAAAAACTCGTGTTCTCAGCACACCTGATGCCAAGAATGCTCACAAATTGCCTTGTTTATGCCAGCGCCTAGCCATGTTTGTCGTAGCATTCACACCACGAAACTGAACACAAATTACACGTAACAGATAATAATAATGTCCATAGAAACGAGAATTCAAGTAACAGAGTTCAGCCGCAGAAAATACGAAACTAGGCAAGGTTCCAAGCCGCGCTGGCAACGAACAACATTCGTAAATGCTAGTGGGATCGTAGCCTAGACGTGTTTGTATCCATCAGGTAGGCACTACAAACTGCAACTGAAGATTTGATCCAGAACGGTGCTATAAAGGATGTTGTATCAGGTGTAGTTCATACCTCTCAGTGTCCTTGCCCTTCCTGTCATTGTGCCTACATAACATAAAACACCCGGTATGTGACCGTGTCTGTTGTTAATTTCCTACACATGCTGTCTTTACTTTAACGTCTCCATTCCGGATTGGAACAGTTAGTGGGGTTTATGATCTTAGCAACATTAGGACCAGGCTTTAGGTATAGTGGAGCGCGATGCCCGTCTCACCCCCTCCCCCTTTCCCAGATCTTGGGAAACTGGTTATCACCCAACCCTGCAGTATACGCAGTCGCTTATTCGCAGGCACAGACTGCACTGCAGCACGTTTAAGGTGTGTGGGCCTGTGGCGTGATATTATTTTTGAAGCCCGGAATCTTACCTGGATGAAAGCGACGTGAATAACAGCACCTGTCGAAGAGTGTTAAGCGTGTGCCGTGGTAGTTGTAGATAGATGTCGTCTCTTCACCTTCCTCGTTAGGTTATGTAACATTTTATCTGTGTCCAGGTTGTGTAGTAGCTATGGAGACTACCTAATGCGTGGTATGAAGTAAGTTCGTCTGCTTCGAGGTGATAGTAGTAGTAGTGTGAACTGTTACATTTTGCTACTCGACTACCTTATCTTAGGCGGTCATAGTATTAATAGGTAACTAAAGAGATGTCTTATCCTTTCGGTGTTTCGGTGTAATTAAGTGTGCCGCTGTTGCCTGTGATAGAAGTTGCTAGCTGAATTACTCGTCAGTTAATTATGCCATTGCATACACAATGCCCCACGCCTAGATTGAAGCTTGCCTTTAGGTGACGAATGATAGGATCGTAGCATTCATTTCAGCAGGGTCGGCCTCCGGCTGATTTAACCCATTTGACCCAATCGAGCCCCGCACTCACAGGGGGGCCTCACTCGGGTTCCCACCTCCAGCTTTGAAAAAAAAAAAATAAGGAACGAAGATTGTTTTAAATTAGGTATAAAGAATATATGCTATTACATTGTATTAAAAATAAAACTGTCTATACGAGTATATATATAGACATAAAACGTATTACCGTACTATAATTCTTAATCCAGGGGCCCCTTCCGTTAAGATCCAAATCGGGCCCCTCAGTTTGTTAGGCCGACCCTGCCTTTCAGGTATGTTCGTGAGAGAAGGCGACTACAGAATGTTAAATTAGTTCTACCACCTGTCACAGCAGAATAAGTTGTTTACGGACATGTGGACACACGCGTCGTTACTGGGCTACACAATATTAAGACAGCTAGGGACATTCAATAGTTAAAGTGTCACTTTTACACTGGTTCTGTGTGTGGCTCTCCTAGATGCAGGAAGGGGCAGAATTAGTGCGATAGATAATACAAAAAACTCGATGATTAGATCGTGCTTTTCCTAGCCTAATAAGTTTCATTAATGCGCTATCTATCTATATAGCAGCATCGCCATTATATTATCGTTCCATCACTCACATTATACACAGCACCGAGATCGATAACAGCTTAAATTATTTCACTGTTGTTATTCTTGTGCAGTTTTCTCAGTATGGTGTTTTTCGAATGCTGGTACTGTAATGGATTTATCTTGGCTGTTGTTTTTGGTTTTGAACAATTTTTCTCTAGAAGAGCGATAAAGGGTTTGTAATGTATGTTCTTTACACAGCAACTTTGAAGTGCACTTATAAATGCTGTCTCGTATATGCACGTATGAAGACTGTCTCGTGTGTGCATTTATATAGACTGTCTCATATGTATACTTTTATAGACTGTCTCGTATGTGCACTTATATAGACTGTCTCGTATGTGTACTTTTATAGACTGTCTCGTATATGCACTTATATAGGCTGTCTCGTATGTGAACTTTTAAAGACTGTCTCGTATGTTAACTTGTAAAGACTGTCTCGTATGTGCACTTATATAGACTGTCTCGTATGTGCACTTATATAGACTGTCTCGTATGTTAACTTGTAAAGACTGTCTCGTATGTTAACTTGTAAAGACTGTCTCGTATGTTAACTTGTAAAGACTGTCTCGTATGTGTACTAACAGGGTTAACCCACGATCCGATTCGTAGACCACAATCCCTTTATGTTTCTAAATGGTCCATACTGAGTGTGTGCTAGTTTCACATTCACAGTTGCTATGTTTCCAGACTTGACATTTTCTTAGTAACCAGGGTTGGATTTCAGATGTGGTCACTCTAACAAAATATGTGTTTTAGAGACGATAATTCTCAATTCACGTATTGTGTAAGGTCGTATTAAATAAATGTCTCTGACATTTTACACCCTACGGCAGTATCTGCAGTGAGATTACGTTTATCGTCTATTAAGAGAAAAATGAAAAATGCACGTTGTAGCGAACATTTATTTGAGTTATATTTGAGAGAAGCCCAATGTAGTTTCCGGTGGTCTCTGTTCAGACAAAGAAAGAATATAATTATTGCACACTTAGGCATGTCGTACAAGGCGGATGGTATACAATTGTGCATGGGGCTGGCTACCTCATCTTGTCATACTAACTGGAATAGAAACCATGTGATGCTTTGTGCAGGCTTCCTACAGTGGGGTCAGCTGTATTGGGGGTTCCATGCTCCGTAAGGAGTACACAGGAAAATGATGATGCTATTTCAGAGAGAGAGAGAGAGACAGACAGAGAGAGTTTTAGTTCCACTGTTTAGAGTTCCCGTGTTAAGAACAAAATCGTATAAGAAAGTTCGATGCATCACATATTTTTTGGTTAACGTTTTAATTTAATTTCTGTTTTAAATTTCGTTTTTAAAACGCAGGACATTTTTGCGTTGTAGGTGTTACAAATTTACATGTTGTTCATAGATGTAAAAATACAAAACAGAAACAGGTACAGACAGTCAATGTATGGAGATACGCATTAACTTTCAAGTTGACATGTTCTTTGACCAAAAAAAATAACACTCACCTGCTAATACTAGATCATAATGTTCTTTATACTTGGACATACGCCCTAATATAACCGACGTACTTTGTGTCTTGGTTGAAGGGGCGAGCGTCGTCAGAACTCCAATTTAAAAAAAAAAACTATGACTTGCTTAAGAGTTTCTTCATCACATAAGAGGGATGGGTTTGTACATTGAATCATAGCTTGGTTTTCCGCCAGTTTTCTATTTTCTTCTTTTGTTTGTTTGAAGCTCTGCGGCTTAAGAGAGGGATTGTGTTAACAATGAGTGTACAAAGCACTACACCTGCTGCAGTTAGAAACGCTTCTAACGTGGGGTAGGGCGTCAACAGCCAGTGCATGACACGTTTTCTTTTAAATCTCAGAGTGAGAACAAATGTTGAAATTAATTAACAGTATATTAGACATTAGGCATGTCCGGTAAGACAGTTAATATGTGGTTGTTGTATGGGAGCTGGCAACATCATTATATCAAATAGATTGCTACATAAACCACTACTACACGAGCATGTGAATGATTAGTGCGGGGTGGGGGGGGGGGGGGGGCTAGATCCATGCTCCACAGGGAAGAACAGAAAAATGATTATGATGTTAGTCTGTTTGATAGAATCATCCTTTACCTCTCTGCTGATTATGATGTTAGTCTGTTTGATAGAATTATCCTTTACCTCTCTGCTGATTATGATGTTAGTTTATTTGATAGAATCATGCTTTACATTTCTGCTGATTATGATATTAGTTTATTTGATAGAATCATGCTTTACCTCTCTGCTGATTATGATGTTAGTCTGTTTGATAGAATCATGCTTTACCTCTCTGCTGATTATGATGTTAGTCTGTTTGATACAATCATGCTTTACCTCTTTGCTGATTATGATGTTAGCCTGTTTGATAGAATCATCCTTTACCTCTCTGCTGATTATGATGTTAGTTTATTTGATAGAATCATGCTTTACCTCTCTGTTGATTATGATGTTAGTCTGTTTGATTGAATCATGCTTTACCTCTCTGCTGATTATGATGTTAGTCTGTTTGATTGAATCATGCTTTACCTCTCTGCTGATTATGATGTTAGTCTGTTTGATAGAATCATGCTTTACCTCTCTGCTGATTATGATGTTAGTCTGTTTGATAGAATCATCCTTTACCTCTCTGCTGATTATGATGTTAGTCTGTTTGATACAATCATGCTTTACCTCTCTGCTGATTATGATGTTAGCCTGTTTGATAGAATCATCCTTTACCTCTCTGCTGATTATGATGTTAGTCTGTTTGATAGAATCATCCTTTACCTCTCTGCTGATTATGATGTTAGTTTATTTGATAGAATCATGCTTTACCTCTCTGCTGATTATGATGTTAGTCTGTTTGATTGAATCATGCTTTACCTCTCTGCTGATTATGATGTTAGTCTGTTTGATTGAATCATGCTTTACCTCTCTGCTGATTATGATGTTAGTCTGTTTGATACAATCATGCTTTACCTCTCTGCTGATTATGATGTTAGTCTGTTTGATAGAATCATCCTTTACCTCTCTGCTGATTATGATGTTAGTGTGTTTGATACAATCATGCTTTACCTCTCTGCTGATTATGATGTTAGTCTGTTTGATAGAATCATCCTTTACCTCTCTGCTGATTATGATGTTAGTCTGTTTGATAGAATCATCCTTTACCTCTCTGCTGATTATGATGTTAGTTTATTTGATAGAATCATGCTTTACCTCTCTGCTGATTATGATGTTAGTCTGTTTGATACAATCATGCTTTACCTCTCTGCTGATTATGATGTTAGTCTGTTTGATACAATCATGCTTTACCTCTCTGCTGATTATGATGTTAGTCTGTTTGATACAATCATGCTTTACCTCTCTGCTGATTATGATGTTAGTCTGTTTGATAGAATCATCCTTTACCTCTCTGCTGATTATGATGTTAGTCTGTTTGATAGAATCATCCTTTACCTCTCTGCTGATTATGATGTTAGTCTGTTTGATACAATCATGCTTTACCTCTCTGCTGATTATGACGTTAGTCTGTTTGATAGAATCATCCTTTACCTCTCTGCTGATTATGATGTTAGTCTGTTTGATAGAATCATCCTTTACCTCTCTGCTGATTATGATGTTAGTCTGTTTGATAGAATCATCCTTTACCTCTCTGCTGATTATGATGTTAGTCTGTTTGATAGAATCATCCTTTACCTCTCTGCTGCCTGTAAGAGCCGGAACCACCACTGTAGCTGGCTCCCTTTGTAGGATGGCTGCACCAAAGAATTCATGCTGTCTTGCAACAGTAGTTTCTGTAAAAAAGAAAGTGTGTGGTCTCCTCACAGAAGTTGTCATACCCATGCAACAAGCTCGTATTAGTCGTCCCTTACGACATGCCTGAAGTAGCGGTAGTCATGTTGTTTCTTTGTCTCCTCAGAGACCACCGGGCCAAACTACAAAGGGCGTAGCCAGTATTGGGAGTCTGTTATTTCCTACATCTCTTGTTGTTTATGAGGCAGGCTATATCACAGAAGGTCAACTGCATAAATCAAAATTCTGTAGCTGTTTCTCAAACGTCCATTGTATTCCTGCTTTTCTCCCGTCTGTTATTCTAAGATGTACATTTGTTAGCACTTAAAAATAAGTTCTCTTTTCGGCGTCTGTGGCCTAATGGATATGAATGCAGTTTCATAATCCAGATATACCAGGTTCGAAACCTGCTGCAGGCGGTTTGGTAGCAGATCGCTTTGTGTAGATTTTTAACAATGGTATAAGCGCCGTACCGTTCAGAAAGCAATGGCAAACTACTGAATGAAAAAAAATTGCCTAGAAAAATCACAAACAGCCAATAAAAGCTGGGGTTGATTGCCACGTCCTGTAAAGGATAAGCAACTAACTTTTACAATAGGTCCCGCCTTTTCTCTTCATCTCTTCCCAGCACCCCGGAGATATAGTATTAGTGCTAATTCTACTAATTCAGATTTAAAATAGTGTTGATATAAAGGGTTTGTAATCATGTTAAAATCCTTATTCACCCTCCACGTAAAGAAATCTGAGCATGCACGTAAATAAATACTTTGGTACAAAGAAGCGGTAGTGTTCGTATTGTTAGTAGTAAAAGGTATCAGATACTGCCGTAGGGTAATGACGTGTTAGATACTTCACTTAAACTAGGTTTCAGCATTGTTGTTTGTGAAAAAAAGGGGGGGGGGGTGAAAGAACTAGTTCCTATACTCGCTGCCTTTGCCTTCCCTAACTTAAGAGAAGAGTTATGTACCAATTTTACAGCTGTGTAGATTGAAGCGTGATGGTGCTTGGTTTCAAACTCTGGAACTTTGCCTGGACACGCCTACCACTCTGACACTTAACTATCGTTTGATAGTAGTACTAATTGCTACATCTATAAATAGTAGTGGTGATGGAGCTATTGCCCATGGTGGCAGCTGGGTACTAGTAGTAGTATCAGCAGTTGTAGTGGTGGTAATAGTAAAAAACTGTTGCAGATTTTATTAAGGTCTTCATTTCCGTCATCTTTTGTTATTGCCGATGAAGGCCGTGTAGCTGCAGCGTCTACATCAGTGTTGTCACTCTCAATTTTTAAGAACCTAGATTGTACCTTAAAAAACACCTAGATTGGGCTACTTCGAACGAACGAACGAACTTTATTTTCGAAGGGTAAAGAATTGGGCGCGCAGGCCCGTCTAACATTCTGCCCTTCCACTCTCATTAATCTTGCATACTATATCCTTTCATTCCCACATGATGCTTTAAGCATTAATTTAAAGGCATGCAACATTATAAAGTTACCATAACAGCATTCATTTACAGTATGCAAGCATAATAAAAAAAAAATGAGTAAGGTTTTTTTTTTTTGAAACAAACAAGCTAGTAAATGGGGGAAAAAAGTAATAATAAAATAAAATAAATAAAACAATAAATAAAAATAAATAAATTCTGTATACCGACACTCACTCATGCGGTCAATCCGTCTACAATTAATCTGTATTTTTGGTATGCGGGTACATTCTCACGACTCACATTTCTAAAGTACAGTATT
Source organism: Oreohelix idahoensis (assembly GCA_024509875.1). NCBI lineage: Eukaryota > Metazoa > Mollusca > Gastropoda > Stylommatophora > Oreohelicidae > Oreohelix > Oreohelix idahoensis. The sequence goes on from JAMPIV010013228.1 coordinate 162,541, forward strand.
ATGTGGGTACATTCACACATACATTACATTATATAATAATATTTTAAAGTGAATATAATAATGATATTACATGGATATAAAACAAATTATTCACACACAAAAATGAGCGGAAGAGGAAAAGAAATGTTGACCTATGGATGAGATGTTGACAGGCAAATACTGTTTCTATGGGGGTAGATAATCAGTGTTGAGGAAGTGTTTGAAAAGTGCTTTGTTAAAAGAATATTGTGTAGGTAGGCTTTTTAGGTGGTGTGGAAGGCTGTTCCATAAGTAGGCACCAGAGTAGGCTAGACTCTTTTTGAACAGGTCGATCCCAGGTTTGGGCAGACGTAACTGATGTAATCGTTGTCCCTCCCTTCTACTGGTTTGAAACAATGATCTTAGGTACGACGGGGCATTGTTAGATAGAATTGTGTGAGTCAGCTTGGCTTTGTTGTAGAGAAGACGTTTTTTTAGCGACAGTATTTTGGGTTCTTTTCCTGTCCTTGTGTGTGGTGTCGTGCGATTATCGGTGATCAGACGCACTGCTCTCTTTTGCAGGGAGTGCAGTCTCTTCGAGGTGGAAGCAGGGCAACAATCCCATAGTGTAGAGCAGTAATCTAGATGTGTCTGTATATGTGAGGTGTAGAACAATAGTCTAGTGTCTGCGTCTAAGAAGTGTTTTATTTTGGCTAGCTGGTACGTCTTTTGTGCTATGTGTTTGGTTAAATTCCGTACATGGGAGTTCCACGTTAAGTGCTGGTCAACCGTGATCCCCAGAACTTTGTGTTCTGTTACATGTTCAATTTGTATTGATTCCGCGTGTAGCTGTAGCGATCTTTTGGTGCAGCTTAGGAGTTTCTGTCTGGTGGTAATCAACATAGATTTCGTTTTTGTTGTGTTTACTGGCATACGATTCATATTACTCCATTTTGTTAGATTGTCTACATCGCTTTGAAGAGTCATTTCAAGTGCCACGCAGTCATTGTCACTAGTGTAGATAATACAATCATCTGCAAAGAGGTCACAAGTTGAATATTTTAGATGTAGTGGCAGGTCGTTGATGAACATTGCGAAGAGAAGGGGGCCCAAGAATAGAGCCCTGCGGTACTCCTGTAACTTCCTTCGAGAAATCTGATGCCGAGTTGTTGTGAAGCACTAACTGTTGTCGATCTGCCAGGAATGATTTGATGATGTTTAGTGGATTAGAGCCTATTCTGAGGGTTTCCAACTTTTGAACCAAGATAGTGTGGTCAATCATGTCAAATGCTTTCTTGAAGTCGACAAAAACAGCACCACATAATTTTCCATCATTTATGTTCGACAGCCAGTTGTCTGCCATTTTGGTGAGCGCTGTGTGACAGGAATGTTTGGGTCTGAAACCTGACTGGTTATCAATGAGCAGTTTGTTTGTTGTTAAGTGTTGAAATGTGGTGTTGTAAATGTGTTTCTCTAGTGGTTTTGAAAGAGATGATAGAAGGGATATTGGTCTGTAGCTGTTGGGATCGCTATGTGAGCCAGATTTATAGAGGGGGTACACTTTGGCAGATTTAAATGCTGTGGGGAAGTAGTTGTGTGCAATACATTGGTTGTATACATAGGTTAACCAACGGGCTGATCACCCGTTTGCCAGTCACTTCGATTACGGAAACAACAGCAAATGGATTGATTTGCCGTTGCCCTAAAGACGCCAATAGGCGTGATGGGAAACAATGGCAAAGAAAACCTATCTGCTGTTGCCCTAAGACGCCATTAGGCGTAATGGCCACTGACTGCTTTGACGGTCGGTGGCTAAGGACGGAAGAAGAAGAAGATACATAGGTTAAGGAGTCGCAAATGATGGGCGCAGCGTAACGTAGAATCTTATTGCTGATACCATCAAGCCCAGATGAATTGTTGTTTTTTAATGCCAAGATATATTTGAGAACTTCATGTACTGTTAGAAAAGGAATATGTCTTAGATCTGTTGTGGTGTGTTCAGTGTTGCAGAAGGCTGTCAATTTACTAATATCGCAGTCCATTGGCTTTAGTGTCGACTTGAGAAGGCTAATTTCTGTTTTGAAGTGGTTGCTAAAATGAGTTGCCGTGAGGGAGCAGCTTTTTGGTAAAGAGTTTAGTGACTTTGATTTGTGTGTTAGTGTTCTAATGGCTGCCCAGACTTCTTTGCTGTTTGCTTTGTCTTGAATCATCTTTCTGAAATGTAGTTTCTTTTCCTGACGAATGAGATATTGTACTTTGTTTCTAAGCATCCGATACCTGCTGAAATCTTTGAGCTTATGTGCTTCGTCCCGCTCTCTCATTGTTGATAGTATTTCGTTGGTTGTCCATGGGGTCTTTCTGATGTTTTTGACCCGAACCTGCTTTATAGGAACATGTTTGTCGAATACGTTGTTGAAAGTTTGTGCCCAGTATGTTATGGCTTCTTCTGGATGCGGAAGTTGGTACACGTATGAGAGAGGGGATATTTGTAGGTCTTGTAGGAATAATTGAATGTTAAAGTTTTTTGAAATTCCTGTAATGGACTGTGATGTGTTCCGTTTTAGGTGCTTTAAACCCCTTTCTCGTCCAGGTACAGCAAATAGGATAGTGGTCACTTAATGATGTCTGTGGGACTGTGCATTCTATAATGTTTTCTGGGCAGGTCGTATAGATATGATCAATTAGTGTAGATGATGAGTCTGTTACTCTCGTGGGTTGATTGATTAACTGTATCAGGTTGTATGAGATGGTGATATCATTCCACGTGTTGTTCGGTTTGTGAAGGTCAGTATTGAAATCCCCCAGTAGAATAATTTCCTTCGAAGAAGCCCAAACGTTGTCCATCATTCGTGAGAATGTGTCAAACCATACAGCAGAAGAGCTAGGGTTTCGGTACAGGTAACCAATTAGAACGGGGGTCAGGTTGGGGAGTTTTATTTCCAGCCATAAACATTCAATGCCAGTATGTTCTAGATCATCACGGCGTCTGTACTGAAGAGATGTATAGATGTATATGACTAGCCCTGTTTCATGTTGTCTGTTAGGATCCCTGCGAATGGAGGTGAATCCATTAATCCTAATTTCGTCATCTGTAATTTTGTCATTGAGACGGGTTTCAGAAAAAACCAAATATGTGGAAGTTTTGTTGGAGGGAGGTGGAGACTTCAGAAAGCTTACCTAGCAGGTGGTAAATGTTTAAATGACCAATTTTAAGCCCTGATAGTTTAAGCCATGAATTAGTGGTATTGCCTATATTTTGATTAGAGTTTTTGCACTCGGACATGATAATAGTCAATAGGAAAGAAATAATGAGGGGAGTAGGAATGAGTAAGAAGCAATAAAATTGGTACACAATGGTTTATACAAAATTGTAGACAAGTAATAAAATATGCACTGCTAGAGTCCGTGGACACTGTTTACAGTATCTTAATCTCTGCAAAAAGTGTGGTTTTTATCTTAAAATACAGTCTGTTCCGAACAAAAAGGAATATTTTTACTTCAACCACAGTCAATGTAGAGAATTAATCCTTCCGGGACAGTTAAAGGTCCACGCTGTGACTTAGTTAGTTAGTTTTGTGAGGATTTCCTAATTTTCCTCAATATGAAAAAACGAAGGTGCAGATGTATAAAAGATGTAAAAGAGAATGGTGAGCGTAGGAATGAGAGGAATAAGCACAGAGATAATAATAATAAGAAAACAATAGTATTAATACGATAGAATTATTACTAAATCGGAAACAAATTTAGATACGCCCTGCTCTGACGAACAGAAAGAAATGTTTAAACAGACAATGCAATTAAAAAAAAAAAAAAAAAAATTATTAACATCCAAAAGTGACAGTTAAAAGTTCTACGCTGATACTCAGCTATGTCTTTTATCTCAGAACAAAGGTCACTAAAGTGCTTCCGAAGAGAACGCGTCTGGTCGAATGTTACACTGCAAACTTGTTTTAAAAAAAAAACAGTTTTAAGTTGCTTGGTTTTAATCTTGTTCTGTAGAGCCGTTTATAGACATCTGAAGAGCCTGCATTAATATTTCTGTACTATATTGAGTCAGTTGCCGTAGAACGGATGAATTGTGAGAATTCCGTTCTGGGCGACCAGATACTTTGGGGGATTTTTGGTCTTCTTTGGGCGAATTTTGAGCTTTTTGGGGGCAAAAAGCCGAAAGTCGAGCTAGGTTGCGATCTTCAACTAATGAAGGAAAATGACACCTAGACGGGACACACAAAAAAACCCACTTAGGAGTGGCAACGCTAGTCCACATGTTTGTGAACCGTGTAACGCAGTGTTTCCCAAACATACAATTATCGCGTACCCCTTATGAGAATGAATTCTTACGTTTTTATAAGTTGTGGTCTGCATCTAAAATAGTATCATCATCATCACCTATCAGCTCCACAAGGAGCATAGGCCTCTAACACAACTGATGCCACGTTCTCCTGTCCCGTGCCGTCAGCTCATGGTCTTTCTATGTCCTCTTCTGGTATGTCTCCAGTTATCTTCTTCGTGTGTTCTTTGGTAACATAGTATGATAAAGTAAAATTAAAAATGCTTCCATGTACCCCTAGGAATACTATATAAAGTCTTAAAAAAAAGTGTTATCCTGCCTCTTTCCATACTGTGTTGATATATGCGAAAATGTGTTTATATATAATTTTTTTAGAATTGATAGGATATGAAAATTAATTGTTTATGGTTTGACCACATCAGTGAATATCATGACTTTATACTTTACTTTGTCCGTCCCCCCCCCCCCCCCCCCCCCCCCCCCCCCCCCCCCCCCCCCCCCCCCCCCCCCCCCCCCCCCCCCCCCCCCCCCCCCCCCCCCCCCCCCCCCCCCCCCCCCCCCCCCCCCCCCCCCGTTCATTTTTTTCTCCTGTTGTTTGTAATTGTTTGTTTCATTTTTATTGTTTGTTTGTTTCTTGGAAGAATGGGGAGGTAACACACACATACATAATTTTGGTTTTGATTTACTCTAATTGGACTAAGTGGAGGGGGTAAGAAGTTACTATATTGTCTTGAATTTATTACATTATACATCCTAAGTATAACCCATCGAGGGTTGAACGGGATACTTTGTCTTAAAGTTAAATGATAACACATATGGGGCCATCCATAAAAGACGTCCACAAAATGTCGGCATTTTTTTACCCTCCCCTCCCCCTTGTCCACTTTTGATTGACACTTCCCACTTCCCCCCTTGTGGACGTCCACTCCACATGGTCTTGATTAAACACATAAGCTTACATTTTTAACCACCTACCTATACTCAAAATATAAAAATGTAATTATGAAATCACAATAATTGTGATGTCGGTTCCAAGAGAGTTAAATATACTGTGGTTGTTTGTTCCAAAGAACTGGAGCATAGAAGTTAAAACCTCTTATTATTAGAGATTTTGAGTCTAGAAGGATTGGAAGGCCTGGCAAGAGGGACACAATCTGAAGAACGTTTATATGGGTTTAGCTGGACAGTAAGAGGCTTTCGAAGATAAGAGGGTTTGTTACTCTTGATAGATTTGTACGCGAGTGAGAGTTGCCATGTGGTTTGTGAATTGGACGTCCACTTTCAACTTAAATACCCCCCCCCCCCCTCCCCACCCCCAGTGTCCATATTAGTCCACTTTTTACATACCCCTCCCACCACCTCTCCAGCGGACGTCTTTTATGGATAGCCCTTATACGTATTCGATTCTAGTAGTAAAGTCAGCGTTATATTATACCCCCTGCGATGTACACGCTAGGACAACATTCCATTAGTCTGTCCCCTGGTTTTACTAAGTAGTCTAAACTTGCTCCACTTCTATTTATCTTCACAAACTCACCGTTCCGGTTCGGGTGTTTTTTTTTTTTTTCTTCACCGAACAGCTTCAGTGTCCTACTTAATATCGTTCATATATTTCTTCTGCCGCATTTTGTGTGTTATTCTTGGTGTAAGGAGGGACCTATTTTCACGATACTGGGAGTTAGGTACTCGGCTTCTCGTTTATACTTCGTTGATGTGGAGCTAATAACTGTAGACATTGCTTCATTTTTGTTAAGTTGAACATGTATGATAAGTGTAAGGGGTATGATAAGGATAAACCTGAACTTTTTCAGCAGTGATGTCTCCAGGGAATGGGGAAAAAAGACGTTATGTCATGATCATTGCATTGCATATGTTGTTTAACGCTCCTGAGCAGCTGTCTATTGTCAGGACCGTAGACTTTTGTTTCTTTGCAGGCTTTTGCCTTCTTGTGGCGAGGCACGTATCTTTCAACCTAGACTTAAGTCATTTGGTTATATCAGAGCGCAATTTGCCATTCAAAAATAAGCGAACTGAAGCGCTGTGTTGATAAACTCTAAGCCCGGAAACGGACTGCTTGCAGCCTAGCCTGAAGTAGCCCTGATAAGGACTGGTCCTTAAATGGACTGCTAGCCCAATCCGCGTTGATACATACTAAGTCCTGAAAAGGACTAACATTATCTATCTGCTAGCGAAATAAAGCCCTGAAAAGGACTGCCATCTACGCCAACGCTATCCGTACCTCCTCAGTGTTCAGGGAATACCGAATGTATTGAACTCTAAGTGCAACCACTTAAGGACTGCTAGACCGACCAGCGTTGTCCTGACAAGGACTACCATTATTCATCTGCTAGCATAAAGCTCTGAAAAGGACCGCAGACTCAGGTGACTTAGTTGTTTTATAATTAGGCTTCTAGCTTAATTCATTGACTCCGCAATTATTTTCCACCCTGTGCCGTATTTTTAACTCGTGATAGACCAAAAACAACGCTCGGAGAGTTGTTTTGGCACGGGTGTCAAATCTAACCAACGCTCTGAGAGTTGTTCCGGAATCAAAAAGTTATATTCTGTTAGTGTGTTTTATTATTTCGTACGTTATCTTCGAAATCATTTACCGACTGATAACAAAACATTGTTAAAAGAACAGATAAACACATTCACAGTGTAAATTAATTGTGACAGTCACTAAACAACACATTATAAAAGTGACCCTCACCGGAAAAGGACATTGAGAATAGTTACCTTTCTGTTGCCTCCCTGGAGAACATTTTTCTGCATTTTAATTTCGTGTTATGTATTTTCCCCCACCTGCAATTTTCAATCGTTTTCACCAGTGTATTCAGCGCGTATGAGCTTCGTGGTACGCTGGCGATGGATATAACATATGTTGAGGAAACATATTGATATGAGCTTCATGGTACACTAGCGATGGATAGGACCCACGTCGAGGAACATATTGAAAGCATTACCAGGCAGTCCTTGTTCTGGAATCCTGAGGGCAAGAGAGGCAGAGCGAACAAACAAAAAAAAAACACGCGGAGAAGAGAACTGGAGACAGATGTGATGAGGACGGGTTTGGATAGATTTTGAGCTAATGGCACGTGACAGGAGGACTAGACATATATTTATGCAAGGCCTATGTTCCTTGGGGAGCTGAAAGGTAATGATAAGACGACTTCATGAAGTAATTACTATGCGATTGACCAGAGGCGTACCTAAAGTTTTTGGCACCGAGGCGGATCCTACTTTTGGCACACCCTCCTTATGAAGGAACACACTTGCAAGTACATTTCTAACAGTAAATACTTTTACTGGCTGTCGCCCGGGGCGGACCGCCCCCCCTCCCCTCGCACCCCTCCAGTACGCCATTACAGTTGACTAATCTTAGCAGTTTTACATGTGGATTTAAAGTTGTTTTCCAGTTGTAGCATTCAAATGTAGATTTTAAATTACAGTTTTTAAGTGTGGTTTTCAAAGTTTGAAATGAAGTATATTGCGACGTCTTTTTCGGTGCCATCCAAATAAGTCATACACGTCGTTAGGATTAGGATTATGTTTAGGGTTAGGTTTCGGACATCAAACCCTAACCCTTAAGTCCGCACCGAACACAGTATGTTTAATTTGAAACGTTTTCAGGTAGACCTATTGTGATAGTTTTCAAGTTGGAGTTTCAGGCATGAGGTAGTTTTTCAAGTAGTTATAGTATTATTATGAGAGATGTTGTGGTTTCACTTACTTTTAAAGTCTTCATGTTCCGTTATAGTTGTCAGGTTGTGGCTTTAAAAAAAATACTGTTATGGTTTTAAAATTCCATGGTAGGCTTCAAGTGTAGATTTTCCAGTAATGTGATGTTTTTTCGTTTGTTGGGACAAACCAAGTTACTGAGATGGACAGATCGCGTAGAACCATCGACAAATGCCTATATTTTATTTGTAGTGTAGATTTTAAGTCGAATTTTTAACATACAGTAATATACACACTTCGATGTGGAACAGGTGCATAGAGACGAAATAAGAAAGAAATAATTCATTGAAGGAAAGAGCAGAAAATAAAAGAATTGTAGTTGTTTGCCATATCTTAAGAATGTAAAACTTAATATTACGAGAATAGTCAACACCGGAGAACTGTTGAATAAAATAGTAGACCAAGCAGTGTAGTTCTCTGGGGTCTCTGAGTTCTGTGGGGTCTCTAAGGAGACAAAATAAATAATACGTGTGCTGCTCCTCGTGCATGTCGTAGAAGGCCACTGTTATAAGGTTGTACAAAAGGCTTGCAACTTTATCATGTAAAATAAATTGCTACAGAACTCACTGCTGCATTAGTGTGTGCTTTGATGCAAGCTTCTTGCACCGGCTGCAGTGGTGGCTGCATGCAAAGAAAGGAGTTGTTGTTTAACTAGGGCTGCTGACCTTCTCACTCCTTTGCAGCCAACACCAAGTTGAATACTCCTTGGTATTATCTACCCTGTAGATCTAGGTTTTTTCCTGTGACTTTTCTGACATTTTGAAACAAGCTGAGTTGAAGACATGAGCTCCAGTTTCTCCAGCTTGGCTTGCATTTAAAGAATCGTTACATCTGGTGTGGCATATTGTGCATTCCCCACCATCCAAGGGGACTCTCCAACAATGCAGAGCTAAAATACTGTGCTCTGGTTCTGGGCTCTCACAGGGACTTTTCACATCCTGGACAGAGCCACTTCTCACCCCCCCCCCCCCCCCCCAAACCCCCTTTCCTCTCTATCAATGAGTCCACTGTGAGATACTCCTGTATGCAGTCAACCATTCAAAGCCAAAGAATCACATCTGGGGCTCAAGTGACTTCTCCAAGCGTAGTGTGCAATGCTGGGGAATCCCTGGAAGTGTGTGGATGATTTCAAAAGTCAGTGAGGGTGTAATTAGCCTCCCAGACGGAGGATCACTCCCACATATATATACTGTAGCAAAGTTTCTTAGCTGGTGGTCATATAAAATGACTCCAGATATGCCCCCATGCATAAGAAAGGAGTAAAAACAGGGGATACATGAATGAAATTAGGGAAAGGTATAGTTAGGGAAAAAAAAAGTTCTCGAAAAGAGGAATATAAAAGAGATCAAACATATGAAAATATAGATCGAACAAAGGGAAATAGAAGTCGAACAGAGGGAAATAAAGATCGACAAGAGGAAAATAGAGATCGAACATATGAAAATATAGATCGAAGAAAGGAAAATAGAAATCGAACTGAGGGAAATAGAGATCGAACAGTTGAAAATATAAATCGAACAAAGGAAAATACTGATAGAACAGACATGCTCAGAGAAACTCTTCGCTGGATATTACGAGGCAGTCTTTAATGTGGAATGCACAGGTAAAAGCAGAAAGAAGAAACTAACTTCATATACGTAGGTAAAAGCTGGAAGGGATTGTCAGGAAACTGGGAATTGCGTTGGGGAGAGAAAAACATTTTGTGCTGAAATGCACAAAATGCAGGTCTGTAACCTGTTCTCACAGCTTTTTTTTTTTTTTTTTTTTTTTTTTTAAATGAAGAAAAATATCTCTTTCAACCTCTGATGGGTTATAATTAGGATATATATTGTTTTCAATTCTAAATAATATGAAAAACTGCCGATATGAGAAAGTGGCATTACATTTGTCAAATCATTATAAATAGGGACAATAACAATTGTGCTAATACTGAGTTGCACATGCATACTGAGAAATGGAGAGAGAGAATGCTAGAGAGGAAGGTAGGTTAAGTCTAGAAAAGCAAGAAGTAATGCTAGTAGGAAAGTCTGGTAACTAGCCGTTGAATTAGTATAAGCTTTGCCGTAGACTTTTGTGTCGAAAAGCTTTACTGCTGACTTTTATAACAAGTTTTCCCGTCGATTTTTGTGTCCAAAAAGTTTTCCCGTCGATATTTGTGTCCAGACGTGTAACCGTCGATTTTTGTATCCAATATTTTTGCGGTCAGTTTTTATGCCACAAAATTGTAGCCGTCGATTTTTTTTTTTCTGCAAAAAAAAGCTTGCTCGTCAGATTTAATGCCAAATAGTTTTATTTTCGTCCTGTGAAGTACCAAATGTTACACCGTTGCGCCAAGTGTCAAGATTTACCAAGAGTTGTAAACTTGTTATTTGTAAGTTTAAAAATAGCGCGGTTTTACAGTTAGCGTTAGTTACGGTGCCCGTGCAGTTTTCCGGGGCCTCCAATGAAACTAAGAAAGAACAGAGCCACTGCTCCCTTGGACATATGATAGGCGGCGACTAACATACATAAGGTTGTACAAGAGTCTGGCACCCTCATCAGTTAAACAAATTGCTGTAGAAACTGCCGCTGTAAAAGCACATCAGTGCCGTGGTACAGGCTTCTTTCATAGCTACCAGCTGCAGTAATGGATCCGTGCTCTACGTGAAGCATGACGAAGTTGATTGTTTATGGAAGAAACGCTAGCTACTTTATTATGTCCTGCCTATTGTTATCTCTATGGTTTTCCAACAAAATATGTGAATATAATCAAAGCGCTATATGACAATGCAAGATGTTGTGTTAGAACAAATAAAGGGAATACAGAATGGTTTACAGTAGAAACAGGGGTGAAACAAGGCTGTATTATGTCACCACTACTTTTTGGAATAGCTATTGATTGGGTTATGAGAAACTATACCCACAATGAACAATTAGGTATAAAATGGACAAATGGAAAATTCCTGGGGGACCTGGATTTCGCAGATGATTTAGCATTCTTAAGTTCAACACCCAGACAATCCCAAGAAGCAGTAAATAATTTGTGTCATCTCTCGGTTAAAATAGGTCTCCAAATAAATGCCTCTAAAACTAAAGTTTAAGAGGAGTGGCGTCACAACGAACAACCTGGAGAGCACTGGTTTCTGCTTTATGCGCCGTGTTTGGTGCTTAAAGAATTTATTATTATTATTATTATTATTATTGTTATCTCACAATGAAATGGGTGTAATAGTCCCACGTGCGTGTAGTCTCCCCAACAACACTGTATATTCTCTTGTGTGGGTGGGTTGTTGTTTTTTTAAACATTTGATTTACATAATGAGATTGCGCACCCTGTTTATATATTTTTTTCAATGGTTTGCTTGATAAGACGAACAATGGGCCGGTTCTGTGCGTCCCAGTGTCTGTTACCAAGATCCGTTTATTGTTTTCAGAATGCGGTATTATTAGATATGGCTTATTTATTTTAGCTTTTAACAACCAATGTGACAAGACAAAAGAACAGTGTAGTTGTGTAAACAAGCTAGTCATATTTTTATTTAAATGTGTGTTTTGTTTTTTGTCCGGGTAGACAGAAGCTATTAAAGACAGAAATGAATTCTATCGGGACGTGTATTTCGAACTGTGAATTATGTACACTGAATTAACCCAGTATTGGAAGGTCTGCTGATAGACTTTCCGAGGGAGGAAGGTCATTAACATGGATTTCATACATGCAAATGAATTCGCCTATTTCGACGAACAGCCACGAGGGCCCATGGTGCAATATGAACAAGCGAGAAGGAAGGACACAGGTAAGAATCAGTTAGGTTTTTTGTTTTCTTTCAAATTATGCCGTGAAGTTTTGTGGGGCCAGATGGGCTTCTTTTTTCAGCGTTTTGCGTAGTTTTTTTTTTTTTTTGGCGGGATTTAATTTAACACTTTCAGTCAGCTTTCCTGACGGTTGTCTCCTTGTCCTGACGTTAGATCTTCTAATTTTAAAAGCGAGCACTGGCAGCTGTCTTCAGCTGAGGAAATAAGAAATGAGTGGTGAAATGCGAGTATTTTGTGAATAGATTTACCTGCAGATTTATACGGATGAATTGCCACATAAACCACAGCAGGAAGCCTGCATGGGGGACAGCTGCAATGGTAGCTCCTTGCTCCACAGGGAGCGACAAGGAAAATGATGATAATGCTAATGACGTATGATTTAGCCAGATATGAGTCAAGTGCGCCGCACTGTGACAAAATCGCAAGCAGTTTTCTTATAATCACCTGGAGTGTCTGGCTCTAACCTTTGGACCATCCTAATTCTCTCCATGTTGATTTACTGTCACTTCTGATCTGGGACACGTAATCATAAAACACGGTAATAGCAAAATTAGGGGGACTGTAGCAAGACACTGATAAACGCTGGGAGCTAATGACAATAGATAATGTATTTCTTTACTAAGACACAGTAGAAAGAAATTGCCCATGTTACGACCGTAGTGTATTCTTCAGGGGCACACGAAGCAAATCAGTAAATAAAATAAAGTGGGGACTAAACTAAATTCATAAACGGATTATGAAAATGAAAAGGAAAAGGTAGTCCCACACCAGATACTGCCGTAGGGGAATGAAGTGTTAGAGCCTTCACTATACTAGATTCAGCTTCGAGAGGTGCCATTACCAGTTCCCTTCCTCGCTAGCTTTGCCTTCCCTAGCTGAAGAGCATAGTCAGGTACCTTTTTTTACAGCTGAGTAGATTGGGGCGTGACGCCACCGTGTTTTGAACTCGGTACTTTTGCCGCGAGAGTCCAGCGCTCTAACCACTCTGCCAGTCAGACGCTCATAATGATACTATCAGTAAATGCAGTACTCTGTTGTAGCCCAATGAGAAGTGCCGCCTGGACACGATAGTCCCCCTCTACCACCCATCTTGTTCTCTCTCTCATCTCCATCTGTCTGTGTCTCTCAGACGCGCACAAAGACATGCAGAGAAAACCCTAATATCATAGCCTAAACCCTATAATCGTAGCCAAAACCCTAGAATCATAGCCAATCCCCTAGTATCATAACCTAAACCCTAGAATCAAAACCAAAACTCTAGTATCATAGCCAAAACCCTAGTATCGTAGCCAAAACCCTAGTATCAAAGTCAAAACCCTAGTATCATAACCAAAACTGTAGTATCATAGCCAGAACCCCAGTATCATAGCCAGAACCCCAGTATCATAGCTAAAACCCCAATATCTGGGGTAGACACTTCCCCGCGTTCCAGCTACAGTCAGCTGATATGGTATATTTAGATTTAACTAGCGAACTTGGTCCTGGGATTAAATTCAAGAATCTGGCAGACATTGTTATTGAAAGTTGCCATAAAGCCCTCGAGATAGACAAGGCAAGTTCCGTTACCATATGGTGATGCATAATTGTATGCAAACAGTCTGTAATGAACAGGACAAGAAACACGCTTAAAGAAGTTCAAAAATGGAAGAGGATGAACACTACAGGCTCATTGAATAGTCACTGTCTATTATTACATGTTTATTTCTTCACTTGTGATAGATACACATGAACGAAAAAGTCAGAATAAGGAGCAGTAATTACCTTTTGACAATAAGCTTATAAGTTTTACTTTTTATTTCCAGAAACAAAATACATTAAAATAAAATCTAAAATGGTCACTAAGCTGATGTTACAAATGAGAGCAGAAATTACCACCCGCAATAAAGGCACGTGTTGAGCAGGCCAGACTAGCTGTAATGTAATAACACAGCAGTGGGATTCTCTTTATTTTGACGTTTATGTCGGATACATCAGTTGTTTAACTGAGCTTCTAACTCTTTGCAGTCAATACCAAGTTGAAGATTCCGTGGTATTATCTACACTGTAGATCTAGGCGCAGGTAAACTTAGGGAGTGACAAATTAGAACAAGATATGATAAGAAAACCTTGAAATATGAAAGCGTAAACAATAAATATTGGAAGAATTTTCACGGAGAAAGAGTGGTAGATAATAATACTGGAGTGGATAGAAAGACCAGAAAAAAGATTGAACGTATTTCCTGACAAATGTAATTAAATCACTGGGCTCTTTCTTCTTCTTGTATTGTCGCCTCAAGCGTTTGTGTTTCACCTGACTCTGATCTTGAGTTAGGGAAGGCAAAAGACAGCTAGGAAGTGAATTGGTCACCACACCTCTTAAAAAGGGCTGGACTTAGTATGGTGAAGTATGTAACACCTTATGAAGAGGCCAAGCATCCAGGCCACCAAAAAAATAATGCATATTAGCAGCTCAGCAGAAGTGAACAAGTGGCAATCTTCAGACTTTGCACAGGTCACAACAGTTTGGGATACCATCTATTCAAAAAGTTAAAGATAGGAACTTCTGATGAGTGTAACTGTGGCATTGATAAAATGACTGCTGAATATCTACTTCAAAGGTGCCCAACATATAAGGAACAGAAAGCGGTTATGGTCATCACCAGTACCATTGCTGACAAAACTCTTCGGAGACACCAGCAATGTCAAGCTGACCACTGCTTTCTTTGAACAAATTCAAGCTGAAAGTGAAACAAAGTCTCTGACACTTCATTCCCCTACGACAGTATCTCCAGAAAACTACCTTTACCTTACTCATCTCCACTGCCCTTTCAACAGATGAAAATACATTTTGTCATCGTGACGTGACAACGTGACATCCCCTAGTTTGCCTAACCTGGGGTTAAAAAGCCACGACACCCCGTCACACGAAAGTAATCTCTAGCTGCCTGTGGTCTTCTCTTTTTTCGTGTTAATGAGCTTATCTCATGTCCTTCTAGTCTATCAAAATGTTACATTTGGAAAGGCTACTCACTAGCCTACTAGGGAGTAGCTGTATTTGTAGCTGGTGTGAATTATTTGACAGTTGTCGTTTCAGAACGCGCTTTTATCCACTCATCACTCTTCCGCTCCCTGCGGAGCATAATCTTTCAACTAATTCACTCCAAATCTTTGTGTCTTGTGCTGTCCGTTCACGGTCTTTTTTATGTCGTCGTTTTCACTTTTAAGTCTTTCTCCAGTCTTCATATGCATGTGTGTGTGTGTGTGTGTGTGTGTGTGTGTGTTTATTATACCTCTGTTTCTCTTACCCTGGGCACTCCAGAACAAGTATTACCTTATAATACTATCAACGACAGTTACACATATGTAACACTACTTGCGTATAGTTTATAATCGTATTGTCTAGAACAGGGTTTCTTAACCTATTTTTGTGCCATGGGCCCCTTTGATTATCCGGTGGAGACTATGGGCCCCTTTGATTATCCGGTGGAGACTATGGACCCATTTGATTATCCGGTGAAGGCTGTGGACACCTTTGATTGTCCGGTGAAGGCTACGGACACCTTTGATTGTCCGGTGAAGGCTATGGACACCTTTGATTGTCCGGTGAAGGCTATGGACCCCTTTGATTGTCCGGTGAAGGCTATGGACACCTTTGATTGTCCGGTGAAGGCTATGGACACCTTTGATTGTCTGGTGAAGGCTATGAACACCTTTGATTGTCCGGTGAAGGCAATGGACACCTTTGATTGTCCGGTGAAGGCTATGGACACCTTTGATTGTCCGGTGAAGGCTATAGACCCCTGCTTGCAAAAAGTGTAAATAAACGCATCATTAAAACTTTCATTATAAATTTGAGTTTATGAACATAGACCCCGTAGAATCCATTCACACAAGTCAAGTCACCCTGGTCTAGAGTCTTGGACCTAATCCCTTTGTTGGCTGGCTTTTCCTGTTATGTCAGCCGGTGTTCACTGAGGTGATACGGGCAGCGGTGGCGTAGCTGGCAGTCCCTTTCAGGACAAGTCTTTTCAGCGCTTCATCGTGCAAGCATATAGACACTATTAGTCTTTTTCAGGACTTCTCACGATATATCAACGCTGTACTTCAGTTTACATAGTTCACCTGTTTTGAATGAAATATTGCGCACTGACATAACCAAAGGACTCGTGTCTAGGTTGAAAGGTACTTGCTTCGCCACGCCACAAGAAGGCAAAACCCGCAAAATCTTATCCAAATAAATAGCTGAGGTTTGTATGTGTGTGATTCATTGAACAATAATTAATGAAATTTGTAAACAGTGAAAGGAACCTCGGTATAGAGCTTTACGGCAGGAGACAATCTGATCTTTCAGAAGTAGTTCTCCCCACAATCATCAGAATAGTCTCACCGTCGGACAAATGTTTCGGCCCTTTATCTTCTTTATACTCTTTAAAAAAAACAGCAGGGTGGGGGGGGGGGTGGGGGGGGAGGGGTGGGCGGGGGGGGGGGAGGGGCGGGGGGGGGGGGCGGGGGGGGGGGGTTGGCACTAGGATCATGACTCCAAATTGTCAGCCTCCTTTCGTCTCTTCACGGCTGCGCTTGGAATTGAACCCACTCCACCTTGGTAGTGATTTTCAACGTTAGTCCTTGTTTTATCCATGCTGACAACTTGAGGCAGTTGTGAAAGTAACCATTACGCTGTATATCAATTATTGTCCTGACTTCCATAGCCCGTTGTTTCGGTCGTTCCACAGTCAGCGCGATGCCTTTCTCCCAGTTCCACTAAGCCTCTTAAGTGTCGTCATTCTTGACTGGACGTCCTTTCTCACCCAATAGTTTCAGTAGATTATTCACTGAGACCAGCCACTAGACCTCTTGCGCCTACCTCTACCTATTCAGTCAATCAGTACCATTTAGCTCCCCAAGGAGCATAGACCTTCAACAAACACACTACTGTCACGTGCCTCATCATGTTCGCTTCTGTCTCCAGTTCTCTTCTCCATGTGTATTTGGTATACCTCTGCCTCTCTTACCCTGCAGTTTCCTTAACAAGGACTACATTGTAATGCTATCAACAGACGTCTTCTACCTATTAGTCGCAGCAAAAGGTTAACTGGTGAAATGGAAAACGCAGTTATTGTAACATTTCTGAGAATAGCAGATGTCATCTCCCCTTCTTATCTAGTCATCGCAAATCCCCACAGACGCGTTAATCAAAGTTATTTAAACGTAGATCCATGCCTGAACACCTCTTCCTCTCTCTCTCTCTCTCTCTCTCTCTCTCTCTCTCTCTCTCTCTCTCTCTCTCTCTCTCTCTCTCTCTCTCTCTCTCTCTCCTTCTCTTATTTCATGATTATAATTAGATACTGTGAATGTGAGTGTGCTATTATTTGACCTTTACAACTTTGAATTCTATTAAATTGATATGTAAAATGCATGTGAGAATAAATGAATTCAGTATAAAAGTTGAGAGAAAGGAAGGGCAGAATGTCAGACGGGCCTGTGTAGCGAAAGGTTTTCCTAGTGTGATAGTAGTGGTAGAGCAGAAGTAGAATCTCTCTCCAGAAAGTATGAAGTTCCAGTGCCCGAGAAGTACACTGGTATCACAAGTGAGTTACAGCTGTGAATACTCTGAGCTGGACAATAGATTTAGGCTTCAGAAGTATAAGATGCTACTTTCGCTATCGTAACCCTATGTGATATTATAATTAAATTAGAAAAAAAGTAACTCAAAATTTAACAGTTAAAAATTTAACAAGTCAAATGAGTACAATTATCCAATTTATTATGTACATCTATATATTCTTGTAATGATAAATGGGTGTTGGAAGATGGTAAAATGTATGATTATTTACAGTTACAAATTAAAATAACTAATAGAAAAAGTCTTGGATTATCTTCCACTGAATTTATAAAACAAGTTTGTCACATTATCTCTTGCCATCTAGTTTTCATCATTAGAAAGTCGTTTTAGAACTGCTCACAGGATTTGTTGGATGGAAATATATAAACTCAACTTTATCCACGTCTGCTCGAGGTTCCTCCGACACACTGGAGTACGGAAGACTTTCCTTCAGCCCGCCCTATAACTACGGGGGACTAAGGTGTTGAAGTTTGGTTGACCTCTAGGCTTCAGTGAGCTGGATCAACTTCTTCAAGTCTTTAGTTTCTCGATCAGGAATGATCATAAACATTGATCATAAAAACCTGGAACAAGAAGTAATAGGTGGCCATGTTGTTCCAACAATCTCACCACCAACTACTGTTCATGATGCGACCATGTCTTCAGTGTTTATTGTCGCATGTTACGCATTGCCTAGTTAAATGTTTGTAGACCGAAAAGTGGGACACCAGTGTGCTGACCTGAACAAAGGAATGCAGGGGTATTTTCCTGTGTGTATCTAGGGCAGCCAATCAGAGAAGGGGTTTCCCACGGTCAGATAGAATGACTTCGGCGAGTGTATAAGGAAGAATAAATCGTCCGAAATCATGGTTAGAATTAGACATCGGGAAGGAGAACGGAATGACAGACAAGGATGAGAATGGTCTCCTTTTGACGGGAATATCTTCATTTATGTATAGGTACAAGGAAATCAGAAGGGAGTAAGTAGTTGTGAAGAATTTCGCAAGAATAGTGTCCGTGCATTGAGAAATCCTGTGTTTTTCCTATTTATAATTCAATATAAAATCGTTAACACGACAGATATAGGAAAACAACATATGGATATAAAGGTCAACTCATGGAGAACGGAAATATATAACTCCAAAGGCTTGAACTGGGAAAGGTGAAATGCACGAGACCAAGGTTTGAAACACCTCTAGCACAAACCCCCCGAAGTTACAACTTTTTTGGGAAGTTTGCTGGAGTTGCGAGCCTTGTTTCCTGTACGTCCGGTAGCTGCATATATAAGGGCGGACGTAAATGATTTCAAATTCACTTGTACAGCGAGGCAAGACAGAAGGACAACGGCTGGAGAGAGAGAGAAACGTGTCACGGCCAATATCTTGTTATTTGCAGCCAGGCAGTTCTGTTACTCCACTAAAGCCAGTCTTTACTGATCTTAATTAGATCCTGCGAGGGTTCATACTTGTCAACCAAAAGTCAGAGGTCAATGATCAAGAATTGCTCGATGATCAATGCGAATCGCCCCGGCAGTGTCTGGATTGGTAGAAGCAAGACCTACTGAAGCTGTACATCTCATATGAACACTGATTAACCTAACAGATGAGTGATATTTGTGACAATCGTGCAACCAAGAAGTGATAATTGTCAAGCAGAG
Source organism: Oreohelix idahoensis (assembly GCA_024509875.1). Lineage (NCBI taxonomy): Eukaryota > Metazoa > Mollusca > Gastropoda > Stylommatophora > Oreohelicidae > Oreohelix > Oreohelix idahoensis. Next base: position 181,561 of record JAMPIV010013228.1, read on the forward strand.
TTTTGTGATGACAATTTGCGTGATAAACTAGTGAAAGTTATAAAGTGAATAAGACAGTGAAGAAGTCTATTACCCAACTAATTGGAAGAGTCTAAAGAAATGACATTTTAGTTTAACTTGCAAAAACTGTAATTGAATTCGCCAATTTGGTTTTGTATAAATATAACTTTTGTATCACCAGTCACACACAATCACCACAATTAGATAGATGTAAATAAAGAGGATATAAATTGTATTCACCAGCTTTATTCATTCAATATAGTTGATACTGAGTTTGGTTGAATTTTTATTATATCACAGGTGGTCACATAGCGGAGGTGGCGCAGTAAGGTCTGACTGTTCTCTGAATATTTTCAGTCCAGATACTTTCACAGCCGTGACTATCGAGTGATACCAGTGTACTTCTCTGTCACTGGGACCTCACACATTCTGGAGAGAATACTATTTCTACTCTAGCACTATCATCTCACACATATAAAACCTTCCGCTACAGTGGGGGCTCGTCCGCGGGATATTCTCGTATATCCTGAGCCATCCTCTATCTAATACATCTATCTTTAGTCTATCTTGGGCCACCAATAGAAAAAAAAAAAAAAAAAAAAATTTTTTTGGGGGAAATTCTAGAACAAGATTTTTTTTCTCAGTAACAGTACCTTAGAGTACTTAGTAAATATTGACTATCACAAGGTTGCACGATTAATTGTGTTGTCCATTTGATAATTATTTTAAGTAAGTTTAGGTAAGTTTTCATACCCTACTTAACTTAATATAATGGCTGACTTAGTGAAGTTCAGAACTGCGATCATGCAAATGGGAAAAGAGCTGGACTTGACAGGTGATGCTCTCGTCCAGTATGTCACAACTGAAGTGGACAAACATATGGATAGAGAGGAAAGGAAGCTGCAAGCAGAAGCTGAGAGAGAAGCCAAAAGACTAGAAGCTGAGAGAGAAGCCAAAAGAATGGAAGCTGAAGAAAAGAGGCTGCTGTTGGAAGTTGAGGCTCAAGCCAAGAAATTGGAGGCTGAAGAAAGAAGATTAACAGCTGAGGAAAGGAAGCTACAAGCTGATAGAGACCATGAACTGAGATTAAAAGAGCTTGAAATACAGGCAGTGGCTACTACTAATGGTAGTAGGTCATCTCATTCGGATACCAGCGCCAGCCAAAGCACCTCCATTGGAGCTATGAACTTCCACTTGGACCCATTTGTGGAGAAAGAAGAGGGAATAGAGGATTACCTTGACAGATATGAACGATTGGCCACTACTTATGGCCTAGAAAAAGAAAAGTGGAATTTGAAGTTGTCACAGGGATTGAGAGGAGTATCTTATAATGTCTACTTGAAGATGCAAAAAGAAGATCAGGAAAACTATGAAGCCTTGAAACAAGCATTGTTGTTGCGTTACGAACAAAACGCAGAAGCTTATAGAAGGCGATTTAGAACTGCTATGCTCCAGACAGGAGAAACATATCAGCAGTTCTCAGCAAGGTTGGAAAGTTACTTGCTGAGGTGGTGTCAGTTAGGAAACTTCAATCAGGATTTTGAAGGGATCAAGGAGATGATGTTGATAGAACAACTCCTGGAGTCCATGTCTCCTGAGACGAAGACATTCCTGGTAGAACATAAAAAGAGAGAGATTAGATGAAATAATCATCTATGCAGAAAGTCACAAACTGGCTCACCCCCTGACTCAAGGAAATAAGAGGAAGCAGGGAGATAGTTTCAAGTCACCACAAAACCAAAACGAGTTTGAACAAAAGGACAATACAACCAAGAACAACCAAAGATATAACTACAAAGACAAGAACCCTCCAGGATATAACAATAAACCCTCACGAAGGGAAGAAAAATGGTGTAAGTTCTGCAAAATGAACAACCACAACACTGATAATTGTGGAAGGAAAAAACCTCTTCATCATTCTGCATGTCTACAGGTGAGGACTTCGGATAGGAAGGAACTGACAGTGAGTCAGAATAGCCTCCATCACCCACCTACACAGGAGATAGTGACTGTGAATGGCAAACAAGTCACAGGAATGTATGACACAGGTTTGTCCTATGACGCAGTCGTGTGTGCATCTCTGGTGCGCCCTGAACAAATCACCACAGAAACAGTAGATATTCAAGGGCCACTAAAAGGAGCATTACCCCTCACTTTACCCATAGCAAAGATTCATGTCAGTTGTCGCTATGTGGAAGGGGAGATAAATGCAGCAGTGTTAGATGATCCCTTTTACCCCCTGATGTTGGGGCGTAGATATGTTTTCTTGGGAAACCCGGTGAAACCTATGGTTATGGCAGAAATCCAGACCAGGTCTGACTCCAGGAACATAGAGAGGGACACCAAATTAAAATTTCATTCTACTGAAATGAAACGGGCTCAAGTAGCTGACAGCACATTGAAGCCTTGTTTTGGCAAACTGTCAAAACCACATAACACTCCAAGGAAAGGAAATTTCTATATGGAACATGGACTCTTGCACAGGAAAGCTGGCAGAGGGACGAAAAGTCATGGTCAAATTGTTGTACCATCCACCTATAGAAATAAGGTTATAGGCTGGGGGCACATAACTTTGAGTGAACACCTGGGTAATGGTGCCACAAAACAAAGAATAGCCACCCAGTACTACTGGCCAGGTATTACGGAAGACATCAATTGGTATGTAAATTCCTGTCCAGAGTGCACTCATGTAGATTCAGAAAGTCGGCGGAAGAGTCTTCAAAAGTCTACAAGCAAACCAGCCATCATGGGTACTCCCGAGATTTGCACTGGAGGGGAAAGAAACATCCCACACAGGTTGAATTGCAGTCTGAAACCCATGCACTGGAAGAAAAGAACAAATCACGTAGCCAAAATCAAACACCTACGAATTTGCGAGGGAAAACCGCAACCAACTATCAACGAAAAGAGGGCGGTAAACTTCAAGGGAAACCTACCGACCCCATTTCACCAGCGGTAAGGGCCTGGATGAAAAGCCGAACTGGGAAAAGAGAGATAGCGAAGGATAAATCTATATCCATGAAAACAAAATGTAGGAGCAGATTTTCTTAGTCGACACCCAACTGAGATAGAACGAGAGTAAGAAGAACATTAACTACGGCAAAGCTTACAGTTGTTAGCTGTAGAAATCTACAGCTTAAAAGAGAGGGAGGCTCTGTCGCATGTTACGCATTGCCTAGTTAAATGTTTGAAGACCGAAAAGTGGGACACCAGTGTGCTGACCTGAACAAAGGAATGCAGGGGTATTTTCCTGTGTGTATCTAGGGCAGCCAATCAGAGAAGGGGTTTCCCACGGTCAGATAGAATGACTTCGGCGAGTGTATAAGGAAGAATAAATCGTCCGAAATCATGGTTAGAATTAGACATCGGGAAGGAGAACGGAATGACAGACAAGGATGAGAATGGTCTCCTTTTGACGGGAATATCTTCATTTATGTATAGGTACAAGGAAATCAGAAGGGAGTAAGTAGTTGTGAAGAATTTCGCAAGAATAGTGTCCGTGCATTGAGAAATCCTGTGTTTTTCCTATTTATAATTCAATATAAAATCGTTAACACGACAGATATAGGAAAACAACATATGGATATAAAGGTCAACTCATGGAGAACGGAAATATATAACTCCAAAGGCTTGAACTGGGAAAGGTGAAATGCACGAGACCAAGGTTTGAAACACCTCTAGCACAAACCCCCCGAAGTTACAACTTTTTTGGGAAGTTTGCTGGAGTTGCGAGCCTTGTTTCCTGTACGTCCGGTAGCTGCATATATAAGGGCGGACGTAAATGATTTCAAATTCACTTGTACAGCGAGGCAAGACAGAAGGACAACGGCTGGAGAGAGAGAAACGTGTCACGGCCAATATCTTGTTATTTGCAGCCAGGCAGTTCTGTTACTCCACTAAAGCCAGTCTTTACTGATCTTAATTAGATCCTGCGAGGGTTCATACTTGTCAACCAAAAGTCAGAGGTCAATGATCAAGAATTGCTCGATGATCAATGCGAATCGCCCCGGCAGTGTCTGGATTGGTAGAAGCAAGACCTACTGAAGCTGTACATCTCATATGAACACTGATTAACCTAACAGATGAGTGATGATCGTGACAATCGTGCAACCAAGAAGTGATAATTGTCAAGCAGAGTTTTGTGATGACAATTTGCGTGATAAACTAGTGAAAGTTATAAAGTGAATAAGACAGTGAAGAAGTCTATTACCCAACTAATTGGAAGAGTCTAAAGAAATGACATTTTAGTTTAACTTGCAAAAACTGTAATTGAATTCGCCAATTTGGTTTTGTATAAATATAACTTTTGTATCACCAGTCACACACAATCACCACAATTAGATAGATGTAAATAAAGAGGATATAAATTGTATTCACCAGCTTTATTCATTCAATATAGTTGATACTGAGTTTGGTTGAATTTTTATTATATCACAGGTGGTCACATAGCGGAGGTGGCGCAGTAAGGTCTGACTGTTCTCTGAATATTTTCAGTCCAGATACTTTCACAGCCGTGACTATCGAGTGATACCAGTGTACTTCTCTGTCACTGGGACCTCACACATTCTGGAGAGAATACTATTTCTACTCTAGCACTATCATCTCACACATATAAAACCTTCCGCTACATTTATATATAAATGAATGAATCATGGTAGTATATTACAGAGATAGCATGATAAGATAATGTATAAGGTGCAGAATTAACAATATACATGAATAAATCACATGTTATGATACATGGGTACGATATAACCTTTGCCTTCCACTTATGGATGTCAAGTCACTTATGTACTTGCTGGTATGTCGTAAGCTTCCAGGCAAGAATTAGCCATAATATATTTGGCTAACCAATTAATGGTTATGCTTCCTGACAATGCCGGTGAAGGTTATCTCTGGTTAGCGTCATTCCCTTTTTTATTATATCTGGTACAATCAATCAGAAATAAAATCTGAAATAAAATGATATTAGTAATACATATATTTTTAATAAACTTACATACCCTCTTAGGATTAATAAGCTCACGGTGAGACTGTATTGGCTTAATTTAATCTGCCCTGCATGCAGCGTGAAAATAGAACTTTTCTTGCAGAGGCTGTCCTCCAGTTTCTCACTCTGGCTTCTGGATTTGGTGTGTGATTTACAATGCGCCGCTCTGTCCTTATATTTCAGTCTCTCGCGCGTACGAGAAAGCACCTCTAAAAGTCCCAAAAGATTTTAGTTTCATCTCCTGATTTGAAGCTATTTGAAACAATCTGTGCTTTTCCTGTACTCGCTTTTCTCTTCTGTTCACTACACACTTATATTCTTCCGTCCTTCCTATGTATCATTCCCTTTTCCCCATATGGGGCTTTCATTACATATAAGTTTTATACAAATCCGTTGAGGCTTGTTAGTGTAATAAATTTTTAAAGATTATTAGCTAACTTTTATCCGATGTGATGAAGGTGAAAAATATTAATTATCTTTAAAACTATTTATATTTGAATAATATCCTTTTGGATATAATTCCTGGTCTATCTCCTTTGTTGAGTTATATTTATTTAATATTATTCCAACCGGGCATTCTCCGGTAATTAATAATTTAATTTTCAGTAAATGCATACTTTTAAAGTCGGCCATACATTCCTATATAGCTATTTCCTCATTCTTCAGTAATACTGTATGGCTTTTAACCGTAAGTCACATTTCCGCTGTCTACCAACTTCAAAGAAAGACCGAAGCGCTGACCTTGCGCTGTGTGTGTGGGTGTCGCGTGGGCGTGTCGCGCTACAACCAAGCAAGTGTTAACAACTTTCGCTACAGAGCCCTCTTCTTTAAAACAGTGCCTGCACGGTTAACTTTTTGGTGACACATGCTGCAGTTCCTCCTTAATTTTCTGTTTCTCTATATCTCCTTTGATAGGATGCCTACTTAAAAAAATCGGGTCCAAGATTGTCCCGTCCTGGTATGTATCTCACATTGAACGAATATGGAGATAACAGTAAACTCCACCTTAAAAGTCGTGAATTTAATTTTTTAGACACTGCTAAAAACATCAAAGGCTGGTGATCACTTTCCACAATGAAGTGTTTCCCGTAAAGAAAAGGGGCGAATTTGTTGATCGACCAGACCAAAGCGAGGCATTCACGTTCAACGGTAGAATAATTTCTCTCAGCTGTATTTAACTTTCTACTGGCAAAAGCTACTGGTAATAGCATATGTGGCGGTGTGTCTGCCCGCTGTAGTAATGTTGCTCCGATGCCTACATTGCTAGCATCCGTTCTTAGTACGAATTCGTGTGTGAGATCGGGAAGGGCAAGGATAGGTTTATTTGTCAGCTTATTTTTCAACTCTGTATAAGCCTGTTCACACTCCGCGTCCATTGTATTTTATCCGGCTGACCTTTTTTGGTTAAGTCGGTTAATGGCGCGCACAATGAGTTAAAATGGGGTATATATTTCTGATAAAACCCGCACAGTGACACAAAGGATCTTACATCCTTCTTAGTTTGTGGTCTTGGTGCTTTTCTCATTTTCTCTACATTCTTTGGGTCCGGAGACATTTGCCCTGTAGAGATAGTGTGACCTAAAAAATTCCAATGTCTCACATCCAATATGACACTTAGTTGGGCGTGCTGTCAATCCCGTTTCTCTCAATCTACCTAACAACATGGAGAGTGCTACTATGTGTTCCTCGAAGGTAGTGGTAGCAATCAGAATATCATCCATGAAGTTGGTGATATGAGGATTTTGTAATGGTTCCAACAATTTCCTCATCATTCTGGTGAAGATACTTGGAGCATTCTTTAAACCAAATGGGAGTACATTGAACTCGTAATGTCCATCCGGTGTACTAAAGGCTAACAGTTTCCTAACTTCTGGTTTCACTGGTATTTGGTAGTATCCCTTGCTTAGATCTACTTTTGAAAAATACCGAGCCTTACTCAATGTAGCAAACAACTGATTGGTGTCAGGTAATGGGTCTACCTGAGATTCAGTGATAGCATTTAGTTTCCTATAATAATCAATGCACCACTAGGCTCCTTAGTAGCACTACACTTGAGCTGTAGGGAGATTCAGACTTTGAAATAATTTTCTCTTTTAAGAGATAATCAATCTCATCCTTGAGTGCCTGTCCTTTAGCATAAGGTATAGGGTATGTCCGCATACAAACTGGTGTAGGGTCAGTAATCGTCATGTCATACTCTAACAGATTAGTACACCCCGGCTTATCTGTGAGTAAATCAGCATGGATTTCTAACACCTCCTGAACCTTTTTCCTCTGCTCAAGAGTTAAATGTTCACTCACATTAACTGAGCAAAGCTTTCCGTAGTTGTTAGGGGGTATTCCATTGAGGAAATTGGTTCATCCTGCATTTCTGTTGCAATGGCCAGGGTCATGATATGTGCAACTTCTGATGCTTCCCTGTCATAATACTTTTTAAGAAGGTTGACATGATACACCTTCTCCTTTCCTTTCTTGTCAATCTTATAGTTGGTCCGGGAAAGTTTTTCCAATATGACGTAGGGTCCCTGCCATCCAATTTGCAATTTATTATTGCTGCTGGGCAACAGTAACAGAACCTTTTCTCCCACCTCAAGTTCCCTATCTTTTGCTGTTTTATTGTAGTAAGCAGCCTGCTTCCTCCTGGCCTGTCTCAAGTTATCATTTGCCAGTTTCCAACTTGTTTTCAATCGAGATGTCAACTCGTTGACGTATTGGTATGAAGAAGTCACGTTTTCTTCTGCTTTTTCATCAGTCCATTTCCGCAACAATGCTTCCAGTGGACCTTTGATTGGTCGTCCAAACAACAATGTAGCTGGAGCCAATCCTGTGGAGTTATGTGGGACTTCCCTATAGGCAAATAGTGCTGAGGGTAAGTATGTATCCCAAGTTTCAGGTTTCTCACTAGCCAACTTTCTAAGGATTGAAATGAGCGTGCCATTGAACCGCTCTACTTGACCATTCCCTTGGGCGTGGTACGGGCTACAGTGATAATGTCTAGCTTGAAATAACCTGAATACTTCTTGTGTTAGCTTTCCCCTAAACTGAGAACCATTGTCAGTCAATATTTGATGTGGGAAACCTAATCGGGTGAATATTGTTAACAGTGCCTCTGCCACATGTTTCGAATCTATCGATGACATTGCTACTGCCTCTCCCCACATAGAGCAAGTATCGACCAAGGTTAAGATATATGCATTTCTCTTCTTGGTCCTACTGAGGGGTCCAACAATATCCACGGCAACACGTTCGAAGGGCGTTCCCATGATGGGCATTTCTCCCAGTGTTGCTGGTGCAGTCCTATGTTTAGGAGCTACTCTTTGGCATTCTGGACAGGATCTCACATACCTCTTTATGTCCTCTGTGATCCCTGGCCAAAAGTAGTGACAGGCTATCCGTTGTCCAGTGGCCCCTATTCCCATATGTCCACTGAAGGGTATAGCATGTCCTAGCTTCATAACCTGCTCCCTGTATGATTTTGGCACTACAAGCTGTCTATGTCCTTTAGGTCCTGTTCCAGCTTTTCTATATAATAGGCCATTTTTCATATATAAGTCTCCTTTCTCTGGAGGGTTATGGCTTTTAGGTAATTTGCCAAAGCAAGGCTTCAATGTACTGTCAGCAGTTTGAGCCTTTCTCATCTCTTCTGGATGAGTATTGATGATAGTGTCCTCCTCTTTCTTAGAGCTTGCCTTGGTCTGGACTGTTGCCATCACTATGGGTCTTATAGGTTCTCCTAGAAAGACATATCTACATCCCAGTATTAATGGGTAGATAGGGTTGTCCATCACTGCTGCTTTGATCTCTCCTTCCACATAGCGAGATCTTATGTTGATTCGGGCTATGGGCAGTGTCATGGTTCCTGCTCCCTTGACTGGTCCTCTGATTTCCACTGTTTCTGTGGTTATCTGTTCCGGACTCACCAGAGAAGAGCACACTACTGAGTCAAAGTCCAAGCCTGTATCATATAAGCACAGTACTTGGGTGCCATTCAAGGTCACTTCCTCACAGACAGGGGGATGATGGAGGTCCTTCTGACTATCTGCCAGGTCCTTCCTTCCCTTGTTCTCGTTGTAAGGCATGCAGCGTGATGAGGAGGGTTTTTCCGTCTGCATTCCGCAGTATTGTGGTTACTCATTTGGCAAGATTTACACCACTTTCCTTCCTTTCTTGGAGGTTTCTTTTCTGATCCTAGAGGGTTTTTGTCTTTATAATCAGTTCTGTGTTTGTTCTTGTTGGAATTGTCCCTGTGTTCATAGTTGGTAAAGTTTTGTGAAGGTTTGAAGTTCTCACCCTGCTTCTTCTTATTTCCTGATACTTCTGACTGAGCTGCTTGATATCTTTCAGCCATGGTTAAAATATCTTCCAATCTCTCAGCTCCTTGCTCCATAAGAAATTTTCTCATTTCCTGAGGCATGGATTCTCTCAGTTGTTCCATCATGACCATTTCTTTTATATCTTGACATTTTCCTAAGCTAATCCATTTTGTCAGATAAGTTTCCAATCTGGCAGAAAACTGGTGATAGTTTTCTCCTGGAAGTAGCTTAGCAGTTCGGAATCTCTTTCTATAAGATTCAGAATTCTTTTCGTACCTGACCAGTAAAGCTTGTTTTAAAATTTCATAATCTTCCTGGTCTTCTTTTGAGAGTTTTAAATAAACATCGTATGAAACTCCCCTCAACCCCTGAGATAGCTTAAGGCTCCATTTTTCCTTTTCCAATCCATAGGTAGAGGCCAGTCTCTCATATCTATCCAGGTACGACTCAATGGCGTCCTCTTTTTCAATAAATGGATCCAGGTGGAAACTCATGGCTCCATTTGCCGCGCTATGGTTGGAGCTACTCTCAGAGTGAGGTGAGCTAGCACCATGATTGCTAGCTGCTCCCTGGAGTTCAAGTTCCTTTAAACTTAACTCATGAGCTCTTTGTAACCTTCTTTCTTCAGCTTCGGCTCCAAAATTAGTCTCTTTTCTTCTCTTTCCAGTCTTTTGGCTTCTCTCTCTGCTTCTAATTTTTTAGCTTCAGTCTCAACTTCCATTCTTTTAGTCTCTCTTTCTGCCTCTAATTTCTTAGCTTCAGCCTCAACTTCCATTCTTTTGGTCTCTCTATCTAAATATTTATCCACTTCAGTTGTGATATGTCGAATTAGAGCATCTCCTGTCATACCCAAGTCTTTTCCTTCCTGCATAATCGCAGCTCTAAACTTCACCAATTCAGCCATGATGCTTACTTACCAGAGGGTATATAATTTTATCTTCACTAACCAACTGACTTAATTAAAATCAATTAATTACTTTGAACAAGACAAATCCTTAAAACCTTGTGAGCGTTTCCTATTTACTTCGTACTCAATGGTACTACTATTACGAAAAAATTTCTAAGTTTTTAGAATTTTTTCAAAAAATTTATTTTTTAAAAACTGTTTGTGGCTCAAGATAGAAGAATACATAGATAGTGGCTCAGGATAAAAAATAATATCCCGCGAAAGAGCCCCCAATGTAGCGAAAGGTTTTCCTAGTGTGATAGTAGTGGTAGAGCAGAAGTAGAATCTCTCTCCAGAAAGTATGAAGTTCCAGTGCCCGAGAAGTACACTGGTATCACAAGTGAGTTACAGCTGTGAATACTCTGAGCTGGACAATAGATTTAGGCTTCAGAAGTATAAGATGCTACTTTCGCTATCGTAACCCTATGTGATATTATAATTAAATTAGAAAAAAAGTAACTCAAAATTTAACAGTTAAAAATTTAACAAGTCAAATGAGTTCAATTATCCAATTTATTATGTACATCTATATATTCTTGTAATGATAAATGGGTGTTGGAAGATGGTAAAATGTATGATTATTTACAGTTACAAATTAAAATAACTAATAGAAAAAGTCTTGGATTTATCTTCCACGGAATTTATAAAACAAGTTTGTCACATTATCTCTTGCCATCTAGTTTTCATCATTAGAAAGTCGTTTTAGAACTGCTCACAGGATTTGTTGGATGGAAATATATAAACTCAACTTTATCCACGTCTGCTCGAGGTTCCTCCGACACACTGGAGTACGGAAGACTTTCCTTCAGCCCGCCCTATAACTACGGGGGACTAAGGTGTTGAAGTTTGGTTGACCTCTAGGCTTCAGTGAGCTGGATCAACTTCTTCAAGTCTTTAGTTTCTCGATCAGGAATGATCATAAACATTGATCATAAAAACCTGGAACACGATGTAATAGGTGGCCATTGTTCCAACAATCTCACCACCAACTACTGTTCATGATGCGACCATGTCTTCAGTGTTTATATATAAATGAATGAATCATGGTAGTATATTACAGAGATAGCATGATAAGATAATGTATAAGGTGCAGAATTAACAATATACATGAATAAATCACATGTTATGATACATGGGTACGATATAACCTTTGCCTTCCACTTATGGATGTCAAGTCACTTATGTACTTGCTGGTATGTCGTAAGCTTCCAGGCAAGAATTAGCCATAATATATTTGGCTAACCAATTAATGGTTATGCTTCCTGACAATGCCGGTGAAGGTTATCTCTGGTTAGCGTCATTCCCTTTTTTATTATATCTGGTACAATCAATCAGAAATAAAATCTGAAATAAAATGATATTAGTAATACATATATTTTTAATAAACTTACATACCCTCTTAGGATTAATAAGCTCACGGTGAGACTGTATTGGCTTAATTTAATCTGCCCTGCATGCAGCGTGAAAATAGAACTTTTCTTGCAGAGGCTGTCCTCCAGTTCTCACTCTGGCTTCTGGATTTGGTGTGTGATTTACAATGCGCCGCTCTGTCCTTATATTTCAGTCTCTCGCGCGTACGAGAAAGCAGCTCCCAAATTCCCCAAAAGATTTTAGTTTCATCTCCTGATTTGAAGCTATTTGAAACAATCTGTGCTTTTCCTGTACTCGCTTTTCTCTTCTGTTCACTACACACTTATATTCTTCCGTCCTTCCTATGTATCATTCCCTTTTCCCCATATGGGGCTTTCATTACATATAAGTTTTATACAAATCCGTTGAGGCTTGTTAGTGTAATAAATTTTTAAAGATTATTAGCTAACTTTTATCCGATGTGATGAAGGTGAAAAATATTAATTATCTTTAAAACTATTTATATTTGAATAATATCCTTTTGGATATAATTCCTGGTCTATCTCCTTTGTTGAGTTATATTTATTTAATATTTTTCCAACCGGGCGTTCTCCGGTAATTAATAATTTAATTTTCAGTAAATGCATACTTTTAAAGTCGGCCATACATTCCTATATAGCTATTTCCTCATTCTTCAGTAATACTGTATGGCTTTTAACCGTAAGTCACATTTCCGCTGTCTACCAACTTCAAAGAAAGACCGCAGCGCTGACCTTGCGCTGGTGTGGGTGGGTGTCGCGTGGGCGTGTCGCGCTACAACCAAGCAAGTGTTAACAACTTTCGCTACAGAGCCCTCTTCTTTAAAACAGTGCCTGCACGGTTAACTTTTTGGTAACACATGCTGCAGTTCCTCCTTAATTTTCTGTTTCTCTATATCTCCTTTGATAGGATGCCTACTTAAAAAATCGGGTCCAAGATTGTCCCGTCCTGGTATGTATCTCACATTGAACGAATATGGAGATAACAGTAAACTCCACCTTAAAAGTCGTGAATTTAATTTTTTAGACACTGCTAAAAACATCAAAGGCTGGTGATCACTTTCCCCAATGAAGTGTTTCCCGTAAAGAAAAGGGGCGAATTTGTTGATCGACCAGACCAAAGCGAGGCATTCACGTTCAACGGTAGAATAATTTCTCTCAGCTGTATTTAACTTTCTACTGGCAAAAGCTACTGGTAATAGCATATGTGGCGGTGTGTCTGCCCGCTGTAGTAATGTTGCTCCGATGCCTACATTGCTAGCATCCGTTCTTAGTACGAATTCTTGTGTGAGATCGGGAAGGGCAAGGATAGGTTTATTTGTCAGCTTATTTTTCATCTCTGTATAAGCCTTTTCACACTCCGCGGTCCATTGTATTTTATCCGGCTGATTTTCTTGGTTAAGTCGGTTAATGACGCGCACAATGAGTTAAAATGGGGTATATATTTCTGATAAAACCCGCACAGTGACACAAAGGATCTTACATCCTTCTTAGTTTGTGGTCTTGGTGCTTTTCTCATTTTCTCTACATTCTTTGGGTCCGGAGACATTTGCCCTGTAGAGATAGTGTGACCTAAAAATTCCAATGTCTCACATCCAATATGACACTTAGTTGGGCGTGCTGTCAATCCCGTTTCTCTTAATCTACCTAACAACATGGAGAGTGCTACTACGTGTTCCTCGAATGTAGTGGTAGCAATCAGAATATCATCCATGAAGTTGGTGATATGAGGATTTTGTAATGGTTCCAATAATTTCCTCATCATTCTGGTGAAGATACTTGGAGCATTCTTTAAAACAAATGGGAGTACATTGAACTCGTAATGTCCATCCGGTGTACTAAAGGCTAACAGTTTCCTAACTTCTGGTTTCACTGGTATTTGGTAGTATCCCTTGCTTAGATCTAATTTTGAAAAATACCGAGCCTTACTCAATGTAGCAAACAACTGATTGGTGTCAGGTAATGGGTCTACCTGAGATTCAGTGATAGCATTTAGTTTCCTATAATCAATGCACCACTAGGCTTCTTAGTAGCACTTACACTTGAGCTGTAGGGGAGATTCAGACTTTGAAATAATTCGTTCTCTTTTAAGAGATAATCAATCTCATCCTTGAGTGCCTGTCCTTTAGCAATAAGGTTAACTTAGGGTATGTATTGATTTTACAAAACTGGTTAGGGTCAGTTGTTTAGTGAAGTCTCAATGGATATAACATGTGTTCACCATGGAAGAAGCATCCTGGAGAAGAATATTGTTATGTACGTTGACGTTCTTAGCTACGAAGCATTGTTAGATCCCTTTCTCCGCATGGAGATATGTCTGTTGAAAGTTATGTAAGTACGATATTGTATAGGTGTCAAGGGGTTTCTAGAAGTGTGGATGATACACCCCCCTTATGGTCTATGTTGCCCCTTGTTAATTCTTAAAAGTTTGTTATATTTGACGGGGTTTTCACAATGAAGGTTGGCGGAATTGAACCCAGACATATAACCGGGTTTTGATTATTTCCAGAAAAAGGGGGAGAGAGGGATAATGGTGTACACGATAACATTGGGTTCTGTACCCCAAAATTACGACGTTTTATTGTAAAAATCGCTTGTGATTTGGGAAATGTCGTTGGCGCACTCGTATCTGCTTATTTTTTTATTATTTATAATATTATTTAGCTTCTACCTATTTCGTCGCTAGCGAAATATTTAGATAATTGGTCGCCCTAGGCTAAATGCGATAGCACCAGTTTAACAGGTTTCGCTCTTTTGATAGATGTTATAATCCTTCAGTGTTTGTGTAAGTTTTCGAGCAATCTATGGGATTACTATAATTTTGGAAAAATTTGTACAGGATTCTTATACATCTTTTTTTTACGATTCAAGAAACAATTGTCAGGCAGCTAGATGGCTTGTCATGAACCTCCTTTGTGTGCGTTTTGTCGATTGATCCAAATCACAAAAACTGAGATTCAAACACGTTGTAGCCCAACCTGGACTAATGTCAGCATGACATCATAAGAAGAAACTGAAGACTCGGTGTGTTTGATGGAAGAGTTCTTTACTTTACTAAGGACAACTTTATAGCTTGTTTGAGTTAAACTAGTTTTTGCCTATAACTCGCAGACCGCTCGATTCACAAGAAGAAGTTTTTTTGCAGCGAGAATGATTGTATGTACAACAGGAAGCGAAGAGAAATTATACGAACAATCAGACCTTTGACTATTTGGTATACGAATGGCGATCAGCGCTCCAGTTGCGTGACGTGAGAAGAATCCGTGTTAGGTCAGAAGACAGAAACGTGATTTCCCTAACATAAGTCGCATAGTAGGGTTGAACGTATTAGATTCAACCAACCAATTAATTGCAGCATGAAAGAGAGTGATGAAGCAAGAAGACACAGAGGGGTAGAGAAGGTCATTTTTTTAGTATTAAAGCGTTTACTTTGTTAGAAGCAAAGTCATTAGCTTACAATTGTGAGATTTGTGTGGCCACATGGTATGGGACGGCCCCCCGATAAGATTTTCAACTTAAATAGGTTCGGGCTCAGCAAACTTGGACCATCCAGAAACTAGGAAGGGTGGACCAATTACCGCAGGCAAGAAAGGGTAAAAGGATTTTCGGGAGAAACCCGTTTCCCCATAGGACGTAAACCATTTCATGTAGGCAAAAGTCCACATACATTAAGCACGCAAAAATATCAGGGGTTCTTATTCGCTTAGCGGTGTATTCTCATACCATTTGGAGGCCACACTGATGACTTGGCCTTTTTTTTCCTTTTATGCATTACATTAGGGGGGGGGGACTACGTGGGGCAGGGAGAGTGAGGTATAAGATCGTACTAAGGGAACAAAGCTCACCCCCAAGTTTGAATGGATGACCTTAGAATGGTAGGGGATTGGGTGCGCTCATTTATGTAGATGAATAATCAGCAGGGGGTTTTGGAACTGGGGGGAATGCCCCAAGGGTTGAAGCCACACCCCAAGGGGGTTGGTAAATATATTTTGGTTTAAGTGTTGTTGGTTTTTGAGTTTTAGTTTTTGGGTTTATGGGAGTGATTAGTCTTGGATTGCATTTCCGGGGGGCAAAATCTTGATTGGAAAAAGCTATTTTTCAGTACATGGGACCATGGGGGGGAGGGTGGGCCAGGTGGTCTGTTGGACGACAAAGCCCAACTATGGGTGGGGGAAAATCATGCCAGGGTGGGGGGGGGGGGGGGGGGGGGGGGGGGGGGGGGGGGGGGGGGGGGGGGGGGGGGGGGGGGGGGGGGGGGGGGGGGGGGGGGGGGGGGGGGGGGGGGGGGGGGGGGGGGGGGGGG
>JAMPIV010013229.1:0-254287 GCA_024509875.1 Oreohelix idahoensis
AGGGAGAGTTTTTATATGAAGAACAAACTGATATATAGGAAGGCTGGATCTGAATCCAATGGTCACGGACAGCTGGTCCTTCCCACTTCATATAGGACTAAAGTGTTGGAACTAGGGCATGCGATTCCCTTCAGTGGTCATATGGGAATCAGCGCAACAGGACAGCGAATAGCTTGTCACTATTTCTGGCCAGGAATAACTGAAGATATCAAACGATATGTAAAATCCTGTCCAGATTGCCAACGAGTAGCACCTAAACATTGGACTGCACCAGCAACTCTGGGGGAAATGCCCATAGTGGGAACACCCTTTGAGAGAGTTGCCGTGGATCTTGTGGGACCTCTCTCACCCGAACCAAGAGAAGGAACAGCTACATTCTGACTCTGGTGGACACTTGTTCTATGTGGGGGAGAGGCAGTAGCCCTGTCATCGATTGATTCTAAACATGTGGCAGAGGCATTGCTCACAATTTTCACAAGGTTAGGCTTTCCCAATCAAATCTTGACTGATAATGGCTCTCAGTTCAAGGGGAAACTAACTGAAGAAGTTTTCAGGATCTTCCAGGCCAAACACTTCCATTGTAGTGTGTATCATCCCCAAGGGAACGGCCAAGTGGAAAGATTTAACGGCACATTGATGTCGATCCTGAGAAAGTTGGCACACGAAAAACCAGATACATGGGACCAGTACCTGCACGCCGCCCTCTTTGCTTATCGGGAGGTACCCCATAGTTCAACCGGTATGGCCCCGGCAAACATTTATTGTAAGACCAATATGTGAATGCGCTGACCACTCGGTTAAAAACTGGCTGGAAACTTGCCAATGAAAATTTGAAACAAGCCAGGAAGAAACATGCTGCCTATTATAACAGGAAGGCGAAAGACAGAAATTTGGCTGTGGGAGAGAAAGTACTGCTTCTTTTCCCTGGGAGTCAGAATAAGTTACAAATTGGATGGCAGGGTCCATATACAGTTCTAGAGAAGGTGTCTAGAACAAATTATAAGATAGATAAGAAGGGGAAAGAAAAAATCTATCATGTGAATCTCCTGAAGAAATATTTGGAAAGAGAACATCAGGAAGAGACACACTTGTTGACCTTGTCCATCGCCATGGAGATGAAAAAGGAACCACTTTCATCATTTGAATATCCATTACACCCCTGTGAGACAGCAGCACAGGTGAAAATCAGTACACATTTAACGAAAACTCAGAAAAGAGAGAGTGCAACAGGTTCTAAATAATCATGCAGAGGTGTTAACAGACCGACCAGGGCATACAAACCTATTGGAATATGATATGAAACTAATAGACTCCACACCTGTCTGTATGAAACCATATTCGATTCCGTTTGCTAAGGAGAAAGCTTTGAAGGAAGAGATAGACTATCTATTGAAGGAAGGAATTATTTCGCACAGTGAGTCTTCGTATAGTTCCGGTGTTGTACTCTTAAGGAAGCCCTCTGGAGAACATAGACTCTGTATAGATTACAGGAGACTGAATGCTATTACAGAAGGACAGGTGGATCCATTGCCGGATACAAATCAGCTGTTTGCCAGACTAAATAAAGCTAAATATTTCTCAAAAAGTGGATCTGAGTAAAGGATACTATCAGATTCCAGTAAAGCCTGAGGTTAGACCATACCTAGCTTTTAGTACCTCAGAAGGACACTATGAGTTTAATAGATTGCCATTTGGATTGAAGAATGCGCCTAGTGTCTTCTCTAGAATGATGAGAAAATTATTGGATCCTCTGAATAATCCCTGTATAACAAATTTTATGGATGATATCCTTATAGCAACAGAAACATTTGAGGAACACATTGACTCTCTGAACATGCTGTTTAATCGACTTAGGGAGGCAAATTTAACAGCCCGACCAACCAAATGTTGCGTTGGATGTAAAGAATTGGAATTTTTGGGACACACAGTTTATCAGGGAAACATGACCCCTGACCCAAAGAATTTAGAGAAACTACAGAAAGCCCCCGAGACCACAAACCAAGAAGGACGTGAGATCCTTTGTCTCATTATGTGGTTTCTACCAGAAGTATATCAAAAACTTTAATTCCATATGTGCACCGTTAACTGAATTGACACGTAAAGGACATCCAGATCGCATTACATGGACACCACAATGTGAAATGACTTACCAAGAATTGAAGGAAAAGCTCACAAGTAAACCCATTTTGAAATTACCTGACTTAAGTCAAGAATTCATAGTAAGGACGGATGCAAGTAATATTGGGTTAGGTGCAACTCTACTACAGAAATCAGATGCATTGGATGGGGAATTAAGCCCAGTGGCATATATGCTAGCAGAAAATTGAATAAAGCTGAAATCAACTACTCAACTAGCGAAAAAGAATGTCTTGCAGTAATATGGGCGATAAAGAAATTCAATATTTATCTATATGGGAAGGCATTTAAGTTGCAAACAGACCACAAACCTTTATCGTTTCTAGCACAGGCTAGGCATGAGAACTCCAGGTTACTCCGATGGTCTTTACTTTTGGCTCCATATAATTTTAGCATTGAGTATATATCTGGAAAAACCAATTTGGGAGCGGATTTTTTAAGCCGCCATCCGTGTGATGAGAATCACCGTAAACCCCAGAAATAATAATAAATTTCTCTATGTGTATATAGAATAAAGGACTGACATATAATGTCTGTTTTAAGAGGGGAGGTGTCGTGGAATATTCTAATCCACATATATAAATTATTAGGTAAATATAAAGCCTAATAAATACATATAATAAATAAAGGAAGAAGAATGGTAAAGAACAGTGCTGTCACAATGACTGTACTCGAAATCCCCTTGTTTTCTGCTTCGTCTGCAAATTGTAACGCTTTCACGTTGATATTAAGGGCCTTCTGCAACATACACGCGTTTCCCAAACACACAATAAAATGTGCTGCCTTTCTAAGAAAAACCTTGAAATATGCAAGTTGACCTAAATTTTAAATTCCATTCATGTCTTTTTCTACACTATGTTACCAAAAACGAACGAACAGATGGACAAAAGGATAAAGAGAGAGGGAGGGCTGAAAATCAGGAACGCATGCAACACGCGTCGCGCGATACACAAATGCTGCCATCACGCGTGTAAGGCTACATGCACTATCTTTTTTTCAGACGGACAGTGATAAAATACATGACCCTTCCCAGAGTTAGGTTTTAAAATCACATAAAAAAAACGCTTATTAGGAAAGATAACAATAGATGGGTTTACGTTTGAAAACATTACAGTACCCAGACAGCACATCTTCGAAACAGGAGGTAGAAAATACATATTTTGAACGCAGCCACGTAGCTCTTTTAAATTTGGATATTTGGGTTCCTTAGGGCTTGCTGACAAAGAATATGTAAAACGTTACGCAAATAGTCCAGGAATTAATAAATTATAACCAAAATAAAATAGTGGGGATGCCTGACAACATGGAATCATTTCTGCTCATAAAATTTTTTTATAACGTGTTTGAAAAAAACCTTACGTTACAGAAATAGCCTACCATGTAAACTCCAAATTGATTGGAGCGCAACAAATGAAAGACTAACCACGATTGGTCGGGCTATAAATACTATCTTGGTTGTTAGGGAGACGTAGGAAGGTAACATTTTTTCAAACACTTGTCGAAACGTGGCTCGATTGGCCAGACTCGCTGATATAATCACTTAGGAGCGTTAGTTCGAAACCACTTGTTGAAATAAGCTTGATAAAGCAACAGTGCGTTGAAGCCAGCTCATATTTTTGCTAAATAAAAGCCTGGAACATAAGCAGATGGGAATTTGTGCCAGTAAATGTGCCAGAATTCATTGCTAATCAACGTATCTGTGTTTATTCCATGAATTGTGGTAAGCTTGAACCATTCAGTATCTTTTAATGAAAATTGAATGTAAATTGTTAATTTATGCCTGTATATATATGTGTAGTTCAGTGGCAAACAGGAGATAAAGCCTATAATGCTCCAGCCTGAACAGAGGGTGTCGGAGGAAAGTAAAACGGCATGGAATGGCCAAATAGTACACTGACACCTGGATGATTGACTAGAAAGAAATAATGCTGGAAGTGCAGAGGCGTGGTAACCATTAAGGAGGTAAATACTGGTATAAAGTATTTCAGATGAAGCTGACAGTTGGCCTAACGCTCTGAACTCAATGTTTGTGATGTATTGTGATCAGTGTAAAAAGAGAGTATCAATTAGTTATGAAGTAGAAGGTACATCCTTCTTGTTTACAGGGACCGTGGTCTTGATGGTACTGAGCAGCACCTGGTCAGAGCTTTGCTGAATCCAGAGTCGGACAGCATACTCCTTGGTCTTTTTAGCTATCAGTGAGGTGTCTCCAGAGCCCAGGGAAGAATTCGAGCAGAGGAGTCCTTTCCTGCCGCCATCACGCAAGATAAGCTGATTTGGCCAGCTGAGCTCAACATTATGTCCCCTCATCTTGAAATGACTTTGTAAAAATAACATTCAGAAGGGGAATTTAATTGTCTTAATATCAGGAACTGAAAACATCTCCAATACTAGTCCCAAAAGACAAACTATTGAAGTCATGATGACAAATACCAACAGAGCTTGAACAAAACAAAACCAGTATTACCTCATATTACCACTACACAACTGACACACATAGTAGGATATTTTTAATAATATATGTCACTACAATATTCATATTGATAAAGTCTGTACATATACTTGTAATTAAAATTGATTGTGATTCCTGGTTCCTTTGTATTTGAATCAGGACACATATACCTTTATGATACAATGAATACATATTGTTATTTGAAAAGTTATCAGTGACTCCTTAAGATATTCTCATAGAGTGTTATATGTATGTGAGTGTCACAGTGTTGTCAAGAGTAGTGGATTAAATTAAATTGTTTATCTGTCTGTTGTTGTGACTTACACTTCATCATACACATACCCTAGACACATAACGTAGTCATCACACTATTCCAGAATCGAATTCTGACTGAGATATATAGATATGTGGTAGCAAGTAAGGTTATCTATAATACACTACTCTTAATAGATATAGATACCTTCACAGCTGATCTCAGTCAGTACACTAAGTCCCCTATAAATATTTATAACATCCCACTTCACCACATATATTGGGGTCTCGCTCTTGGGATTTTGAATCTTTCCCTATTAAAAATATTGGGGGTAATTCACTTCAGGGGAATATAAGAATTAAAAGGTATCCTTGGGTGGAATTAAATAAGGTTGAGCTCACGGTGCCTGTGTTGTCCATTAGATATATTTAGAGATTAAATTGTGGAGTTTGGTTTAGACATTGTAGAAAATTTACCTGATAGGGGACAATGGCGGACCTGGCCAAGTTTCGATCTGCTGCTGTACAGACTGCAAAAGAGTTAGGATTAGATGGGCAAGTTATGGTTGCCTATGTCACTACGGAATGTGACAAATTTATTGAACGCGAAGAAAGAAGATTAGAAAAAGAGGCCGAAAGAAAGTTAGAGGCTGAGACTAAGAGGTTGCAAGCTGAGGCTGAGACTAATGAGGATGCAGATTGAGGCTGACAAAGAGGTGGGACGCCGACAAGCTGATGCAAAAGAAGCTAGAGAAAGAAAAGGAGCAGAGAAGAAATAGCTGCAGAAAGGGAAGAGAAGAAAAATTAGCTGCAGAAAGGGAAGAGAAGAAATTAGCTGCAGAAAGGGAAGAGAAGAAATTAGCTGCAGAAAGGGAAGACAAAAGATTAGCTGCAGAGATGGAAGCAGAAAAGGAGGAGAAGAGATTACAAAGGGAACATGAGTTACGACTAAGGGAGTTTGAGTTTCAGGGCCATGCTCCTGAAAATGGTGCCAGTCCCTTTGCCTCTGATGCCACTGCTAGCCAAGGAGCCTCAACCTCAGCAATGAATTTTCATTTAGATCATTTTGTTGAGAAAGACGATGATATAGAGAGCTACCTAAATAGGTATGAACTATTAGCTACCACGTATGGGTTAGAGAGAGAAAGGTGGAGCTTAAAGTTATCTCAGGGACTTCGTGGGGCAGCTTATGAAGTTTTTGCAAAAATGAGCAGAGGTGATCAGGAAAATTATGACATGCTAAAGCAGGCTCTTTTGTTAAGGTATGAAAAGAATGCAGATTTTTATAGGAAAAAATTTAGGAATGCTAAACTACTGTCAGGTGAAACCTATCACCAGTTCTCTGCACGAATAGAGACATACTTGGAGAAATGGACTTCTCTGGGGAAAACCCAAGATCTTAAGGAAATGGTCCTTATAGAGCAATAAAGAGAGTCCATGGCTCCAGACCTGAGAAAGTTTCTCATGGAACAAGGTGCAGAGAGGCTGGGTGAGTTGCTAAATGTTGCTGAAAGGTATCAAGCAGCTCAAGCAGAGGTAACAGGTAATAAAAAGAAACAAGTGGATAACTTTCGGGCACCACAGAACTTTAATAAATTTGATCCTAAGGATCAAAATAAAGGTAAGCACCAATTTGATAGGCCACGGTATGAAAATAAAAATAAATTCCCACAATTCGATGAAAGGAAATATGATGAAAGAAAATCTTTCAACCAAGGAAAAAGGTGGTGTAAAAATTGTAAGATGAACAATCATGACACTGACCATTGTAGAAGGAAACCTCCTCATTTTGCTGCTATGACATCGGGGAAAAAGGAAAAGAAGGGCAAACCTGAAGAATTACAGGAACCATACCACCCCCCAGTGTGTGAAGATGTCATCTGTAATGGTGTCACTATAAGATGTTTATATGATACCGGTTTAGATTACGATTCCGTTGTGAGTTCTCACCTGGTGCCGGCCGATCAATACACCACAGAAACAGTGGAGATTCAAACTGCAACCAAGGATGTAGCTACCATGACACTTCCCGTCGCCCGAATAAAAGTGAAAACGCGATATGTGGAAGGAATCATAAAAGCAGCAGTGATAAATGAGCCAATCTACCCTCTAATATTGGGGTGTAGATAT
Organism: Oreohelix idahoensis; assembly: GCA_024509875.1. Lineage (NCBI taxonomy): Eukaryota > Metazoa > Mollusca > Gastropoda > Stylommatophora > Oreohelicidae > Oreohelix > Oreohelix idahoensis. The sequence goes on from JAMPIV010013229.1 coordinate 6,971, forward strand.
GTCTTCTTGGGGAATCCCAAGAGACCTGTGATATTGGCAACAGTGCAGACCAGATCACAGTCAAAGAAGGAGGAGGATAATCCCATAAATACTCACCCAGATGAGATGAGGAAGGCACAGGCTGAGGACAAAACACTCAAGCCATGTTTCAAGAAGTTGCCCAAATCTCATACACCTCCAGGCAAGGGAGAGTTTTATATGAAGAACAAACTGATATATAGGAAGGCTGGATCTGAATCCAATGGTCACGGACAGCTGGTCCTTCCCACTTCATATAGGACTAAAGTGTTGGAACTAGGGCATGCGATTCCCTTCAGTGGTCATATGGGAATCAGCGCAACAGGACAGCGAATAGCTTGTCACTATTTCTGGCCAGGAATAACTGAAGATATCAAACGATATGTAAAATCCTGTCCAGAGTGCCAACGAGTAGCACCTAAACATTGGACTGCACCAGCAACTCTGGGGGAAATGCCCATAGTGGGAACACCCTTTGAGAGAGTTGCCGTGGATCTTGTGGGACCTCTCACCCGAACCAAGAGAAGGAACAGCTACATTCTGACTCTGGTGGACACTTGTTCTATGTGGGGAGAGGCAGTAGCCCTGTCATCGATTGATTCAAAACATGTGGCAGAGGCATTGCTCACAATTTTCACAAGGTTAGGCTTTCCCAATCAAATCTTGACTGATAATGGCTCTCAGTTCAAGGGGAAACTAACTGAAGAAGTTTTCAGGATCTTCCAGGCCAAACACTTCCATTGTAGTGTGTATCATCCCCAAGGGAACGGCCAAGTGGAAAGATTTAACGGCACATTGATGTCGATCCTGAGAAAGTTGGCACACGAAAAACCAGATACATGGGACCAGTACCTGCACGCCGCCCTCTTTGCTTATCGGGAGGTACCCCATAGTTCAACCGGTATGGCCCCGGCAACATTATTGTTTGGAAGGCCAATAAAAGGTCCACTCGAAGCTATGTTAAGAACGTGGACTGATGAAAAGGCAGAGGAAAACATTACATCTTCATACCAATATGTGAATGAGCTGACCACTCGGTTAAAAACTGGCTGGAAACTTGCCAATGAAAATTGGAAACAAGCCAGGAAGAAACATGCTGCCTATTATAACAGGAAGGCGAAAGACAGAAATTTGGCTGTGGGAGAGAAAGTACTGCTTCTTTTGCCTGGGAGTCAGAATAAGTTACAAATTGGATGGCAGGGTCCATATACAGTTTTAGAGAAGGTGTCTAGAACAAATTATAAGATAGATAAGAAGGGGAAAGAAAAAATCTATCATGTGAATCTCCTGAAGAAATATTTGGAAAGAGAACATCAGGAAGAGACACACTTGTTGACCTTGTCCATCGCCATGGAGATGAAAAAAGGAACCACTTTCATCATTTGAATATCCATTACACCCCTGTGAGACAGCAGCACAGGTGAAAATCAGTACACATTTAACGAAAACTCAGAAAGAGAGAGTGCAACAGGTTCTAAATAATCATGCAGAGGTGTTAACAGACCGACCAGGGCATACAAACCTATTGGAATATGATATGAAACTGAATAGACTCCACACCTGTCTGTATGAAACCATATTCGATTCCGTTTGCTAAGGAGAAAGCTTTGAAGGAAGAGATAGACTATCTAATTGAAGGAAGGAATTATTTCGCACAGTGAGTCTTCGTATAGTTCCGGTGTTGTACTCTTAAGGAAGCCCTCTGGAGAACATAGACTCTGTATAGATTACAGGAGACTGAATGCTATTACAGAAGGACAGGTGGATCCATTGCCGGATACAAATCAGCTGTTTGCCAGGACTAAATAAAGCTAAATATTTCTCAAAAGTGGATCTGAGTAAAGGATACTATCAGATTCCAGTAAAGCCTGAGGTTAGACCATACCTAGCTTTTAGTACCTCAGAAGGACACTATGAGTTTAATAGATTGCCATTTGGATTGAAGAATGCGCCTAGTATCTTCTCTAGAATGATGAGAAAATTATTGGATCCTCTGAATAATCCCTGTATAACAAATTTTATGGATGATATCCTTATAGCAACAGAAACATTTGAGGAACACATTGACTCTCTGAACATGCTGTTTGATGGACTTAGGGAGGCAAATTTAACAGCCCGACCAACCAAATGTTGCGTTGGATGTAAAGAATTGGAATTTTTGGGACACACAGTTTATCAGGGAAACATGACCCCTGACCCAAAGAATTTAGAGAAACTACAGAAAGCCCCGAGACCACAAACCAAGAAGGACGTGAGATCCTTTGTCTCATTATGTGGTTTCTACCAGAAGTATATCAAAACTTCAAAAAAACTTTAATTCCATATGTGCACCTTTAACCGAATTAACACGTAAAGAACATCCAGATCGCAGTACATGGAGACCACAAAGTGAAATTACTTACCAAAAATTGAATGAAAAGCTCACAAGTAAACCCATTTTGAAATTACCTGACTTAAGTCAAGAATTCATAGTAAGGACGGATGCAAGTAATATTGGGTTAGGTGCAACTCTACTACAGAAATCAGATGCATTGGATGGGGAATTAAGCCCAGTGGCATATGCTAGCAGAAAATTGAATAAAGCCGAAATCAATTACTCAACTAGCGAAAAAGAATGTCTTGCAGTAATATGGGCAATAAAGAAATTCAATATTTATCTGTATGGGAAGGCCTTTAAGTTGCAAACAGACCACAAACCTTTATCGTTTCTAGCACAGGCTAAGCATGAGAACTCCAGGTTACTCCGATGGTCTTTACTTTTGGCTCCATATAATTTTAGCATTGAGTATATATCTGGAAAAACAAATTTGGGAGCGGATTTTTTAAGCCGCCATCCGTGTGATGAGAATCACCGTAAACCCCAGAACTAATAATAAATTTCTCTATGTGTATATAGAATAAAGGACTGACATATAATGTCTGTTTTAAGAGGGGAGATGTCGTGGAATATTCTAATCCACATATATAAATTATCAAGTAAATATAAAGCCTAATTTTTTTTTTTTTTTTTTTTTTTTCGTTTGCCCGCTAATACTCGAGGCGAAATCTCAGGTTATTATTTTTATGTCTAACCTGACATTGATTTTACGTGAGTATCCCTTTATTTCTTGTACAGAGACAGGTGTCCCTCGCCATTCAGGCAAATACTCGCCGATTTCGGAGGTACCCATTGCAGCTGGGTCGGATCAGGAGCCGCCAGTCCCTGGTCGACGACACTCCTTCAAATGTCCTCGCCAGGTCTCGAGTTAATCCAGTCCAAATCCCGGTCGACGAAAAATCCTCAAATGCCGTCGCCCGGGGTTGATCCTGTATCACCCGGTCGCCAGAGCGGTGTTGTAACCACTACGCTAGCGCGGCTCCTAAAGCCTAATAAATACATATAATAAATAAAGGAAGAAGAATGGTAAGAACAGTGCTGTCACAATGACAGTACTCGAAATCCCCCTTCTTTTCTACTTCGTCGGCAAATTGTAACGCTTTCACGTTGATATTAAAGGCCTTCTGCAACATACACGCGTTTCCCAAACACACAATAAAATGTGCTGCCTTTCTAAGAAAAACCTTGAAATATGCAAGTTGACCTAAATTTTAAATTCCATTCATGTCTTTTTCTACACTATGTTACCAAAAACCAAAAGACAGATGGACTAAAGGATAGCGAGAAGGGAGAGGCAGAAAGCCGAACACTAAACTCGCGTCGCGCGATACACAAATGCTGCCATCACGCGTGTAAGACTACATGCACTAACTTTTTTTTCGGACGGACAGTGATAAATTCACTACCCTTCCCAGAGTTAGGTTTTAAAATCACAAAAAAACGCTTATTAGGAAAGATAACAATAGATGGGTTTACGTTTGAAAACATTACAGTACCCAGACAGCACATCTTCGAAACAGGAGGTAGAAGTAATTGCATATTTTGAACGCAGCCACGTAGCTCCTTTAAATTTGGATATTTGGGTTCCTTAGGGCTTGCTGACAAAGAATATGTAAAACGTTACGCAAATAGTCCAGGAATTAATAAATTATAACCAAAAATAAAATAGTGGGGATGCCTGACAACATGGAATCATTTCTGCTCATAAAAGTTTTTTATAACGTGTTTGAAAAAACCTTACGTTACAGAAATAGCCTACCATGTAAACTCCAAATTGATTGGAGCGCAACAAATGAAAGACTAACCACGATTGGTCGGGCTATAAATACTATCTTGGTTGTTAGGGAGACGTAGGAAGGTAACATTTTTTCAAACACTTGTCGAAACGTGGCTCGATTGGCCAGACTCGCTGATATAATCACTTAGGAGCGTTAGTTCGAAACCACTTGTTTAAATAAGCTTGATAAAGCAACAGTGCGTTGAAGCCAGCTCATATTTTGCTAAATAAAAGCCTGGAACATAAGCAGATGGGAATTTGTGCCAGTAAATGTGCCAGAATTCATTGCTAATCAACGTATCTGTGTTTATTCTATGAATTGTGGTAAGCTTGAACCATTCAGTATCTTTTAATGAAAATTGAATGTGAATTGTTAATTTATGCCTGTATATATATGTGTAGTTCAGTGGCAAACAGGAGATAAAGCCTATAATGCTCCAGCCTGAACAGAGGGTGTCGGAGGAAAGTAAAACGGCATGGAATGGCCAAATAGTACACTGACACCTGGATGATTGACTAGAAAGAAATAATGCTGGAAGTGCAGAGGCGTGGTAACCATTAAGGAGGTAAATACTGGTATAAAGTATTTCAGATGAAGCTGACAGTTGGCCTAACGCTCTGAACTCAATGTTTGTGATGTATTGTGATCAGTGTAAAAAGAGAGTATAAGTTAGTTATGAAGTAGAAGGTACATCCTTCTTGTTTACAGGGACCGTGGTCTTGATGGTACTGAGCAGCACCTGGTCAGAGCTTTGCTGAATCCAGAGTCGGACAGCATACTCCTTGGTCTTTTTAGCTATCAGTGAGGTGTCTCCAGAGCCCAGGGGAGAATTCGAGCAGAGGAGTCCTTTCCTGCCGCCATCACGCAAGATAAGCTGATTTGGCCAGCTGAGCTCAACATTATGTCCCCTCATCTTGAAATGACTTTGTAAAAATAACATTCAGAGGGGAATTTAATTGTCTTAATATCAGGAACTGAGAACATCTCCAATACTAGTCCCAAAAGACAAACTATTGAAGTCATGATGACAAATACCAACAGAGCTTGAACAAAACAAAACCAGTATTACCTCATATTACTACTACACAACTGACACACATAGGATATTTTTAATAACATATGTCACTACAATATTCATATTGATAAAGTCTGTACATATACTTGTAATTAAAATTGATTGTGATTCCTGGTTCCTTTGTATTTGAATCAGGACACATATATCTTTATAACAACAATGAATACATATTGTTATTTGAAAAGTTATCAGTGACTCCTTAAGATATTCTCATAGAGTGTTATATGTATGTGAGTGTCACAGTGTTGTCAAGAGTAGTGGATTAAATTAAATTGTTTATCTGTCTGTTGTTGTGACTTACATTTCATCATACACATACCCTAGACACATAACGTAGTCATCACACTATTCCAGAATAATTCTGACTGAGATATATAGATATGTGGTAGCAAGTAAGGTTATCTATAAATATTTATAACATCCCACTTCACCACACATATAAATAAGAAAAAGCTACGCTCATTAAGAAGCATGGGAAATACCCTACATACATCAGTAATTCTGATAAATGCCGCGTGCAGACAGGATGAGCAACCTGGTGTTCTCACCAACAGCTTGTGCCAAGATTTGATTCATTCCATACGTCAACATCAGTACCTGGAGTTTACAATGAGTTCGCATTTTACGCATACTGACTGAGTAATCCATATACTAATGCTATCAGCCAGTACACATTAGAAGTTCAGTTTAAATGTGCAGAAATTATCACTGTGTACCTCTGTACAGTAACACGTGCAGACACACGATAACTATGTATCATTGCTTACTAATATGTTTACACGTATTACTAATAGTACGTATCAAATGATGTTTATACAGATTACAGAATTATTTATAGACGCGGTACATCACAAAACTTCAAAATGATAACGGAAGATCGTTTTACAACACCACCAGAGATGTGAGCAGCATATATTTTCGTTAAATTTTCAGAAATAATACGTTTCAAACAACGCTAAAAGCGACTAAAGACATTAAAGGCATACTTGCTAATAGGAAAGTTGTATTAATGATTGAGACTATAAATGTCTGGGTCGTTAATGGTCCTATATTCCATAGCTGCGATTAGCGTCGTGAAAAATGAACACGACTAATAAGGTAGGTACTTTATTGAAGTGCTTAGTTGGCTGTATGTCCTGTTACAATTCACTCTCGCAGCGAGACGATAGTGAATGGCGCCGTTCGGATGGTCCCTGGTTCGATTCCCCCGGTGAGCCTATCGCTTCTGTTGTCTCTCTGTTGTCTCTGTTGCCTCTCCGCCGTCTACCTGTTTTTGTTAATTCATTTGTTTCTCGAAGCAAAGTTACCGGATTCGTAACCTGGTAGCGTCACGTGACCTCCAGTTTACCTAGCTTGCAATGGGTAGGTTGCTCGACTCTACTCTTAAGTTAGAGAAGGCAGAGGCAGCGAACCGATTACCTCACCTCATTAAGGTGAGACATATAAGAGCAGTCTCGGGAGCCGCGCTGGTGTAATGACTACCACATTGCGCTGGCGATCAGGTGTTCAAGGTTCAAGCCCGGGCGTGTGCATTTGAAGAAGTATCATCGACCGGGATTTTGACTGAATAACCTGAACGGCTCCTGAGATAAACCCTCTGTGGATGGGAAGGAGCGAAGCTCCTGACCGTGTTGGAAGAAAAGTCCACAGGCTCCCCAGCCTCGCAATGACATGTCATTGGGCCGAAGGGCTGAAAGCCCAAGTGCCGCTGCTTAAGGAGAAATAAAATACGAGCAGTCTCTAACACTTCACTCCCTCACGGCAGCATCCGTTACAGGACTTTTTACCTTTTCTATTGTTTAACCATATGTAGGCCCAGGCCTATAGGCCAGGCTAGGCTTATACCAAGATCAAGACGGCGTTAAGAGGATGGACAGTTAACGGGAAAATAAACTTTTACGGACAGGACTGCGAATTTTGGGGGAAATATGGAATAAAACAAACAAACAAAAAACTGAAGATTATAATATAGGGCCTAGGCCTTACAGCTTAAACGAAGATGTCCTTGAAAATGTCAAAAAAGAGTACCTAAGTATACAATTACTTACCTGCCGTCAACCGACGCTGGAGCACTGCATGTTTACATTTGGAGCGATTTCCTGGCGAACTTCGTGCATGTGTAGAAAATTGCTGAGTTAGAGCAACCAGCTGTGCCAATGACCTACTCCAGGCACGCGTAAACCCGTTCCCTGCCTCTTGACATGCGATTCCCAAGGCTATGTTAGATCACCAAGCTATGAGACTAGTAAAACGGCCGTTACGTTTGTTTCGATTCTGCGTTGCTAGAAAACTAACACACACTAATAATCCAAGGATGCAAACTCACAATCCAAATATGAGCCACGTTTACATCTGGCGATCAGCAGCAATGACAAGAAGTGCTCCTAGTGTGGAAAGAAATTTAAAATAACTTTGAAAAACTATTTCCACTCAATAACTCTGCGAACACGATTTCTCTCGCTGCGTCTAAAACATCACTCGGTTGATGTCTCCTGTTGTGGCTTTTCCAATGTGGTTCAACACGATGGCGTAGTAACGCTAGCGCGAGAGTAACGTGGCTGCGCGCATTTTGATTGGTTGCGATTATCTCGTGAATATTCATGTCGTGTTTTGGTTTTGTTGTAGCCTCGGCGCAGGTAAGTGGAAGGCCTAATGTGTAGTACGTTTGTTTACTATGAATCCTAGGCCCTTTTTTTTAAACCTCGGGCAGGTTAAGTGGAAGAAAGGTATAGAGTGGCGTCTTACACTTTCTGCTGGCTTATTATTTTAATTTTGTTGGTCACGCATACAGCGGCCTAGTTAGTCAGAAAATGCGTATTTTGTTAAACGTTCGTTGGCTTTCATTTTTATGCGACTTCTTACTCCCATCCATCCTCGAATAACAGAAAATTACAAAAAAAAAAAAAAAAGAACTTGACCTTGACTTTTGCTTCATGCGGAGCTTAGGACATTAACTCTGCACTTTCCAGTAAGTTTTGTTAAAAAGTAGTCCCACATCAGATACTGCCGTGGGGGAGTAGCCGTGGGGGAGTAGACTTCACTTTTAGCTTCGACAGCTGGGATGACCTGTTCCCTCCCTCGCTGCCTTTAACTTCCCTAACTCAAGAACAGAGTCCGGTTCTCATTTACAGCTTGGTATACTGGAGCGTTTTGCCACCTTCCTTCGAATCCAGTACTTTTGTCGCTAGAGGCCAACGCACTAACCACTCTGCCAATCGGAAGCGCATGAGGTTTTGGTACCATTATAAAATAATTGTTTAGCTTCCCCCGAGTTTATCTCAGGAGATCTGAATTCTGTGTCCAATCTACCATTTTTGCTAGGGGGGAATTTTTAGCCGAACTCCAATGAACAGCATTGATTTATTCTCAACACAGGTAACAACGCAGGTAACAACACAGGTAACAAGAGAGTGACACAGAGAGAAAATACTGGACAGTGGGACAACAAAAGAAATTCAAAAAAAAACAGCATGGGGGAACTGAAGGTTGTGGAGAGACATGATCACTACGCCAGCAGACATAGTACTTGAAGAAGACAGACAGAAGGGTTGATGGACGTACAGACAGACAGATAGATAGAAAGATAACGAACGAACGAACGAACTTTATTTTCAAAGGGTTGAGAATTGGGCACGCAGGCCCGTCTGACATTCTGCCCTTCCTTTCTCTCACCATTTCATACCGAATTCATTTATTCTCATATGCATGTTACATATCAATTTCAAGAAATTCAACGTAAAGTAAAATAAGATAGATAGAGAGATAGAGATAGAGATGATAGAGATAGATAGATAGATAGATAGATAGATAGATAGATAGATAGATAGATAGATAGATAGATAGATAGATAGATAGATAGATAGATAGATAGATAGATAGATAGATAGATAGATAGATAGATAGATAGATAGATAGATAGATAGATAGATAGATAAGATAGGATAGATTAGATAGATAGATAGATAGATAGATAGATAGATAGATAGATAGATAGATAGATAGATAGATAGATAGATAGATAGATAGATAGATAGATAGATAGATAGATAGATAGATAGATAGATAGATAGATAGATAGATAGATAGATAGATAGATAGATAGATAGATAGATAGATAGATAGATAGATAATAGATAGATAGATAGATAGATAGATAGATAGATAGATAGATAGATAGATAGATAGATAGATAGATAGATAGATAGATAGATAGATAGATAGATAGATAGATAGATAGATAGATAGTGTTTTCAACGCAGCATAATACAGTTCGTTGGCTTACATGTAGCATCTAACTATTCCATTACATTTTGTCCTATTATTAATGTTCACAGATCAATGGTACACACCTGGCAACTGTACACGTGTCTCTCCTGACAGCACAAGGTGGGAATGTGGCCTTGGGGGCTGCACATTTCAGAGATTATCTAATTACGTCATCACCATAATAATTTTCCTTTTGCTCAATAGGGTGCGCCACTGTACCTGGCCCTCTACCAAGAAGCCGCCACCAAAGATGTCATGTGCTGTAATCAGCTGTGGTTTTAGTAGCAATGTATTTTAAATTATGAGGTGGCCAGCCCTAAACACAACCTCATGTTAATCGCCTCTTCCTATCTTCCCGAGGTGTTGTCCTGTCCTTTCTGTGCCTCTCCAGAGACCCACAAGAACTACACCTGGTCGCAGATGACTACGCCTATAATAAATAATTAAATAATGGAGGAAACCTGAGTCCCTGTGAGTAATAAATAAATATAGATAATGAACAGGCACTCGTTGGTCATAGAGGAGGATACAAGACAACAGAAAAGAAAATACCATGATAGGCCCACCGGAATCGAACCGAGGACAATTCAAACGGTATCATCGCCTTAAAAAAGGCATTGCCATTAAAGTGGTTAGTAAGTTCGTATTGCTTTTTAATGGCGTAGAGCTGGAAATCTAAAATGTGGATAGTTAAACCCTTTTTATCACCAGCCACACCAGGCGAGCAGATGTAGGGGACATGTCATATGTAGATAGTTAACCCTTTTATCACCAGCCACACCAGGCGAGCAGATGTCGGGGAAATGTAATACGTGGATAGTTCATCCTTTTATCATCAGCCACACCAGGCGAGCAGATTTCTGGGACATGTAATACGTGGATAGTTCATCCTTTTATCACCAGCCACACCAGGCGAGCAGATGTCTGGGACATGTAAATACGTGGATAGTTCATCTTTTATCACCAGCCACACCAGGCGAGCAGATGTCGGGGACATGTAATACGTGGATAGTCAATCCTTTTATTACCAGCCACACCAGGCGAGCAGATGTCGGGACATGTCAGATGTGGATAGTTCATCCTTTTATCATCAGCCACACCAGGCGAGCATATGTCCGGGGAAATGTAATGCGTGGATAGTTCATCCTTTTTATCATCAGCCACACCAGGCGAGCAGATGTCGTGGACATGTAATACGTGGATAGTTAATCATTTTATCACCAGCCACACCAGGCGAGCAGATGTCGGGGACGTGTAATACGTGGTAGTTAATCCTTTTATCACCAGCCACACCAGGCGAGCAGATGTCGGGACATGTCAGATGTGTTGATGGAGCTTCATTATAACGTATCTCAAAAATCATCGTTTTGAGATGTACTCCCTACTATGGAGACTATTGGGTTGAGTTGCTTCCCTGAGTACAAATCAATTGTCTTGAAGGTACTCAGCCACTAGTAATGATGACAAAAACTTTCCTGTCTGAACATAGGATGTTCGACCTTGGTAGAATTGAAAACTAAAAATAAAAGAAGAAAAATTCACTTCTGTTTGTTGATTCGGTAATGCGGGTTGCTATGAAGAAGGAAATTGAACCTCAGTTTTTGAGAAGCTTGTTACTAGAGTACAGAAACATCCTAGTCATTGATGATAAAAAACATACATGTAAGTGTATAAATATACTGCTTGTTATTTTTTGTGTGGTAAACAATACAATAAGAAAACATTGTTTTCTAAGAATCTAATTCTAAGTTCTTAGACTGTTGTTTACTAACTTCACTTTATGGTAATTTTTTTATTTTTATTTTATTTTTATACGCCTTGTTTTTTCTTCACCTATTTGTTTCAGAATGTTCACTAACTTGACTAAAATAAACGTGACCGAAGACGCAGCAAGAGAGATGAATGTAGTCAGCGACTGATAGCTTGACGGGCTTGCGTCAGGGTTTCAGCGAACCAGAGCTGACCAAGACCCTACTCCACCTCCAAGTGGAGGTCCTGAAACAGGCTGCATCACTGCAGTTTGGCTGAGAGAGTAAGGGATCGAGAGGGGAGGCAAACCCGGTCCCAAAAAATGCCGTGCGGAAGTCGGATGTGTCGGGCCCGAAAGGCGCAAATATCACAGCTGCGCTGTAAACGGCCCGACACAACGCAAACAACGTCCTTTTCAGGACGAAACGACGAAGAAGAAGAATAAAACAAACACTTATGAGTTAGTTTTTAATGTTTCCTGGGTCATGTGACACGATGAAGTATGTATAAAATTATACGCCAGGGAGAGTAAGAACGAAAATTAACCAAAAACATGAGGAAATTTTAGTCGTGATGAATGACATTTTGTGTTTTTTGACTCGAGGGTGAATGACCCTGAAAGAGGTTACACAAGCATTTGTTCTAGCTCTCAAAACAGGGCGGAAAAAAAGTATGTCTTTTAACATGAAAGGAAAAGAAAATATCATTGATGTACATGTATGTATTTAGTGCTTGTAAGAAAGCTGAAGCAAATTGGAAACTGCCGGTCCGCCAGAGGAACATGAACTAGGAATGATTTAATGAGTAAACTCCAGCTGTTATTTTCACAGAGCTGCTGGCACAGTTAAAATAACTCAACTATGAATATATATAGATCTGCCTGCTTTGATCCTTACTCGCTGAACTGACAAGCAATCAGGTGACCGTCACACGCCTGGTAGCGTCTTGTAGGGCAGCAACAAACTGTTCCTCCACTTTTCTCGGTCGGCCAGCCATTCTTCGTGTGGTGCCCCTACTCAGGTTTCATGCTTTGCGTCACTTCCCCCTCAGTTCTCCGCCAGGTAGCTATCTTGGCCAAACCTCGCTTTCCTTACTGGTAGGTTTTGGTGATGGTGTCAGGGTCTCTTCCGAGGATGTGGTCAACCAAATTCCCCGCGTCTACCCACTAAGATGGTGCCTCATGTTTTCTTGGTGTCCTCCGAGTGACCAGTTTCTTTTGTTGGTGAAGGTGTCGGCCAAGAAATTTTCTTTAGGCATGTTGTGTGGAAAGAGGACAGTTTAGACATTTCCCTTGTCCTGTCGAAATCCTCATGCATTCTGCACCGTACAGAAGCAGAATGCATGAGATCGACAGACCAAGGAAATGTCTAAACTGTCCTCTTTCCACACAATCTGCCTAAAGAAAATTCTGGCCGACACCTTCACCAACAAAGAACTGGTCACTCGGAGACACCAAGAAAACATGCGCACCATCTTAGTGGGTAGACGCTGGAATTTGGTTGACCACATCCTCGGAAGAGACCCTGACACCATCACCAAACCTACCATTAAGGAAAGCGAGGTTGGCCAAATGCTACCTGGCGGAGAACTGAGGGGGAAGTGACGCAAAGCATGAACCTGAGTAGGGGCACCACACGAAGAATGGCTGCCGACCGAGAAAAGTGGAGACAGTTTGTTGCTGCCCTACAAGACGCTACCAGGCGTGACGGTCACTGATTGCTTGTCAGTCAGCGAGTAAGGATCAAAGCAGAAGATATATATATTCATAGTTGAGTTATTTTAACTGTGCCAGCAGCTCTGTGAAAAATAACAGCTGGAGTTTACTCATTAAATCATTCCTAGTTCATGTTCCTCTGGCGACCAGTTTCCAATTTCTTCAGGCTTTCTACAAGCACTAAATACATACATGTACATACAATGATATTTTCTTTTCCTTTCATGTTAAAAGACATACTTTTTTTCCGCCTGTTTTGAGAGCTAGAACAATGCTTGTTAACCTCTTTCAGGGTCATTCACCCTCGAGTCAAAAACACAAAATGTCATTCACTCACGACTAAATTTCCTCATGTTTTTGGTAATTTTCGTCTTACTCTCCCTGGCGTATAATTTTATACATACATCATCGTGTCACATGACCAGGAAACATAAACTAACTCATAAGTGTTTGTTTTATTCTTCTTCTTCGTCGTTCGTCCTGAAAAGGACGTTGTTTGCGTTGTGTCGCCGTTTACAGCGCAGCTGTGATATTTGCGCCTTTCGGCCCGACACATCCGACTTCCGCACGGCATTTTTTGGGACCGGGTTTGCCTCCCCTCTCCGATCCCTACTCTCTCAGCCAAACTGCAGTGATGCAGCCTGTTTCCAGGACCACCACTTGGAGGTGGAGTAGGGTCTTGGTCAGCTCTGGTTCGCTGACCCTGACGCAAGCAGTCAAGCTATCAGTCGCTGACTACATTCATCTCTCTTGCTGCGTCTTCGGTCACGTTTATTTTAGTCAAGTTAGTGAACATTCTGAAACAAATAGGTGAAGAAAACAAGGCGTATAAAAATAAAATAAAAATAAAAAAATTACCATAAAGTGAAGTTAGTAAACAACAGTCTAAGAACTTAGAATTAGATTCTTAGAAACAATGTTTTCTTATTGTATATGTTTACCACACAAAAATAACAAGCAGTATATTTATACACTTACATGTATGTTTTTTATCATCAATGACTAGGATGTTTCTGTACTCTAGTAACAAGCTTCTCAAACTGAGGTTCAATTTCCTTCTTCATAGCAACCCGCATTACCGAATCAACAAACAGAAGTGAATTTTTCTTCTTTTATTTTTAGTTTTCAATTCTACCAAGGTCGAACATCCTATGTTCAGACAGGAAAGTTTTTGTCATCATTACTAGTGGCTGAAGTACCTTCAAGACAATTGATTTGTACTCAGGGAAAGCAACTCAACCCAATAGTCTCCATAGTAGGAGTACATCTCAAACGATGATTTTTGAGATACGTTATAATGAAGCTCCATCAACACATCTGACATGTCCCCGACATCTGCTCGCCTGGTGTGGCTGGTGATAAAAGGATTAACTACCCACGTATTACACGTCCCCGACATCTGCTCGCCTGGTGTGGCTGGTGATAAAATGATTAACTATCCACGTATTACATGTCCACGACATCTGCTCGCCTGGTGTGGCTGATGATAAAAGGATGAACTATCCACGCATTACATTTCCCCGACATATGCTCGCCTGGTGTGGCTGATGATAAAAGGATGAACTATCCACATCTGACATGTCCCCGACATCTGCTCGCCTGGTGTGGCTGGTAATAAAAGGATTGACTATCCACGTATTACATGTCCCCGACATCTGCTCGCCTGGTGTGGCTGGTGATAAAAAGATGAACTATCCACGTATTTACATGTCCCAGACATCTGCTCGCCTGGTGTGGCTGGTGATAAAAGGATGAACTATCCACGTATTACATGTCCCCGAAATCTGCTCGCCTGGTGTGGCTGATGATAAAAGGATGAACTATCCACGTATTACATTTCCCCGACATCTGCTCGCCTGGTGTGGCTGGTGATAAAAGGGTTAACTATCTACATATGACATGTCCCCTACATCTGCTCGCCTGGTGTGGCTGGTGATAAAAGGGTTAACTATCCACATTTTAGATTTCCAGCTCTACGCCATTAAAAAGCAATACGAACTTACTAACCACTTTAATGGCAATGCCTTTTTTAAGGCGATGATACCGTTTGAATTGTCCTCGGTTCGATTCCCGGTGGGCCTATCACTGGTATTTCTTTTCTGTTGTCTTGTATCCTCCTCTATGACCAACGAGTGCCTGTTCATTATCTATATTTATTTATTACTCACAGGACTCCAGGTTTCCTCCATTATTTAATTATTTATTATAGGCGTAGTCATCCTGCGACCAGGTGTAGTTCTTGTGGGTCTCTGGAGAGGCACAGAAAGGACAGGACAACACCCTCGGGAAGATAGGAAGAGGCGATTAACATGAGGTTGTGTTTAGGGCTGGCCACCTCATAATTTAAAATACATTGCTACTAAAACCACAGCTGATACAGCACATGACATCTTTGGTGGCGGCTTCTTGGTAGAGGGCCAGGTACAGTGGCGCACCCTATTGAGCAAAAAGGAAAATTATTATGGTGATGACGTAATTAGATAATCTCTGAAATGTGCAGCCCCCAAGGCCACATTCCCACCTTGTGCTGTCAGGAGAGACACGTGTACAGTTGCCAGGTGTGTACCATTGATCTGTGACACATTAATAATAGGACAAAATGTATGGAATAGTTAGATGCTACATGTAAGCCAACGAACTGTATTATGCTGCGTTGAAAACACTATCTATCTATCTATCTATCTATCTATCTATCTATCTATCTATCTATCTATCTATCTATCTATCTATCTATCTATCTATCTATCTATCTATCTATCTATCTATCTATCTATCTATCTATCTATCTATCTATCTATCTATCTATCTATCTATCTATCTATCTATCTATCTATCTATCTATCTATCTATCTATCTATCTATCTATCTATCTATCTATCTATCTATCTATCTATCTATCTATCTATCTATCTATCTATCTATCTATCTATCTATCTATCTATCTATCTATCTATCTATCTATCTATCTATCTATCTATCTATCTATCTTCTATCTATCTATCTATCTATCTATCTATCTATCTATCTATCTATCTATCTATCTATCTATCTATCTATCTATCTATCTATCTATCTATCTATCTATCTATCTATCTATCTATCTATCTATCTATCTATCTATCTATCTATCATCTCTATCTCTATCTCTCTATCTATCTTATTTTACTTTACGTTGAATTTCTTGAAATTGATATGTAACATGCATATGAGAATAAATGAATTCGGTATGAAAGGTGAGCGAAAGGAAGGGCAGAATGTTAGACGGGCCTGTGTGCCCAATTCTCAACCCTTTGAAAATAAAGTTCGTTCGTTCGTTCGTTATCTTTCTATCTATCTGTCTGTCTGTACGTCCATCAACCCTTCTGTCTGTCTTCTTCAAGTACTATGTCTGCTGGCGTAGCTGATCATGTCTCTCCACAACCTTCAGTTCCCCCATGCTGTTTTTTGATTTCTTTGTTGTCCCACTGTCCAGTATTTTCTCTCTGTGTCACTCTCTTGTTACCTGTGTTGTTACCTGCGTTGTTACCTGTGTTGAGAATAAATCAATGCTGTTCATTGGAGTTCGGCTAAAAATTCCCCCCTAGCAAAAATGGTAGATTGGACACAGAATTCAGATCTCCTGAGATAAACTCGGGGGAAGCTAAACAATTATTTTATAATGGTACCAAAACCTCATGCGCTTCCGATTGGCAGAGTGGTTAGTGCGTTGGCCTCTAGCGACAAAAGTACTGGATTCGAAGGAAGGTGGCAAAACGCTCCAGTATACCAAGCTGTAAATGAGAACCGGACTCTGTTCTTGAGTTAGGGAAGTTAAAGGCAGCGAGGGAGGGAACAGGTCATCCCAGCTGTCGAAGCTAAAAGTGAAGTCTACTCCCCCACGGCTACTCCCCCACGGCAGTATCTGATGTGGGACTACTTTTTAACAAAACTTACTGGAAAGTGCAGAGTTAATGTCCTAAGCTCCGCATGAAGCAAAAGTCAAGGTCAAGTTCTTTTTTTTTTTTTTTGTAATTTTCTGTTATTCGAGGATGGATGGGAGTAAGAAGTCGCATAAAAATGAAAGCCAACGAACGTTTAACAAAATACGCATTTTCTGACTAACTAGGCCGCTGTATGCGTGACCAACAAAATTAAAATAATAAGCCAGCAGAAAGTGTAAGACGCCACTCTATACCTTTCTTCCACTTAACCTGCCCGAGGTTTAAAAAAAAGGGCCTAGGATTCATAGTAAACAAACGTACTACACATTAGGCCTTCCACTTACCTGCGCCGAGGCTACAACAAAACCAAAACACGACATGAATATTCACGAGATAATCGCAACCAATCAAAATGCGCGCAGCCACGTTACTCTCGCGCTAGCGTTACTACGCCATCGTGTTGAACCACATTGGAAAAGCCACAACAGGAGACATCAACCGAGTGATGTTTTAGACGCAGCGAGAGAAATCGTGTTCGCAGAGTTATTGAGTGGAAATAGTTTTTCAAAGTTATTTTAAATTTCTTTCCACACTAGGAGCACTTCTTGTCATTGCTGCTGATCGCCAGATGTAAACGTGGCTCATATTTGGATTGTGAGTTTGCATCCTTGGATTATTAGTGTGTGTTAGTTTTCTAGCAACGCAGAATCGAAACAAACGTAACGGCCGTTTTACTAGTCTCATAGCTTGGTGATCTAACATAGCCTTGGGAATCGCATGTCAAGAGGCAGGGAACGGGTTTACGCGTGCCTGGAGTAGGTCATTGGCACAGCTGGTTGCTCTAACTCAGCAATTTTCTACACATGCACGAAGTTCGCCAGGAAATCGCTCCAAATGTAAACATGCAGTGCTCCAGCGTCGGTTGACGGCAGGTAAGTAATTGTATACTTAGGTACTCTTTTTTGACATTTTCAAGGACATCTTCGTTTAAGCTGTAAGGCCTAGGCCCTATATTATAATCTTCAGTTTTTTGTTTGTTTGTTTTATTCCATATTTCCCCCAAAATTCGCAGTCCTGTCCGTAAAAGTTTATTTTCCCGTTAACTGTCCATCCTCTTAACGCCGTCTTGATCTTGGTATAAGCCTAGCCTGGCCTATAGGCCTGGGCCTACATATGGTTAAACAATAGAAAAGGTAAAAGTCCTGTAACGGATGCTGCCGTGAGGGAGTGAAGTGTTAGAGACTGCTCGTATTTTATTTCTCCTTAAGCAGCGGCACTTGGGCTTTCAGCCCTTCGGCCCAATGACATGTCATTGCGAGGCTGGGGAGCCTGTGGACTTTTCTTCCAACACGGTCAGGAGCTTCGCTCCTTCCCATCCACAGAGGGTTTATCTCAGGAGCCGTTCAGGTTATTCAGTCAAAATCCCGGTCGATGATACTTCTTCAAATGCACACGCCCGGGCTTGAACCTTGAACACCTGATCGCCAGCGCAATGTGGTAGTCATTACACCAGCGCGGCTCCCGAGACTGCTCTTATATGTCTCACCTTAATGAGGTGAGGTAATCGGTTCGCTGCCTCTGCCTTCTCTAACTTAAGAGTAGAGTCGAGCAACCTACCCATTGCAAGCTAGGTAAACTGGAGGTCACGTGACGCTACCAGGTTACGAATCCGGTAACTTTGCTTCGAGAAACAAATGAATTAACAAAAACAGGTAGACGGCGGAGAGGCAACAGAGACAACAGAGAGACAACAGAAGCGATAGGCTCACCGGGGGAATCGAACCAGGGACCATCCGAACGGCGCCATTCACTATCGTCTCGCTGCGAGAGTGAATTGTAACAGGACATACAGCCAACTAAGCACTTCAATAAAGTACCTACCTTATTAGTCGTGTTCATTTTTCACGACGCTAATCGCAGCTATGGAATATAGGACCATTAACGACCCAGACATTTATAGTCTCAATCATTAATACAACTTTCCTATTAGCAAGTATGCCTTTAATGTCTTTAGTCGCTTTTAGCGTTGTTTGAAACGTATTATTTCTGAAAATTTAACGAAAATATATGCTGCTCACATCTCTGGTGGTGTTGTAAAACGATCTTCCGTTATCATTTTGAAGTTTTGTGATGTACCGCGTCTATAAATAATTCTGTAATCTGTATAAACATCATTTGATACGTACTATTAGTAATACGTGTAAACATATTAGTAAGCAATGATACATAGTTATCGTGTGTCTGCACGTGTTACTGTACAGAGGTACACAGTGATAATTTCTGCACATTTAAACTGAACTTCTAATGTGTACTGGCTGATAGCATTAGTATATGGATTACTCAGTCAGTATGCGTAAAATGCGAACTCATTGTAAACTCCAGGTACTGATGTTGACGTATGGAATGAATCAAATCTTGGCACAAGCTGTTGGTGAGAACACCAGGTTGCTCATCCTGTCTGCACGCGGCATTTATCAGAATTACTGATGTATGTAGGGTATTTCCCATGCTTCTTAATGAGCGTAGCTTTTTCTTATTTATATGTGTGGTGAAGTGGGATGTTATAAATATTTATAGGGGACTTAGTGTACTGACTGAGATCAGCTGTGAAGGTATCTATATCTATTAAGAGTAGTGTATTATAGATAACCTTACTTGCTACCACATATCTATATATCTCAGTCAGAATTATTCTGGAATAGTGTGATGACTACGTTAAGTGTCTAGGGTATGTGTATGATGAAGTGTAAGTCACAACAACAGACAGATAAACAATTTAATTTAATCCACTACTCTTGACAACACTGTGACACTCACATACATATAACACTCTATGAGAATATCTTAAGGAGTCACTGATAACTTTTCAAATAACAATATGTATTCATTGTTGTTATAAAGGTATATGTGTCCTGATTCAAATACAAAGGAACCAGGAATCACAATCAATTTTAATTACAAGTATATGTACAGACTTTATCAATATGAATATTGTAGTGACATATGTTATTAAAAATATCCTATGTGTGTCAGTTGTGTAGTAGTAATATGAGGTAATACTGGTTTTGTTTTGTTCAAGCTCTGTTGGTATTTGTCATCATGACTTCAATAGTTTGTCTTTTGGGACTAGTATTGGAGATGTTCTCAGTTTCTGATATTAAGACAATTAAATTCCCCTCTGAATGTTATTTTTACAAAGTCATTTCAAGATGAGGGGACATAATGTTGAGCTCAGCTGGCCAAATCAGCTTATCTTGCGTGATGGCGGCAGGAAAGGACTCCTCTGCTCGAATTCTCCCCTGGGCTCTGGAGACACCTCACTGATAGCTAAAAAGACCAAGGAGTATGCTGTCCGACTCTGGATTCAGCAAAGCTCTGACCAGGTGCTGCTCAGTACCATCAAGACCACGGTCCCTGTAAACAAGAAGGATGTACCTTCTACTTCATAACTAACTTATACTCTCTTTTTACACTGATCACAATACATCACAAACATTGAGTTCAGAGCGTTAGGCCAACTGTCAGCTTCATCTGAAATACTTTATACCAGTATTTACCTCCTTAATGGTTACCACGCCTCTGCACTTCCAGCATTATTTCTTTCTAGTCAATCATCCAGGTGTCAGTGTACTATTTGGCCATTCCATGCCGTTTTACTTTCCTCCGACACCCTCTGTTCAGGCTGGAGCATTATAGGCTTTATCTCCTGTTTGCCACTGAACTACACATATATATACAGGCATAAATTAACAATTCACATTCAATTTTCATTAAAAGATACTGAATGGTTCAAGCTTACCACAATTCATAGAATAAACACAGATACGTTGATTAGCAATTAATTCTGGCACATTTACTGGCACAAATTCCCATCTGCTTATGTTCCAGGCTTTTATTTAGCAAAATATGAGCTGGCTTCAACGCACTGTTGCTTTATCAAGCTTATTTAAACAAGTGGTTTCGAACTAACGCTCCTAAGTGATTATATCAGCGAGTCTGGCCAATCGAGCCACGTTTCGACAAGTGTTTGAAAAAATGTTACCTTCCTACGTCTCCCTAACAACCAAGATAGTATTTATAGCCCGACCAATCGTGGTTAGTCTTTCATTTGTTGCGCTCCAATCAATTTGGAGTTTACATGGTAGGCTATTTCTGTAACGTAAGGTTTTTTCAAACACGTTATAAAAAAATTTTATGAGCAGAAATGATTCCATGTTGTCAGGCATCCCCACTATTTTATTTTGGTTATAATTTATTAATTCCTGGACTATTTGCGTAACGTTTTACATATTCTTTGTCAGCAAGCCCTAAGGAACCCAAATATCCAAATTTAAAGGAGCTACGTGGCTGCGTTCAAAATATGCAATTACTTCTACCTCCTGTTTCGAAGATGTGCTGTCTGGGTACTGTAATGTTTTCAAACGTAAACCCATCTATTGTTATCTTTCCTAATAAGCGTTTTTTTTTTTTTTTTTTTTTTTTTTTTTTTTGTGATTTTAAAACCTAACTCTGGGAAGGGTAGTGAATTTATCACTGTCCGTCCGAAAAAAAGTTAGTGCATGTAGTCTTACACGCGTGATGGCAGCATTTGTGTATCGCGCGACGCGTGTTTAGTGTTCGGCTTTCTGCCTCTCCCTTCTCGCTATCCTTTAGTCCATCTGTCTTTTGGTTTTTGGTAACATAGTGTAGAAAAAGACATGAATGGAATTTAAAATTTAGGTCAACTTGCATATTTCAAGGTTTTTCTTAGAAAGGCAGCACATTTTATTGTGTGTTTGGGAAACGCGTGTATGTTGCAGAAGGCCTTTAATATCAACGTGAAAGCGTTACAATTTGCCGACGAAGTAGAAAAGAAGGGGAATTTCGAGTACTGTCATTGTGACAGCACTGTTCTTTACCATTCTTCTTCCTTTATTTATTATATGTATTTATTAGGCTTTAGGAGCCGCGCTAGCGTAGTGGTTACAACACCGCTCTGGCGACCGGGTGATACAGGATCAAACCCGGGCGACGGCATTTGAGGATTTTTCGTCGACCGGGATTTGGACTGGATTAACTCGAGACCTGGCGAGGACATTTGAAGGTGTGTCGTCGAGGCGGGAGTGGCGACTCCTGGGCCGACCCAGCTGCAATGGGTACCTCCGAAATCGGCGAGTATTTGCCTGAATGGCGAGGGACACCTGTCTCTGTACAAGAAATAAAGGGATTCTCACGTAAAATCAATGTCAGGCTAGTATTAACCTGAGATTTCGCCTCGAGTATTAGCGGGCGAACGCAAAAAAAAAAAAAAAAAAAAAAAAATAGGCTTTATATTTACTTGATAATTTATATATGTGGATTAGAATATTCCACGACATCTCCCCTCTTAAAACAGACATTATATGTCAGTCCTTTATTCTATATACACATAGAGAAATTTATTATTAGTTCTGGGGTTTACGGTGATTCTCATCACACGGATGGCGGCTTAAAAAATCCGCTCCCAAATTTGTTTTTCCAGATATATACTCAATGCTAAAATTATATGGAGCCAAAAGTAAAGACCATCGGAGTAACCTGGAGTTCTCATGCTTAGCCTGTGCTAGAAACGATAAAGGTTTGTGGTCTGTTTGCAACTTAAAGGCCTTCCCATACAGATAAATATTGAATTTCTTTATTGCCCATATTACTGCAAGACATTCTTTTTCGCTAGTTGAGTAATTGATTTCGGCTTTATTCAATTTTCTGCTAGCATATGCCACTGGGCTTAATTCCCCATCCAATGCATCTGATTTCTGTAGTAGAGTTGCACCTAACCCAATATTACTTGCATCCGTCCTTACTATGAATTCTTGACTTAAGTCAGGTAATTTCAAAATGGGTTTACTTGTGAGCTTTTCCTTCAATTCTTGGTAAGTCATTTCACATTGTGGTGTCCATGTAATGCGATCTGGATGTCCTTTACGTGTCAATTCAGTTAACGGTGCACATATGGAATTAAAGTTTTTGATATACTTCTGGTAGAAACCACATAATGAGACAAAGGATCTCACGTCCTTCTTGGTTTGTGGTCTCGGGGCTTTCTGTAGTTTCTCTAAATTCTTTGGGTCAGGGGTCATGTTTCCCTGATAAACTGTGTGTCCCAAAAATTCCAATTCTTTACATCCAACGCAACATTTGGTTGGTCGGGCTGTTAAATTTGCCTCCCTAAGTCGATCAAACAGCATGTTCAGAGAGTCAATGTGTTCCTCAAATGTTTCTGTTGCTATAAGGATATCATCCATAAAATTTGTTATACAGGGATTATTCAGAGGATCCAATAATTTTCTCATCATTCTAGAGAAGACACTAGGCGCATTCTTCAATCCAAATGGCAATCTATTAAACTCATAGTGTCGTTCTGAGGTACTAAAAGCTAGGTATGGTCTAACCTCAGGCTTTACTGGAATCTGATAGTATCCTTTACTCAGATCCACTTTTGAGAAATATTTAGCTTTATTTAGCCTGGCAAACAGCTGATTTGTATCCGGCAATGGATCCACCTGTCCTTCTGTAATAGCATTCAGTCTCCTGTAATCTATACAGAGTCTATGTTCTCCAGAGGGCTTCCTTAAGAGTACAACACCGGAACTATACGAAGACTCACTGTGCGAAATAATTCCTTCCTTCAATAGATAGTCTATCTCTTCCTTCAAAGCTTTCTCCTTAGCAAACGGAATCGAATATGGTTTCATACAGACAGGTGTGGAGTCTATTAGTTTCATATCATATTCCAATAGGTTTGTATGCCCTGGTCGGTCTGTTAACACCTCTGCATGATTATTTAGAACCTGTTGCACTCTCTCTTTCTGAGTTTTCGTTAAATGTGTACTGATTTTCACCTGTGCTGCTGTCTCACAGGGGTGTAATGGATATTCAAATGATGAAAGTGGTTCCTTTTTCATCTCCATGGCGATGGACAAGGTCAACAAGTGTGTCTCTTCCTGATGTTCTCTTTCCAAATATTTCTTCAGGAGATTCACATGATAGATTTTTTCTTTCCCCTTCTTATCTATCTTATAATTTATTCTAGATACCTTCTCTAAAACTGTATATGGACCCTGCCATCCAATTTGTAACTTATTCTGACTCCCAGGCAAAAGAAGCAGTACTTTCTCTCCCACAGCCAAATTTCTGTCTTTCGCCTTCCTGTTATAATAGGCAGCATGTTTCTTCCTGGCTTGTTTCAAATTTTCATTGGCAAGTTTCCAGCCAGTTTTTAACCGAGTGGTCAGCTCATTCACATATTGGTATGAAGATGTAATGTTTTCCTCTGCCTTTTCATCAGTCCACGTTCTTAACATAGCTTCGAGTGGACCTTTTATTGGCCTTCCAAACAATAATGTTGCCGGGGCCATACCGGTTGAACAATGGGGTACCTCCCGATAAGCAAAGAGGGCGGCGTGCAGGTACTGGTCCCATGTATCTGGTTTTTCGTGTGCCAACTTTCTCAGGATCGACATCAATGTGCCGTTAAATCTTTCCACTTGGCCGTTCCCTTGGGGATGATACACACTACAATGGAAGTGTTTGGCCTGAAAGATCCTGAAAACTTCTTCAGTTAGTTTCCCCTTGAACTGAGAGCCATTATCAGTCAAGATTTGATTGGGAAAGCCTAACCTTGTGAAAATTGTGAGCAATGCCTCTGCCACATGTTTTGAATCAATCGATGACAGGGCTACTGCCTCTCCCCACATAGAACAAGTGTCCACCAGAGTCAGAATGTAGCTGTTCCTTCTCTTGGTTCGGGTGAGAGGTCCCACAAGATCCACGGCAACTCTCTCAAAGGGTGTTCCCACTATGGGCATTTCCCCCAGAGTTGCTGGTGCAGTCCAATGTTTAGGTGCTACTCGTTGGCACTCTGGACAGGATTTTACATATCGTTTGATATCTTCAGTTATTCCTGGCCAGAAATAGTGACAAGCTATTCGCTGTCCTGTTGCGCTGATTCCCATATGACCACTGAAGGGAATCGCATGCCCTAGTTCCAACACTTTAGTCCTATATGAAGTGGGAAGGACCAGCTGTCCGTGACCATTGGATTCAGATCCAGCCTTCCTATATATCAGTTTGTTCTTCATATAAAACTCTCCCTTGCCTGGAGGTGTATGAGATTTGGGCAACTTCTTGAAACATGGCTTGAGTGTTTTGTCCTCAGCCTGTGCCTTCCTCATCTCATCTGGGTGAGTATTTATGGGATTATCCTCCTCCTTCTTTGACTGTGATCTGGTCTGCACTGTTGCCAATATCACAGGTCTCTTGGGATTCCCCAAGAAGACATATCTACACCCCAATATTAGAGGGTAGATTGGCTCATTTATCACTGCTGCTTTTATGATTCCTTCCACATATCGCGTTTTCACTTTTATTCGGGCGACGGGAAGTGTCATGGTAGCTACATCCTTGGTTGCAGTTTGAATCTCCACTGTTTCCGTGGTGTATTGATCGGCCTGCACCAGGTGAGAACTCACAACGGAATCGTAATCTAAACCGGTATCATATAAACATCTTATAGTGACACCATTACAGATGACATCTTCACACACTGGGGGGTGGTATGGTTCCTGTAATTCTTCAGGTTTGCCCTTCTTTTCCTTTTTCCCCGATGTCATAGCAGCAAAATGAGGAGGTTTCCTTCTACAATGGTCAGTGTCATGATTGTTCATCTTACAATTTTTACACCACCTTTTTCCTTGGTTGAAAGATTTTCTTTCATCATATTTCCTTTCATCGAATTGTGGGAATTTATTTTTATTTTCATACCGTGGCCTATCAAATTGGTGCTTACCTTTATTTTGATCCTTAGGATCAAATTTATTAAAGTTCTGTGGTGCCCTAAAGTTATCCACTTGTTTCTTTTTATTACCTGTTACCTCTGCTTGAGCTGCTTGATACCTTTCAGCAACATTTAGCAACTCATCCAGCCTCTCTGCACCTTGTTCCATGAGAAACTTTCTCAGGTCTGGAGCCATGGACTCTCTTAATTGCTCTATAAGGACCATTTCCTTAAGATCTTGGGTTTTCCCCAGAGAAGTCCATTTCTCCAAGTATGTCTCTATTCGTGCAGAGAACTGGTGATAGGTTTCACCTGACAGTAGTTTAGCATTCCTAAATTTTTTCCTATAAAATTCTGCATTCTTTTCATACCTTAACAAAAGAGCCTGCTTTAGCATGTCATAATTTTCCTGATCACCTCTGCTCATTTTTGCAAAAACTTCATAAGCTGCCCCACGAAGTCCCTGAGATAACTTTAAGCTCCACCTTTCTCTCTCTAACCCATACGTGGTAGCTAATAGTTCATACCTATTTAGGTAGCTCTCTATATCATCGTCTTTCTCAACAAAATGATCTAAATGAAAATTCATAGCTGAGGTTGAGGCTCCTTGGCTAGCAGTGGCATCAGAGGCAAAGGGACTGGCACCATTTTCAGGAGCATGGCCCTGAAACTCAAACTCCCTTATTCGTAACTCATGTTCCCTTTGTAATCTCTTCTCCTCCTTTTCTGCTTCCCTTTCTGCAGCTAATCTCTTGTCTTCCCTTTCTGCAGCTAATTTCTTCTCTTCCCTTTCTGCAGCTAATTTCTTCTCTTCTCTTTCTGCAGCTAATTTCTTCTCTTCTCTTTCTGCAGCTAATTTCTTCTCTTCTGCTTCCAATTTCTTAGCCTCTTTGTCAGCCTCAATCTGCAACCTCTTAGTCTCAGCCTCAGCTTGCAACCTCTTAGTCTCAGCCTCTAACTTTCTTTCGGCCTCTTTTTCTAATCTTCTTTCTTCGCGTTCAATAAATTTGTCACATTCCGTAGTGACATAGGCAACCATAACTTGCCCATCTAATCCTAACTCTTTTGCAGTCTGTACAGCAGCAGATCGAAACTTGGCCAGGTCCGCCATTGTCTATCAGGTAAATTTCTACAATGTCTAACCAACAATTTAATCTCTAAATATATCTAATGGACAACACAGGCACCGTGAGCTCAACCTTATTTAATTCCACCCAAGGATACCTTTTAATTCTTATATTCCCTGAAGTGAATTACCCCCAATATTTTTAATAGGGAAAGATTCAAAATCCCAAGAGCGAGCCCCCAATATATGTGGTGAAGTGGGATGTTATAAATATTTATAGGGGACTTAGTGTACTGACTGAGATCAGCTGTGAAGGTATCTATATCTATTAAGAGTAGTGTATTATAGATAACCTTACTTGCTACCACATATCTATATATCTCAGTCAGAATTATTCTGGAATAGTGTGATGACTACGTTATGTGTCTAGGGTATGTGTATGATGAAGTGTAAGTCACAACAACAGACAGATAAACAATTTAATTTAATCCACTACTCTTGACAACACTGTGACACTCACATACATATAACACTCTATGAGAATATCTTAAGGAGTCACTGATAACTTTTCAAATAACAATATGTATTCATTGTTGTTATAAAGGTATATGTGTCCTGATTCAAATACAAAGGAACCAGGGATCACAATCAATTTTAATTACAAGTATATGTACAGACTTTATCAATATGAATATTGTAGTGACATATATTATTAAAAATATCCTATGTGTGTCAGTTGTGTAGTAGTAATATGAGGTAATACTGGTTTTGTTTTGTTCAAGCTCTGTTGGTATTTGTCATCATGACTTCAATAGTTTGTCTTTTGGGACTAGTATTGGAGATGTTCTCAGTTCCTGATATTAAGACAATTAAATTCCCCTCTGAATGTTATTTTTACAAAGTCATTTCAAGATGAGGGGACATAATGTTGAGCTCAGCTGGCCAAATCAGCTTATCTTGCGTGATGGCGGCAGGAAAGGACTCCTCTGCTCGAATTCTCCCCTGGGCTCTGGAGACACCTCACTGATAGCTAAAAAGACCAAGGAGTATGCTGTCCGACTCTGGATTCAGCAAAGCTCTGACCAGGTGCTGCTCAGTACCATCAAGACCACGGTCCCTGTAAACAAGAAGGATGTACCTTCTACTTCATAACTAACTTATACTCTCTTTTTACACTGATCACAATACATCACAAACATTGAGTTCAGAGCGTTAGGCCAACTGTCAGCTTCATCTGAAATACTTTATACCAGTATTTACCTCCTTAATGGTTACCACGCCTCTGCACTTCCAGCATTATTTCTTTCTAGTCAATCATCCAGGTGTCAGTGTACTATTTGGCCATTCCATGCCGTTTTACTTTCCTCCGACACCCTCTGTTCAGGCTGGAGCATTATAGGCTTTATCTCCTGTTTGCCACTGAACTACACATATATATACAGGCATAAATTAACAATTCACATTCAATTTTCATTAAAAGATACTGAATGGTTCAAGCTTACCACAATTCATAGAATAAACACAGATACGTTGATTAGCAATGAATTCTGGCACATTTACTGGCACAAATTCCCATCTGCTTATGTTCCAGGCTTTTATTTAGCAAAATATGAGCTGGCTTCAACGCACTGTTGCTTTATCAAGCTTATTTAAACAAGTGGTTTCGAACTAACGCTCCTAAGTGATTATATCAGCGAGTCTGGCCAATCGAGCCACGTTTCGACAAGTGTTTGAAAAAATGTTACCTTCCTACGTCTCCCTAACAACCAAGATAGTATTTATAGCCCGACCAATCGTGGTTAGTCTTTCATTTGTTGCGCTCCAATCAATTTGGAGTTTACATGGTAGGCTATTTCTGTAACGTAAGGTTTTTTCAAACACGTTATAAAAAAATTTTATGAGCAGAAATGATTCCATGTTGTCAGGCATCCCCACTATTTTATTTTGGTTATAATTTATTAATTCCTGGACTATTTGCGTAACGTTTTACATATTCTTTGTCAGCAAGCCCTAAGGAACCCAAATATCCAAATTTAAAGGAGCTACGTGGCTGCGTTCAAAATATGCAATTACTTCTACCTCCTGTTTCGAAGATGTGCTGTCTGGGTACTGTAATGTTTTCAAACGTAAACCCATCTATTGTTATCTTTCCTAATAAGCGTTTTTTGTGATTTTAAAACCTAACTCTGGGAAGGGTAGTGAATTTATCACTGTCCGTCCGAAAAAAAGTTAGTGCATGTAGTCTTACACGCGTGATGGCAGCATTTGTGTATCGCGCGACGCGTGTTTAGTGTTCGGCTTTCTGCCTCTCCCTTCTCGCTATCCTTTAGTCCATCTGTCTTTTGGTTTTTGGTAACATAGTGTAGAAAAAGACATGAATGGAATTTAAAATTTAGGTCAACTTGCATATTTCAAGGTTTTTCTTAGAAAGGCAGCACATTTTATTGTGTGTTTGGGAAACGCGTGTATGTTGCAGAAGGCCTTTAATATCAACGTGAAAGCGTTACAATTTGCCGACGAAGTAGAAAAGAAGGGGGATTTCGAGTACTGTCATTGTGACAGCACTGTTCTTTACCATTCTTCTTCCTTTATTTATTATATGTATTTATTAGGCTTTAGGAGCCGCGCTAGCGTAGTGGTTACAACACCGCTCTGGCGACCGGGTGATACAGGATCAAACCCGGGCGACGGCATTTGAGGATTTTTCGTCGACCGGGATTTGGACTGGATTAACTCGAGACCTGGCGAGGACATTTGAAGGAGTGTCGTCGACCAGGGACTGGCGGCTCCTGAGCCGACCCAGCTGCAATGGGTACCTCCGAAATCGGCGAGTATTTGCCTGAATGGCGAGGGACACCTGTCTCTGTACAAGAAATAAAGGGATACTCACGTAAAATCAATGTCAGGTTAGACATAAAAATAATAACCTGAGATTTCGCCTCGAGTATTAGCGGGCGAACGCAAAAAAAAAAAAAAAAAAAAAATTAGGCTTTATATTTACTTGATAATTTATATATGTGGATTAGAATATTCCACGACATCTCCCCTCTTAAAACAGACATTATATGTCAGTCCTTTATTCTATATACACATAGAGAAATTTATTATTAGTTCTGGGGTTTACGGTGATTCTCATCACACGGATGGCGGCTTAAAAAATCCGCTCCCAAATTTGTTTTTCCAGATATATACTCAATGCTAAAATTATATGGAGCCAAAAGTAAAGACCATCGGAGTAACCTGGAGTTCTCATGCTTAGCCTGTGCTAGAAACGATAAAGGTTTGTGGTCTGTTTGCAACTTAAAGGCCTTCCCATACAGATAAATATTGAATTTCTTTATTGCCCATATTACTGCAAGACATTCTTTTTCGCTAGTTGAGTAATTGATTTCGGCTTTATTCAATTTTCTGCTAGCATATGCCACTGGGCTTAATTCCCCATCCAATGCATCTGATTTCTGTAGTAGAGTTGCACCTAACCCAATATTACTTGCATCCGTCCTTACTATGAATTCTTGACTTAAGTCAGGTAATTTCAAAATGGGTTTACTTGTGAGCTTTTCCTTCAATTCTTGGTAAGTCATTTCACATTGTGGTGTCCATGTAATGCGATCTGGATGTCCTTTACGTGTCAATTCAGTTAACGGTGCACATATGGAATTAAAGTTTTTGATATACTTCTGGTAGAAACCACATAATGAGACAAAGGATCTCACGTCCTTCTTGGTTTGTGGTCTCGGGGCTTTCTGTCGTTTCTCTAAATTCTTTGGGTCAGGGGTCATGTTTCCCTGATAAACTGTGTGTCCCAAAAATTCCAATTCTTTACATCCAACGCAACATTTGGTTGGTCGGGCTGTTAAATTTGCCTCCCTAAGTCGATCAAACAGCCTGTTCAGAGAGTCAATGTGTTCCTCAAATGTTTCTGTTGCTATAAGGATATCATCCATAAAATTTGTTATACAGGGATTATTCAGAGGATCCAATAATTTTCTCATCATTCTAGAGAAGACACTAGGCGCATTCTTCAATCCAAATGGCAATCTATTAAACTCATAGTGTCCTTCTGAGGTACTAAAAGCTAGGTATGGTCTAACCTCAGGCTTTACTGGAATCTGATAGTATCCTTTACTCAGATCCACTTTTGAGAAATATTTAGCTTTATTTAGCCTGGCAAACAGCTGATTTGTATCCGGCAATGGATCCACCTGTCCTTCTGTAATAGCATTCAGTCTCCTGTAATCTATACAGAGTCTATGTTCTCCAGAGGGCTTCCTTAAGAGTACAACACCGGAACTATACGAAGACTCACTGTGCGAAATAATTCCTTCCTTCAATAGATAGTCTATCTCTTCCTTCAAAGCTTTCTCCTTAGCAAACGGAATCGAATATGGTTTCATACAGACAGGTGTGGAGTCTATTAGTTTCATATCATATTCCAATAGGTTTGTATGCCCTGGTCGGTCTGTTAACACCTCTGCATGATTATTTAGAACCTGTTGCACTCTCTCTTTCTGAGTTTTCGTTAAATGTGTACTGATTTTCACCTGTGCTGCTGTCTCACAGGGGTGTAATGGATATTCAAATGATGAAAGTGGTTCCTTTTTCATCTCCATGGCGATGGACAAGGTCAACAAGTGTGTCTCTTCCTGATGTTCTCTTTCCAAATATTTCTTCAGGAGATTCACATGATAGATTTTTTCTTTCCCCTTCTTATCTATCTTATAATTTGTTCTAGATACCTTCTCTAAAACTGTATATGGACCCTGCCATCCAATTTGTAACTTATTCTGACTCCCAGGCAAAAGAAGCAGTACTTTCTCTCCCACAGCCAAATTTCTGTCTTTCGCCTTCCTGTTATAATAGGCAGCATGTTTCTTCCTGGCTTGTTTCAAATTTTCATTGGCAAGTTTCCAGCCAGTTTTTAACCGAGTGGTCAGCTCATTCACATATTGGTATGAAGATGTAATGTTTTCCTCTGCCTTTTCATCAGTCCACGTTCTTAACATAGCTTCGAGTGGACCTTTTATTGGCCTTCCAAACAATAATGTTGCCGGGGCCATACCGGTTGAACAATGGGGTACCTCCCGATAAGCAAAGAGGGCGGCGTGCAGGTACTGGTCCCATGTATCTGGTTTTTCGTGTGCCAACTTTCTCAGGATCGACATCAATGTGCCGTTAAATCTTTCCACTTGGCCGTTCCCTTGGGGATGATACACACTACAATGGAAGTGTTTGGCCTGAAAGATCCTGAAAACTTCTTCAGTTAGTTTCCCCTTGAACTGAGAGCCATTATCAGTCAAGATTTGATTGGGAAAGCCTAACCTTGTGAAAATTGTGAGCAATGCCTCTGCCACATGTTTTGAATCAATCGATGACAGGGCTACTGCCTCTCCCCACATAGAACAAGTGTCCACCAGAGTCAGAATGTAGCTGTTCCTTCTCTTGGTTCGGGTGAGAGGT
Organism: Oreohelix idahoensis; assembly: GCA_024509875.1. NCBI lineage: Eukaryota > Metazoa > Mollusca > Gastropoda > Stylommatophora > Oreohelicidae > Oreohelix > Oreohelix idahoensis. The sequence goes on from JAMPIV010013229.1 coordinate 39,188, forward strand.
CCCACAAGATCCACGGCAACTCTCTCAAAGGGTGTTCCCACTATGGGCATTTCCCCCAGAGTTGCTGGTGCAGTCCAATGTTTAGGTGCTACTCGTTGGCACTCTGGACAGGATTTTACATATCGTTTGATATCTTCAGTTATTCCTGGCCAGAAATAGTGACAAGCTATTCGCTGTCCTGTTGCGCTGATTCCCATATGACCACTGAAGGGAATCGCATGCCCTAGTTCCAACACTTTAGTCCTATATGAAGTGGGAAGGACCAGCTGTCCGTGACCATTGGATTCAGATCCAGCCTTCCTATATATCAGTTTGTTCTTCATATAAAACTCTCCCTTGCCTGGAGGTGTATGAGATTTGGGCAACTTCTTGAAACATGGCTTGAGTGTTTTGTCCTCAGCCTGTGCCTTCCTCATCTCATCTGGGTGAGTATTTATGGGATTATCCTCCTCCTTCTTTGACTGTGATCTGGTATGCACTGTTGCCAATATCACAGGTCTCTTGGGATTCCCCAAGAAGACATATCTACACCCCAATATTAGAGGGTAGATTGGCTCATTTATCACTGCTGCTTTTATGATTCCTTCCACATATCGCGTTTTCACTTTTATTCGGGCGACGGGAAGTGTCATGGTAGCTACATCCTTGGTTGCAGTTTGAATCTCCACTGTTTCCGTGGTGTATTGATCGGCCTGCACCAGGTGAGAACTCACAACGGAATCGTAATCTAAACCGGTATCATATAAACATCTTATAGTGACACCATTACAGATGACATCTTCACACACTGGGGGGTGGTATGGTTCCTGTAATTCTTCAGGTTTGCCCTTCTTTTCCTTTTTCCCCGATGTCATAGCAGCAAAATGAGGAGGTTTCCTTCTACAATGGTCAGTGTCATGATTGTTCATCTTACAATTTTTACACCACCTTTTTCCTTGGTTGAAAGATTTTCTTTCATCATATTTCCTTTCATCGAATTGTGGGAATTTATTTTTATTTTCATACCGTGGCCTATCAAATTGGTGCTTACCTTTATTTTGATCCTTAGGATCAAATTTATTAAAGTTCTGTGGTGCCCTAAAGTTATCCACTTGTTTCTTTTTATTACCTGTTACCTCTGCTTGAGCTGCTTGATACCTTTCAGCAACATTTAGCAACTCATCCAGCCTCTCTGCACCTTGTTCCATGAGAAACTTTCTCAGGTCTGGAGCCATGGACTCTCTTAATTGCTCTATAAGGACCATTTCCTTAAGATCTTGGGTTTTCCCCAGAGAAGTCCATTTCTCCAAGTATGTCTCTATTCGTGCAGAGAACTGGTGATAGGTTTCACCTGACAGTAGTTTAGCATTCCTAAATTTTTTCCTATAAAATTCTGCATTCTTTTCATACCTTAACAAAAGAGCCTGCTTTAGCATGTCATAATTTTCCTGATCACCTCTGCTCATTTTTGCAAAAACTTCATAAGCTGCCCCACGAAGTCCCTGAGATAACTTTAAGCTCCACCTTTCTCTCTCTAACCCATACGTGGTAGCTAATAGTTCATACCTATTTAGGTAGCTCTCTATATCATCGTCTTTCTCAACAAAATGATCTAAATGAAAATTCATAGCTGAGGTTGAGGCTCCTTGGCTAGCAGTGGCATCAGAGGCAAAGGGACTGGCACCATTTTCAGGAGCATGGCCCTGAAACTCAAACTCCCTTATTCGTAACTCATGTTCCCTTTGTAATCTCTTCTCCTCCTTTTCTGCTTCCCTTTCTGCAGCTAATCTCTTGTCTTCCCTTTCTGCAGCTAATTTCTTCTCTTCCCTTTCTGCAGCTAATTTCTTCTCTTCCCTTTCTGCAGCTAATTTCTTCTCTTCCCTTTCTGCAGCTAATTTCTTCTCTTCCCTTTCTGCTTCCAATTTCTTAGCCTCTTTGTCAGCCTCAATCTGCAACCTCTTAGTCTCAGCCTCAGCTTGCAACCTCTTAGTCTCAGCCTCTAACTTTCTTTCGGCCTCTTTTTCTAATCTTCTTTCTTCGCGTTCAATAAATTTGTCACATTCCGTAGTGACATAGGCAACCATAACTTGCCCATCTAATCCTAACTCTTTTGCAGTCTGTACAGCAGCAGATCGAAACTTGGCCAGGTCCGCCATTGTCTATCAGGTAAATTTCTACAATGTCTAACCAACAATTTAATCTCTAAATATATCTAATGGACAACACAGGCACCGTGAGCTCAACCTTATTTAATTCCACCCAAGGATACCTTTTAATTCTTATATTCCCTGAAGTGAATTACCCCCAATATTTTTAATAGGGAAAGATTCAAAATCCCGGACGAGCCCCCAATATATGTGGTGAAGTGGGATGTTATAAATATTTATAGGGGACTTAGTGTACTGACTGAGATCAGCTGTGAAGGTATCTATATCTATTAAGAGTAGTGTATTATAGATAACCTTACTTGCTACCACATATCTATATATCTCAGTCAGAATTATTCTGGAATAGTGTGATGACTACGTTATGTGTCTAGGGTATGTGTATGATGAAGTGTAAGTCACAACAACAGACAGATAAACAATTTAATTTAATCCACTACTCTTGACAACACTGTGACACTCACATACATATAACACTCTATGAGAATATCTTAAGGAGTCACTGATAACTTTTCAAATAACAATATGTATTCATTGTTGTTATAAAGGTATATGTGTCCTGATTCAAATACAAAGGAACCAGGAATCACAATCAATTTTAATTACAAGTATATGTACAGACTTTATCAATATGAATATTGTAGTGACATATGTTATTAAAAATATCCTATGTGTGTCAGTTGTGTAGTAGTAATATGAGATAATACTGGTTTTTTGTTTTGTTCAAGCTCTGTTGGTATTTGTCATCATGACTTCAATAGTTTGTCTTTTGGGACTAGTATTGGAGATGTTCTCAGTTCCTGATATTAAGACAATTAAATTCCCCTCTGAATGTTATTTTTACAAAGTCATTTCAAGATGAGGGGACATAATGTTGAGCTCAGCTGGCCAAATCAGCTTATCTTGCGTGATGGCGGCAGGAAAGGACTCCTCTGCTCGAATTCTCCCCTGGGCTCTGGAGACACCTCACTGATAGCTAAAAAGACCAAGGAGTATGCTGTCCGACTCTGGATTCAGCAAAGCTCTGACCAGGTGCTGCTCAGTACCATCAAGACCACGGTCCCTGTAAACAAGAAGGATGTACCTTCTACTTCATAACTAACTTATACTCTCTTTTTACACTGATCACAATACATCACAAACATTGAGTTCAGAGCGTTAGGCCAACTGTCAGCTTCATCTGAAATACTTTATACCAGTATTTACCTCCTTAATGGTTACCACGCCTCTGCACTTCCAGCATTATTTCTTTCTAGTCAATCATCCAGGTGTCAGTGTACTATTTGGCCATTCCATGTCGTTTTACTTTCCTCCGACACCCTCTGTTCAGGCTGGAGCATTATAGGCTTTATCTCCTGTTTGCCACTGAACTACACATATATATACAGGCATAAATTAACAATTCACATTCAATTTTCATTAAAAGATACTGAATGGTTCAAGCTTACCACAATTCATAGAATAAACACAGATACGTTGATTAGCAATTAATTCTGGCACATTTACTGGCACAAATTCCCATCTGCTTATATTCCAGGCTTTTATTTAGCAAAATATGAGCTGGCTTCAACGCACTGTTGCTTTATCAAGCTTATTTAAACAAGTGGTTTCGAACTAACGCTCCTAAGTGATTATATCAGCGAGTCTGGCCAATCGAGCCACGTTTCGACAAGTGTTTGAAAAAATGTTACCTTCCTACGTCTCCCTAACAACCAAGATAGTATTTATAGCCCGACCAATCGTGGTTAGTCTTTCATTTGTTGCGCTCCAATCAATTTGGAGTTTACATGGTAGGCTATTTCTGTAACGTAAGGTTTTTTCAAACACGTTATAAAAAAAATTTTATGAGCAGAAATGATTCCATGTTGTCAGGCATCCCCACTATTTTATTTTGGTTATAATTTATTAATTCCTGGACTATTTGCGTAACGTTTTACATATTCTTTGTCAGCAAGCCCTAAGGAACCCAAATATCCAAATTTAAAGGAGCTACGTGGCTGCGTTCAAAATATGCAATTACTTCTACCTCCTGTTTCGAAGATGTGCTGTCTGGGTACTGTAATGTTTTCAAACGTAAACCCATCTATTGTTATCTTTCCTAATAAGCGTTTTTTGTGATTTTAAAACCTAACTCTGGGAAGGGTAGTGAATTTATCACTGTCCGTCCGAAAAAAAGTTAGTGCATGTAGTCTTACACGCGTGATGGCAGCATTTGTGTATCGCGCGACGCGAGTTTAGTGTTCGGCTTTCTGCCTCTCCCTTCTCGCTATCCTTTAGTCCATCTGTCTTTTGGTTTTTGGTAACATAGTGTAGAAAAAGACATGAATGGAATTTAAAATTTAGGTCAACTTGCATATTTCAAGGTTTTTCTTAGAAAGGCAGCACATTTTATTGTGTGTTTGGGAAACGCGTGTATGTTGCAGAAGGCCTTTAATATCAACGTGAAAGCGTTACAATTTGCCGACGAAGTAGAAAAGAAGGGGGATTTCGAGTACTGTCATTGTGACAGCACTGTTCTTTACCATTCTTCTTCCTTTATTTATTATATGTATTTATTAGGCTTTATATTTACTTGATAATTTATATATGTGGATTAGAATATTCCACGACAATATGTACTGCGTCATACTTTTTGTTTCGTTTATTTTTTCTGAGTGTTGCAGTGGAATGATTAATTTTACACTTTCCACGAAAAGACTTCTTAAAATGGACTTATTTCTGGTAATGATTTATCTCTTTGTCTGACAGCTGTATACATTGAACTTGTCACGGATTTAATTGTTTTACGAGTTTTGTCTTGTATATGTGGGGCACGCACCGTTCAAACTAGACACTGCCCATCGGTTATATTAGGGCGCTTGTCCTAATATAAAATAGCCTACTTTGTGGAGATGAGTGATTGGGTTCTTGCGTGTCACGCATTAATTTTTTATTTACCCATTTAGTATTTCACATCCATATCGCCTACACACACAGGTAACGTTAGTTAGGTTCTGTATTCACAATGGGGAGACTCACATGAAGGGATGTTGAGCTGATGACACGGTACAGGCATAAGTTTGTTGAAAGCCAAAACTTCCTAGGGGGCTGAAGGATGATAAACCGTCATAAATTGCTACTATAAGATTGGTAGGATAGTTGGTTAATAAATAAGTAAATTGGTTGATGTTTTAGATTGATTTCATCCATGCCTTGCTGTACAAGGGGGAAAAAACCCTTTGAAACAAACTACATATATACATTTTTCTCCACAGAATCAAATCTTTCTCGGATTATCTTACAGACAGCCGTATTTTGAGTAGATCACGTCAAGTGTAGATCGCTATCCTGGTAATAAATCATCAAAATGGATTACCCAGTGTGGAGTATTGTTTTAAGACTGACTTTGGCTATCGTGACGGTTGAGTTGACGCCTGGAGTGTTCAGCTGGCAACAGGAATGGCGACCAAATTACATTTCTGAAAAACCAGGTAAGTTTTTCTCGGAAACTTTGGTCCTTGACACGCCTGTTGTGAGTTTGACTTTCTGTTTTTCGTTATTTCTTATGATTTAACGCTGTAGCTATGCCCTTCATTGTGAAAGGTTTGTGACTGTATGTAATCATTTGTTGTCATGAAAAGGTGTAGTCCATAGCAAATACTGCCATAGGCGAGGGAAGTGTTAGAGACTTACCTATACTACGTCCAGCTTTAAAAGGTGGTGACCAGTTTCCTTTCTGGCTGCCCTCGCCTTCTTCAACTGTCAAGTAAGGTACCAATTTAGTTCGGTAGACTGGATCATGTCACTGCCAGGATTTGATCCTGGTAACTTTGCCTCAAGACGCTAACGCATTAACCACTCTGCCAATCGATGCTAATTTACTGTAGTACTTAATATTATTGTCCTCTTCTGCTGTCGTCTGGCCTACTTTCTCAGCGGTAGTCCACTCTAGCACTGGAGAGAATGCTGTGCACCGTGCAATGAGGGCTGTGCCGCCAGATAGCTGTGTGTATGTACAGTAGTTAGACAGTTTGGTCTACTTGGATAGTGTTGTCAGATAGCTAATCAAACTGCTGTACAACTAAACGTATTTGGACAGTGCTGTCAAGTAAATGCATGCAGCCAAGCAGCTTTTGTATACGCATACAGTGCTGTCAGATAGCTATGTGGTCTTGGACGGTGGAGTCTTACAGCTTTCGCTCGTTATGAATGATGGAGTCATGACTGCAGCTGATCCACATCCATGAAACTTGCATTCAGCATTCACATGAAACTTGCATTAAGCATCCACATTAAACTTGCATTAAGCATCCACATGAAACTTGCATTAAGCATTCACATGAAACTTGCATTAAGCATTCACATGAAACTTGCATTAAGCATTCACATGAAACTTGCATTAAGCATCCACATGATCTTGCGAGACCAGCATGTGTCTACGACTCTTACCAGCTATTTTTCTTGGTTTTCTTGTAAGTCTCCACAATAACTTTTATCTTTCAGCCCAGACTCTAGTTCGACCATCAATGCGTTTGTTATTTAGAGCTAATCTAACTCATTTTTCGTGCGTTGTTACTCTAATGATACTTTCCCTGCCCATTATTTCCTCTAGGATATTTATCACTTTGTCGTCGGGTAGTGTGATTTTGACATTTTTCTCCCGTAGCATCTCTTGGGGACCGGAATTATTTACATTGTCGGATTGGCTTACCTTCGTTTTTTCCACCACCGTGAGCGTCTCTAGTTTGCAGCTTGTACTCATTTTATGGTTTGTTGCTCCCCTATGATCTTGCTTTGGCGAGGTGCTCTAGTCGATGCAATGGTGGGATCTCGATTACGTCATCCGGTTTCTTTGGTGAACTTGCTTTCTTAGGCATCTGAACTTGGTTCTTGCTACACACAAACGTCGTAGTTTGATGCTGCTCCTTTAAGAATAACTTGATGTGACTGTCAATGCAGCTACGTATGGCTGTGGGGATATCGCCCACATTCCATCTGTTACTTCACGAATTCATCTTAGCGATCTCATCATGTTTTCTGCAATGTCGGCAATATCGGGCATTTCCTCTTCCATCTGATCAAAGGTGTTTGTCTCTATCACCTTCTTCGCTGAATCGAGACTTGTGCTGGTCGGATTCTCTGGTAGTTTGGCCTCAGGAATGTTAAGGAACTGGTCTGCTGCTGAGAGCACTTGGGCTTGTGTTGCCGGCTGTGATTTTTCTTCTTCTGGGATCTGGCTTAGATCGAACCATCTTAGTGTAAATGCTCTGTTTGAGAATTCTATTTAACAGAACGAGAGATGAATCATGAGTTGGGTATCTTCCATGAAAAAAGTCGAATGTGAAAATATGACAGGAAACGACAAGTTCTATAGAAGTTATACTAGGTTCAGAACCCAGTAACGTTGCCGCAATCGTGATTCGTGACTGAGATGAATCTACCTGTTCAGCTGGTGTCATAGTAGGAAGATTGCACCAAAACGTTCATATTTTCTTGCAACAATGGTCTCTGTAGCAGTCTGCACGTTGCCGACAAGTTCATCAAGTGAAACAAATTGCTATATCAGCCGCCACTGTTGTAGTGCAGGGTTCGTGCATGGTTGCCGGCTCAAAGAAAGGGGGGGGGGAGAGAAGGAGGGGACATCGCTGATTTACCCGATGCTACAATTACATGGGTCAAAGTTGACTGCTTCAATATAGGCGTTTTTTTTTTTTTTTTTTCTTTTTTTTTTCTATAACCAGCGGCACTCTATCTTTTCAGCTCTTTCGGCCCAATGACATGTCATTGCGAGGCTGGGGGGTCAGTGGACTTTCCTTCCAATCCGGTCAGGAGCTTCGCTCCTTCCCATCCACACGGGATTTATGTGCAGGAGCCGTTCAGGTTATTCAGTCAAATTTCCGGTCGTAAACATTTCTTCAAACGCCGACGGCCGGGTTTGAACCATGAACACCTGGTCGCCAGTACAACGTTGTAGCCATTACACCAGCGCGGCTCCCAATATAGGCGGTTAAATGGTTCATTGCTACAATTTAGACATATATCGCTCATTTGTTTGTTGCCAAAACCCCGTTCATTCGTTTGCTGCTACAGTTTAGACAGTAACGGCTCATTCGTTTGTTGCTACAATTTAGGTATATCGCTCACTCGTTTGTAGCTACAGTTTAGACAATTACATTGTTCATTCGTTTGTTGCTATCCTTTAGATTGAATAGGTACGAGTAGTTGAATGTTATACCGTGACTATCTAATTGCGGCTGAATTATCTATGAACTAACACGTCCAGGCGTAGTCTTACATCGACATTAATTGAGATACGCTGGCCTAGATGTGGACCTTAACGAAGAGCAGACGTAAGAACGCGGTGAGTACGTTAATTATAGAAAGTATAAGCACTAACAGATGTATACTAGAGCAGAGTAACAAAATGAATGAGCATAAATAATCTGCTGACCTCGATATTTTCCATCTTTTGACCATTGTTCCCGAACTTCGAAGGCTTTTGTGACCAAGGTCACGACCACTTGAAGGAATTGTATACAAGGCAGACGGTTGACCTGGTTTGTGATTGAAGAAAGGAAAGAGGACGCGGTGGTTAGGAAGATGTGGGAATCTTTTCCCGAAGCATTGAGTTAAAGTGGTAGTTGATATGGTGATGTTATCCCGTGATTGAGGTTGGACGGTTGCAACGTCATTTGCCTTCTTTGATCTTCTCGTTAGATTATTGTTTTATAGGAATTTGAGCTCCACGTAATCTTAAAGAGCGGGCTTCATGCTGGCCACAGAGACGCGATATATAAATAACTTTTCCCCGCCCCTGAAGAGACAAAGAAATTATAGCACAATATAGCACCATTACGCATGTCGTACAAGGCAACTAATATGAGATTGTGCATGTGGCTGGCATCCTCATTGTTGTAAACAAATTGCCATGGAAACTACCGCTGCTAGATCACATGACCTGCTTCATGCAGCCTTCCTGAATGGGGAGTATCTACAGTGCTGGCTACATGCTTCATAAGGAGCGTAAAGGAAAATGATGATGATGACGATGGTGGTGAATAAAAATCTGACATAATCCGGCATCAGTGTTCATGTAGTACTAAGGTTAATAGTAGCTAGTTATAACATTTATGGGACCCAAAGATGCAGCAATAGAGAATGCAGTCAGCGACCCATAGTTTGACTGCTTGCATCAGAGTCAGAGAACCAGAGCTGACTAAGACCCTACTCCACCTCCACGTGGTGGTCCTGGAAACAGTCTGCATCACTGCAGTCTGGCTGAGAGAGTAGGGATCGCAGAGGGAAGGCAAACCCGGTCCCAAAAAACTGCCGTGCTGAAGTCGGATGTGTCGACCGAAAGGTGCAGATATCACAGCTCCGGCGTAAACAGACACAACGCAACCACCGTCCTTTTCAGGACGAACGAGGAAGAAGAAGAAGAATAACATTTATGATACATGATTCTGGGTCGTTGCAACTTTATGATATCAGAGCTGTCCTATCCTAGTGACCTCATACTATCCCGCATTATCTTCCTTCTACGATGTTTTTGTTGTTGTAGATTTATGTTATTCTAGGGAATATGAACACATGAGACGGTATGAAGCAGGATCTTCGTAGACTTTCAGATGCCACCTTCATTTTTTTCGAGGAAAACAGTGGCAAACTTGAGGTTGTTGGTATTTTTTTTCTCCAGAAAGGATACTAGTGACGGCCAGATGTGCTTTCTCTGTTCATTATATGTTGGGCACGTCTGTATCAGATATTCAGGTCCAGAAATTACTACTGCATGAACACGTGAATTTCTGTGGCATATGCTTCTGGCAAGGTCATCTGTAGCTATGGCTCATTGCATGGGCCCTGTTAAGGAACGAAATGGTTATTTATTACTTCAGTACTCATTCTGAAACTCATACCTTGCGAGAACGATAGTTCTGTAGAAGTGGTCTCAAAAAGAGAGAAAGAACCGAAGGCGGCATGGCGAAGTTTCGGTAAAAGAAACAAGAAAGGGAAGGGGCGAGGTGTCCATGCACAGATTACACATAACCTCGGGGTTGAGCAAGGCCTAGGCACACCCTATGCCGCGCGGGCGAGATAAGGCAAGGACTGAAGCTTTGCCTTGTGGTCAACGTCAGTCCCGTCGTAGGCGCTGAAATCAAATCATGCCCTATTTTCTTATCTGATATTGGACGCCCCGTTTTGTAAACAGCAGACTGACAGTCACTGAACGATTGTCAAACATGTCAAGACTGTCCCAGGCAGTCATTTGTGTGATTTTAAGCGGTTATTTGGACATGGCTGACTTGCTGCTGTCGTCAGGCAGTTATTCATTTATAATTAACTTAGAGCTCTATAAGTAGCACATGTCTTCGTGTTCACTGAACTTCCTGCAGTTCTGCGTCACCCTCTCAAGGTCTTTGCTTGCAATCTTTATCCTTGTCATATCTGTCCCCAATTCCCTTTTCCACGTGTTATTAGGTCTTCCTCTGTTTCTGAGGGGATTCCAGGAAAGGTACTACCTTGCAGTGCTATCACACAGTGTCCTAAATGGTTGTCTCCTTCGACGCCAGCGTTTCTTCTTTACATCGTGTTTATTTGGTATTTGCCTGGTTCTTGACATCAGTTTGACAGCGGCGATCTTGTCAAATTGTCAGTCCTTCTGCTCTGGTTATATAAGTCTGCAACTTCTTGGCTGTCGTTTGTGTTGTTCTTCAGGCTATTGAGCCTAATGCATACGTTGTTCGCTAATTAGTCGCCCCGGGGGGGTCTTTAAAGAGACTACTGCGACCTCAGACGTGGTGTAGGCCTTCAAGGCGGCGAATATGAGTTTTGAATGAGGCTGGCAACGTCTTCATGTAAAACAGATTGCCATAGAAACGGTCGTTACAAGAGCATGTAATTGCTTGGTACAGGCTTCCTGCAAGGGGCCATCTGCAGTGGCGGCTCCATGCTCCGCATTGAACTAGAGCACAAAGGAACATGATGATGATGTATGGTAGTTTACAGCTGAACGGCGCCCCTTTCGCTCCAGCTAATAAGCTATTTGTTGAATAAATTAAACATCGGACACGACTTTCGCCGATTTAACCTATTTGACTCAATCGGGTCCCGCGCTTACAGGGTGTGCCGCACTCAGGTTCCCATCTCCGGCTTTGAAATAAAATAAATAAAGAAGATTATTTTAAATTAGATACCAGGAATATTTGATATCAAAGGTAAAGGTAGTCCTATAGACAAAAATGGCGTAAGGAAGTGAAATGTTACAGACTTCACAATATTCGGTCCATCTTTTTATGAGGTGGTGTGACCAGTTCAGTTCTTCGCAGTTTTTGCCTTCCCTAGTTTAATGGCATAGTCAGGTACCCATTTACAGCTTGGTAGACTAGCCTGACGATGCCAGATTTTGAATCCAGTAACTCTGCCGCGAGAAGAAAGATCTCTATCCGCTTAACCAGTTTACGCTAATATGCTTTTACATTGTGTTACAAATATAACAGTATCTATAATGTATTAGCTATATTTTGACATAAAACATGGTACACAAAACTATACTCTTGTAGGTCCTTGGGGCCAACAAGATTTCTCCAAATGGGGCCCCGCCGGTACTAAGGCCCTGCAGACACACGTTTACGCGTGTCATGGATTGCCTCCCCTGTTTGGCAGTAGTGGTCCAACAGTGGCCAAAACTCAAGAGTATCTAAATGGGTCGTCAAAGGTGTTTACATTCGCACAAGATTACTCTTGGCAGAGATGTAGATAGAAGGTTAATGACGCTTCTACCTTACGGGCGTGTTCACAAGATAATTCAGAAATCAAGAACAATGCTGCGTAGAGCTGAACATTTGTTAACTTATACCTACCTGTCCGTCGCCTTTTGTGAAGGATTTAAGCAACGGTTTTAGCCCGTTCAAGCTCCCTGTTGGTGTAAACCAACGAAATTCCTCTTATAAATAATGGCTATATATATATATATATATATATATATATATATATATATATATATATATATATATATATATATATATATATATATATATATATATATATATATATATATATATATATATATATATATATATATCTTGCTCAAACGTTCGCTTTCATACATATAAAAACTGAATCGACTATGATTGTTTAGTTTTAAAACAACATGTAACAAATTTAAAAATGAATTAGTCTTTAACAGTTAAAATAAGGAGGAACTGATGGATTTTGCTGTAAATACAAGTTTTCGTCACGGAGACGTAGGTGAGGATTTTTCAAAGTCCGTTGCTTTCGCCTTTTTTTACAAGAAAACGTAACTCTAGGTGAGTCCTGTCGCCGTGGTTTTCGTCACTTCTTGGTGATGAGTGTACTTCTCTCACACGGGTGGCGTAGTAACTTCAGTACTTCGAACCGTCTGATAGCTTGTAACCATAAGTAGTTTTGTACCACAAACTTTTTAAGACAAAATAGAAAACAAATGCCTCTGCTAAGTACATTTGTGGGCCGCCAATTAGCAGGCGCATTCTCGCTGTCCACCCACCAATGTTAATCTCTCAGAAGAATTAAATTTCCGAGTACACAGTGTAGCTCAGAGGAGACGAATAAAATTCACCATATTCCCCTAGGTATTAACTGGGAAAATGAGTCTAGAAAGCGTGAATAATGAGTTGCCTGAGTTAAAATTAACAAAGTGCATATATCTCACAAAATATTATACAATTTAGGCATATGTGATGTAATCATCACACGGAGTCTGGGGTCACCTCTGCTGTCGGTTTTCCGCACGACTAGCTGGAAGAAATCACCAGCACTTGCTGTAGTGGTTTATGAATATACTATTTTCGTATGTTGAGGTTGCCAGCCTCATATATAATCACTTAGCAAGATAACATGTCAAATTTACATTTGTAAAATAATTTTACACTTACCCCAAAGTTTTGGGAATAGGCAATCTCCTTGCGCAGGGTAGAATGGACACGAGCAATTAAGGTTATATGCTCTAGAACCACTTGGTCTGGAAATTTTGAATCCCTTTTATGACGAGTGAATTTGCGAAACACTTGGTCTTGGAAAGTTTCTCTTATGACGTGTGATCCAATTCCTAGGTTTTCAGTGTTCCTATTTTAAGTCCTGGTCCCTTAAGTTCGTCAGTCTCTGTATTTATAAAGGCGGGCTTACTTGTAAGGTTTTAAATTTCCCAGATACTACGATCTGTCACTTATAATATAGGAATTCTAAGTCCGATGTCTCACTGGCTTCTGGGAGTCGCTCATATGACGTGCGCTGCAGTCTCTCTGTTCTGTGTCTCTGATTTAACTACATTAAATGTGCAGTTCTCAGTTCAAATTCCAGATTGTACTTGCCAATGAGAACCAAAGCATATTCCGTCTCTCACTTCAATCCAGTCGTAAGCTCTTTTGCACTATGTGGGTAGGGGTGTTTAAATTCATAATATCCCCCGCGTGTTTTAAAATATTACATTTAATATTCCAACGCGTGACCTCTGTTTAATAAGTTGTAATACTTCCGATTACTCATAAACAAATCTGTGCACTAATTTCTTGCCCAGATGCTTTCCTACCAATGTTGACTCCCCCAGACAGGTTATCTGTAATAATCTTACACCGGGATGGACCCGTGAAACGATTATCTCGTTATCGCCCGTGTTTTCGTGCCTTCTCCAGACAAACAAAAGGATCGCCGGCCGCTCAGACAAACAGTATGGTTTCCTATTCATCCTCGTACGAGACCATTTTGTGTTAAACGAGGATCGTCTCCTATCAAAGGTGGCCGGCAACTCAAAGAGATAAACGTATTACCGCTGACCGGTGATAATGCCTTGGTATTGTTACGATAATACCACAGTTCACCTGGCGGAATGTAAATAGTGGTCAGAGTAAAAGAATGTAAGGGCAATAAATATGCCAAATAATAGGACGATGTGTGAAAAAAAATGAAGAGATACTGCCGGAGTGAATGAGAGTTATAAAAATTGCACGACTGATTTCGTCACAACGTGGCGAAGACAAAGCAGACTGCCGAACATATTCTTCAACAATGTGGGCTCCACTAGATGAGCATACTGAGAAGGTAAAGAGTTAACACTTTTATTGCCTACTCTAAACGGTAATCTCCAAAAGAACGTTGCAATTCGTTCCGCACAGAAAATGAGTCTCATAGAAATAACTCTAACAGACTCATAGAAATAACTCTAAAAATCTCACAGAAATAACTATTTCTATGAGACTGTTACTTATAGAAATAACTCTAACAACAGACTCATATTCTGTGCGGAACGAACTGCAACGTTCTCTTGGAGAATACCACTTAAAGAATAAAGAAAATATGAGTCGTGCTTTTGAGAATGCGAGTAAGGAGGGAGGCACTAGGATGGTGTGCTGATAAAATACTATGATAATATCACCTTGAGATATGAATGTGTTAAAACACCAGGGAGCCTTTGTTGACGAGGGAGAACCACAACGGGGGAAAATGTTACAACCTTCAGGCGCCGACCTGATGACGATGATGCAATGTGAAGATTAAGCCTCGGCTCGTGAATAGACCATAACTTCTCGGCCTCCCACCAGCGATCAATGCAAATTGCAAATGTTTTTTTTTTTTAGTGGGCGGAAGAATAAATTTGATAGGGATAATGCAAATCACGTTGGTGTGCGGGATTCAATACACAGTTAAGTTTTTTTTTTTTTTTCATGTTCCGATCTTCACGTACACCCAGGTCATCATCATCATCATCATCATCATCATCATCATCATCATCATCATCATCAGGGTTGTGGAGTCCGCGAAAAAAGTTTCTGACTCCAGAAATGTTAGAACTCCGACTACAGTTTTTACTAGTTATATGGCATAAAATTCGGAGTCCGGACGGTTTTTGCCTACTTCGACTCCACTAAGAAACGACCGACTCCACACCTCCGAATCACGACTCCTACCCAACAACCCTGATCATCGTCATTATTATTATCACCATCATCATTATTATTATCATCATCAGTAACGTTCAGCAAGCAGTGGAGCACAGGTCCTTAAGAAAAACGTCTGCCTGTCCTGTACCATTCCTTCAGTCTCTGCTTGTCTTTTTTTTTAATCCCTTTCACGCTTGTCTCTATTTCTCTTCACGATATGTGTGTTTTTTTAGTCTTCCTCTATTCCGTTTACCCTGGTGATCCCAGAACAGGGACTGACATGCAATGCTATTAGTAGGTTATCTTATTGTGTGTCCTGTTTAACGCCAACGTCTTCTCGTCATCTTCTGTTACCACTGGTACTTTATTTATTTCCATCAGTTTCCACATTAGTGGTCTTACCATACCATTTCAATCCTATTCTGTGCAAGCCTCCATTTATGAAAGTCTGTAGCCTATCTTATAACAAATAACGAACATATATAATAACAGGTACACGATAATAGGAAACTCTATACAGAGCGACACAACATGAGGCAATCTGATCATCAGAAGTGGTCCTCGTCGATCAAGTGTTTCGACCTCTTAATCTTTTTTTTTTTACTCTAAGGGGGGGGGGGGCCCGAGCCCGCTTGAGTCATGACTCCCAAGTGTCAGACACTCCTTTAAGAAAGGACGGCAGAAGACGCGACAACGGATGAATGCGACATGTAATATGTATTCCAGAGATTCGACCTTAAGTCCCATCAAAATGATACCATCGCCTCGCTGCAATAATTTTGGATGATTTCAGGAACGTTAGGTCTAAAATCTCATTCTTGCGGGCGTGTCGCAAACAGGAACGGCCCCATTTGTTGTCCTTTTTTGGAAAGAGGGTGGAGGTGGGGGTTCCTGATTGGTCGTATATGGTAACACGGTCGCTCTGGAAGAGAGACTAAGGCGTACATTAAATTGACCTGAAGTGTTTTAAACTCCATGTTTACGCACTTTTTGTCATTTTTGTCCCGTTCTTAGTCACATACCGTTGTCTAAAATCTCTGTAGGCCACAGAGATGTGTTTTTACACAACAGAATGTCATACTTCCCACGGTCTCATGGGTAGTGATATCGGATGCCTAGCCTTCTCGGATAAGGGCGAAAAAATAGGAGGTCCCGTTTGTAAGTTGCGCACGTTAAATAAAAAATCCCACGGCAGTTGGAAATCGTAAAGAGTAGGCCAGTAAGGCCGCTGCCCTGTCAAAATTTAAAAATTAGAAACCTACCCACCACAAAAATATTTATAGAATGTGTGATTCCTATATACACACATTGTGATTCTCGCCGGTGCTGCGGAGTTCGTGCACTGTGCTGAGATCCTCCCTGTGTGATCTAAGGGGGCAGATCGGAGCACTGATGGAGTTGTCCGTGTGCAGTGAAGATACACTTGTAGTTCTTAAAACCAAACCAACCATTTGCATATTTCATTCTTAGATGATTATCCAAAGACATAGTTTAAAATTATCCTTGACAATGATGAATCACTCTGTACAGTTGTAAAGAAAATAAATTTCTACATTTACATCACGACCTTGTTGTCAGTCGCATTAACACCAGTCAGTTACGTCTGAACAGTGCAATTATTTTAACAGCCGTATCAGTTAATTACGTGGGCTTGTCCCACAATCCTACCCAAGATTGGATGGCCATTATGCATGTAATTGGACCAGAACAAGGGGTATCGATATTCTTAGAATGTGGGCGTTCGCGCTGTTATCAGTAGAGGCAATCACACATCATCATCATCGTCACGATAACTGCAGTGTTAATCGTTACGTGTGTAGGTTTATTGATTTAGATGAGTTTGCATTCGTTCATTCATCACACCTTAACTCCCGAGGGGTCATAGGTCGTTCTTTCATTACTCAAGAAATGTAATCCCGTTTACTGAAGTAAGAGAAGCGGAAGTAGCTATACGGTTAAACTAATCCGAGGATGTTGCTTCGTCTTTGAAAACCCGCGGACGTCAACTCTTGATGTCTTAAGGAGGCGGCTGTCAGCCTTAAGTTGCTGTGTCTCTGTAAAATTTGTCATGGAATGGTACAGCCACGTGCGTGTTCTTCGTTCGTTAGATATGGGACATTCTTACACCTGTTACCTGTTATCAGTGCTACTTGTAGTCTCGTCTGTTGTTCCACTTTTTGCTTATTTAACTATGGTATGACGCTTGATTCTACAAGGACAAGTCTTATGCGCTAATTGTCGCTGCTTTCTAATTATTTTAGATGACTTGAATGGCTGCTCTAGTCTGGTTTCGGATAATAGAATACCTTACGGCATCGCATTTCTAGATCTTTATCATTCAGTTGGTTGTGGAGTATTGACATTCATTTGTTTCCAAGAGTCGTTGGCACCAGGTATAAGTGCACCATGTCTTCTGTGCACCATGGGGAAAGGTTTGAACCTTCTGCAATATGGAGAAGACACATCTTGCTCCGCTCATCTTACTCATGACGCCAACCCTACAACCTTCGGCGTGGCAGAGAAGCCCCAGGAAAAGCCTAGATCACCAATGCACATAATGCCAAGGATTCTTCATCATGGCATTTCCTGCCAAAGAGCGACAAGTTGAACAGCCTTATGAAAAAAACAAAAAAAACCAACCACTAAAAAGAACTCCACCCTATAAAACTGAGACTTAGTAGATGTTAAGTCTCTAACACTTCTCTCATCTACGGCACTATTAGATGTTAAGTCTCTAACACTTCTCTCATCTACGGCACTATCTGCCATGGAACTACCTACACTATGGCTTGAAATATATTCCTCGATGTCATGACATCGTAGAGTCGTGCAGGTTTCAAAAGTTTGTTACCTGGAAACTTGAAGGAATGACAACAGAATTCAATTATCAGGCGCAGTACCTTGTATATCAACACCTTTCTCATATCGCGTCAAACCGCCTGCTCATTATCTTTCTCCGCCACGTGCGTGCTTTTTTCCCGTAGCGGGTATTAAACATAAGTGAGTTCCAGGAACGACCTCTCGCTGGTCCTGACTGACGCATGCTGATTGACCAGGTCATGTTGCGTTGCAGTTATCATCCTTGTGGTAAAGTGGGATGATATAAATATTTATAGGGACTTAGTGTACTGACTGAGATCAGCTGTGAAGGTATCTGTATCTAATATGTGTAGTGTTTTACAGATAACCTTACTTACTGCCACATATTTATATCTCAGTCAGAATTATTCTGGAATATTGTGTTGGCAACGTTATATGTCTAGGGTTATGCAAATGATGAAGTGTAAGTCACCACAACAACAAACAGATAAACAATTTAATTATTCCACCACACTTGACAACACTGTGACACTCACAAACAGTCAACACTCTAGAAGACTATCTTAAAAGATTCAATGATAAATTTCAGATATATACAGATGTATTGATTTTTTCTACAATAGTGATCCTGATTCAACTACACAGTGAACCAGGCAATATTATAACATGTAATTACAAATATTATGTACACAGATATAAATGTGGTCTTTGCATTGACATACAATATTAGTAATCTATGTGTGTGAGTTGTGATGTGGTAATATGAGGTAATACTGGTTTTGTTCTTCAAGATATGTTCTTATTAGACATCATGACTGCATGTGCTTGTGTATGTTGGAACTAGTATTGGAGATGGTTTCAGTTCCGAACATTAAAACAATTAATTGCCCCTCTTTAATTAATACAATTCATTTTAAAAGGAGGGGTACAAATTGTTGAGCTCTGTTGGCCACGAAGGGCTTAACTTTCGTGATGGCGGCAGGCAAAGACTCATCTGCTAGACTTCTTCACTGGTTCTGAAGACACCTCACTGGTTACTACAGGGGCCAAAGAGTATGTTGTAGCCTCTGGATTCAGCAAACGCTCAGACCAGGTGCGGCTTCAATAACTAGGACCACAGTCCCTGAAACAAGAAGGATGTACCTCCTACTTCAGAACCAACTTATACTATCTGAGTAGACTGAGCACAATACATCACAAACACAGAGTTCAGAGCTTTAGTTTAACTGCTATCTTCTTCTGAAGCAGTTTACTCCAGTATTAACCTCCCTAACGGTTACTACGCCTCTGCACTTTCAGCTATAAGTCCTTCCATATCATAAGGTAGGTGGCAGTGTACTATGTGGTAATTCCATGTAGTTTTACTTTTCTCCGACACCTTCTGTTCAGGTTGGAGCACTATATATATTATAGGCCTTGCCTCTTGTTCGCTACTGAACTGCACACATATACAGACATAAATTATCAATGTACATTCAATTTTCATTAAAAAGAGATCAAATATTTCAACCTACCACAATTTCTGGAAATAAACACAGATACGTTGACTAGCAATGAATGTAGGCACAAATACTGGCACAAATTCCCATCTGCTTATGTTCCAGGCTTTTATTTAGCAAAAATATGAGCTGGCTTCAACGCACTGTTGCTTTATCAAGCTTATTTGAACTAGTGGTCTCGAACTAACGCTATCAATTAACTATATTAACAGACCTAACCAATCAGGCCATTTCTACCCCCTCGTTTGAAAAAAAGTACTCTTTCTTCCGTCTCCCTTGACAACAAAAGATAGCATTTATAGTCCGACTAATCGTGTTTAGCCTTACATATCATTCCATCCAATCAATTCAAATATAACTTGTGGCCTATTTCCGTACAATGGTGGTTTAAAATTCTGCCACTGAGCGACTCCGAGTTTTTAGGTTGTCTGACACCCTCATTATTTTCTTTTGCCTATAATTTATTAATTCCTGGACTATTTGCGTAACACTTAACATATTCTGTGTCAGCAAGCCCTAAGGAATCCAAATATCTCAATCTAAGGGAGCTAGGTGGCTGCGTTCAAAATGTGCATTTTCTACCACCTCCTGTTCACTTCAATCCCCATGTGGTGTCTGGGTACTGTCATGTTTTCAAACGTAAATCCATCTAATGTCATCTTTCCTAATAAGCGTTTTCCAGGTTTTTTAAAACCTAACTCTGGGAAGGGTAGTGTTTTTATCACTGTCCGTCTGAAAAAAAGTTAGTGCATGTGGCCTTACACGCGTGATAGTAGTAATTGTATATCGCGTTACGCTTGTTGGGGGTGGCATTAATAGCGAGACGCGTGTTTAGTGTTGCATGCGTTCCTGATTTTCAGCCCTCCCTTCTTTCCATCCTACATCCATCTGTCCATTCGTAGTGTAATTAATTTAGGTCATACGCAGTGTGCCTCTCAATGTTTTTTCTTAGAAATGCAATACCCGTTTTAATGTGTTGTGGAAACGCTTGTATTATGCAGTGGCTTATATTTAACGTGGAAACGTTACAATTTGCAGACGAAGCATAAAACAAAGGGGATTTCGAGTACTGTCATTGTGACAGCACTGTTCTTTACCATTCTTCTTCCTTTTATAGAATTTATTTGTTAGGCTTTACATTTACTTTTTAATTTATATATGTGGATTAGAATTTCTCACGACAAATCCTCCCCTCTTAAAACAGACGTTATATGTCAGTCTATAATTCTATATACACATAGAGAAATTTATTCTTTCTGGGGCTTACGGTGATTCTCATCACACGGATGGCGGCTTAAAAAATCCGCTCCCAGATTTGTTTTTCCACTTATATACTCTATGCTAAACTCAAATGGCTGTAGCAATAATGACCAACGGAGTAATCTAGTGTTCTCATGCCTAGCTTGTGCTAGAAACGACAAGGGTTTGTGATCCGTTTGCAACTTAAATGCCTTCCCATACAGATAAATATTGAATTTCTTTATCGCCCATATTACTGCAAGACATTCTTTTTCGCTAGTTGAGTAGTTGGTTTCAGCTTTATTCAACTTTCTGCTAGCATATGCCACTGGGCTTAATTCCCCATCCAATGCATCTGATTTCTGTAGCAGAGTTGCACCTAACCCAATATTACTGGCATCCGTTCTTACTACAAATTCCTGACTTAAGTCAGGTAGTTTCAAAATAGGTTTACTTGTGAGCTTTTCCTTCAATTCTTGGTAAGCCATTTCACATTGTGGTGTCCATGTAATTCGATCTGGGTTTCCTTTACGTGTCAAATCAGTTAACGGTGCACATATGGAATTAAAGTTTTTGATATACTTTTGGTAGAAACCACATAATGAGACAAAGGATCTCACGTCTTTCTTGGTTTGTGGTCTCGGGGCTTTCTTTAGTTTCTCCAAATTCTTTGGGTCAGGGGTCATATTTCCCTGATAAACTGTGTGTCCCAGGAATTCCAATTCTTTACATCCAACGCAACATTTGGTTGGTCGGGCTGTTAAATTCGCTTCCCTAAGTCGATTAAACAGCATGTTCAGAGAGTCAATGTGTTCCTCAAAGGTTTCTGTTGCTATAAGGATATCATCCATGAAATTTGTAATGCATGGGTTATTCAGAGGGTCCAATAATTTTCTCATCATTCTAGAGAAGACACTAGGTGCATTCTTCAATCCAAATGGCAATCTGTTAAACTCATAGTGTCCTTCTGAGGTACTAAAAGCTAGATATGGTCTAACCTCAGGCTTTACTGGAATTTGATAGTATCCTTTACTCAAATCCACTTTTGAGAAATACTTAGCTTTATTTAGCCTGGCAAACAACTGATTTGTATCCGGCAATGGATCCACCTGTCCTTCTGTAATAGCATTCAGTCTCCTGTAATCTATACAGAGTCTATGTTCTCCAGAGGGTTTCCTTAAAAGTACAACACTGGAACTATACGAAGATTCACTGTGTGAAATAATTCCTTCCTTCAACAAATAGTCTATCTCTTCCTTCAAAGCTTTCTCCTTAGCAAAAGGAATCGAATAAGGCTTCATACAGACAGGTGTGGGGTCTATCAGTTTCATATCATATTCCAATAAGTTTGTATGCCCCGGTCGATCTGTTAACACCTCTGTATGATTATCTAGAACCTGTTGCACTCTCTCCTTCTGATTTTTCGTTAAATGCGTACTGATTTTCACCTGTGCCGCTGTCTCACAGGGGTGTAATGGATATTCAAATGATGAAAGTGGTTCCTTCTTCATCTCCATTGCAATGGACAAGGTTAGCAAGTGTGTCTCTTCCTGATGTTCTCTTTCCAAATATTTCTTCAGGAGATTCACATGATAGATTTTTTCTTTCCCCTTCTTATCTATCTTATAATTGGTTCTAGACACCTTCTCTAGAACTGTATATGGACCTTGCCATCCAATTTGTAACTTATTCTGATTTCCGGGCAAAAGAAGCAGTACCTTCTCTCCCACAGCCAAATCTCTGTCTTTTGCCTTCCTGTTATAATAAGCAGCATGTTTCTTCCTGGCTTGTTTCAAATTTTCATTGGCAAGTTTCCAGCCAGTTTTTAAACGAGTGGTCAGCTCATTTACATATTGGTATGAGGATGTAATATTTTCCTCTGCTTTTTCATCCGTCCACGTTCTTAACAGTGCTTCAAGTGGACCTTTTATTGGCCTTCCAAACAATAATGTTGCCGGGGCCATACCGGTTGAACTATGGGGTACCTCCCGATAAGCAAAGAGGGCGGCGTGCAGGTACTGGTCCCATGTATCTGGTTTTTCGTGTGCCAACTTTCTCAGGATCGACATCAACGTGCCGTTAAATCTTTCCACTTGGCCGTTCCCTTGGGGATGATACACACTACAATGGTAGTGTTTGGCCTGGAAGATCCTGAAAACTTCTTCAGTTAGTTTCCCCTTGAACTGAGAGCCATTATCAGTCAAGATTTGATTGGGAAAACCTAACCTTGTGAAAATTGTGAGTAATGCCTCTGCCACATGTTTAGAATCAATCGATGACAGGGCTACCGCCTCTCCCCACATAGAACAAGTGTCCACCAGAGTCAGAATGTAGCTGTTCCTTCTCTTAGTTCGAGTGAGAGGTCCCACAAGATCCACGGCAACTCTCTCAAAGGGTGTTCCCACTATGGGCATTTCTCCCAGAGTTGCTGGTGCAGTCCAATGCTTAGGTGCTACTCGTTGGCACTCTGGACAGGATTTTACATATCGTTTGATATCTTCAGTTATTCCTGGCCAGAAATAGTGACAAGCTATTCGCTGTCCTGTTGCGCTGATCCCCATATGACCACTGAAGGGAATCGCGTGCCCTAGTTCCAACACTTTAGTCCTATATGAAGTGGGAAGGACCAGCTGTCCGTGACCATTGGATTCAGATCCAGCCTTCCTATAAATCAGTTTGTTCTTCATATAAAATTCTCCCTTGCCTGGAGGTGTATGTGATTTGGGCAACTTCTTGAAACACGGCTTGAGTGTTTTGTCCTCCGCCTGTGCCTTTCTCATCTCATCTGGATGAGTATTTATTGGATTATCCTCCTCCTTTTTAGACTGTGATCTGGTCTGCACTGTTGCCAATATCACAGGTCTCTTGGGATTCCCCAAGAAGACATATCTACACCCCAATATCAGAGGGTAGATTGGCTCATTTATCACTGCTGCTTTTATGATTCCTTCCACATATCGCGTTTTCACCTTTATCCGGGCGACGGGAAGTGTCATGGTAGCTACATCCTTGGTTGCAGTTTGAATCTCCACTGTTTCTGTGGTGTATTGATCCGCCTGCACCAGGTGAGAACTCACAACGGAATCGTAATCTAAACCGGTATCATATAAACATCTTATAGTGACACCATTACAGATGACATCTTCACACACTGGGGGGTGGTATGGTTCCTGTAGTTCTGCAGGTTTGACCTTTTTTTCCTTTTTCCCAGATGTCATAGCAGCACAATGAGGAGGTTTCCTTCTACAATGGTCAGTGTCATGATTGTTCATCTTACAATTTTTTACACCACCTTTTCCCTTGGTTGAAAGATTTTCTTTCATCATATTTCCTTTCATCGAATTGTGGGTTTTTATTTTTATTGTCATACCGTGGCCTATCAAATTGGTGCTTACCTTTGTTTTGATCCCTAGGATCAAATTTATTAAAGTTCTGTGGTGCCCTAAAATTTTCCACCTGTTTATTTTTATTACCTGATACTTCTGCTTGAGCCGCCTGATACCTTTCTGCAACATTTAGCAACTCACCCAGCCTCTCTGCACCTTGTTCCATGAGAAACTTTCTCAGGTCTGGAGCCATGGACTCTCTTAATTGTTCTATAAGGACCATTTCCTTAAGATCTTGGGTTTTCCCCAGAGAAGTCCATTTCTCCAAGTATGTCTCTATCCGTGCAGAGAACTGGTGATAGGTTTCACCTGACAGTAGTTTAGCATTCCTAAATTTTTTCCTGTAAAATTCTGCGTTCTTCTCATATCTTAACAAAAGAGCCTGCTTTAGCATGTCATAATTTTCCTGATCATCTCTGTGCATTTTGGCAAAAACTTCATAAGCTGCCCCACGAAGTCCTTGAGATAACTTTAAGCTCCACCTTTCTCTCTCTAACCCATATGTGGTAGCTAATAATTCGTATCTATTTATATAGCTCTCAATATCATCGTCTTTCTCAACAAAATGATCTAAATGAAAGTTCATAGCTGAGGTTGAGGCTCCCTGAGTAGCAGTAGCATCAGAGGCAAAGGGACTGGCACCATTTTCAGGAGCATGGCCCTGAAACTCAAACTCCCTTAGTCGTAGCTCATGTTCCCTTTGTAATCTCTTCTCCTCCTTTTCTGCTTCCCTTTCTGCAGCTAATCTCTTCTCTTCCCTTTCTGCAGCTAATCTCTTCTCTTCCCTTTCTGCAGCTAATCTCTTCTCTTCCCTTTCTGCCTTTTGTTCTTCTACTTGGAGCCTCTTAATCTCCCTATCAGCCTCCAATGCTTTAGCCTCTTTGTCAGCCTCAATCTGCAACCTCTTAATTTCTTTTCAGCCTCTAACCTTCTTTCGGCCCTTTTTCTAATCTTCTTTCTTCCCGTTCAATATATTTGTCACATTCAGCAGTGACATAAGAAATCATAACTTGCCCATCTAATCCCAACTCTTTTGCAGTCTGTACAGCCGCAGATCGAAATTTGGCCAGGTCCGCCATTTTATATCAGGTAATTAAATAAAATATCTAACTAAACAATATAATCTGTAATTATATATCCAATGGACAAAACAGGCACCAAGAGCTCAACCTTATTTAATTCCACCCAAGGATACCTTTTAACTTTTTTATATTCCCTGAAGTGAATTACCCCCAATATTTATACTAGTAAAGGATTCAATATCCCGGACCGGACCCCAATATATGTGGTAAAGTGGGATGATATAAATATTTATAGGGACTTAGTGTACTGACTGAGATCAGCTGTGAAGGTATCTGTATCTAATATGTGTAGTGTTTTACAGATAACCTTACTTACTGCCACATATTTATATCTCAGTCAGAATTATTCTGGAATATTGTGTTGGCAACGTTATATGTCTAGGGTTATGCAAATGATGAAGTGTAAGTCACCACAACAACAAACAGATAAACAATTTAATTATTCCACCACACTTGACAACACTGTGACACTCACAAACAGTCAACACTCTAGAAGACTATCTTAAAAGATTCAATGATAAATTTCAGATATATACAGATGTATTGATTTTTTCTACAATAGTGATCCTGATTCAACTACACAGTGAACCAGGCAATATTATAACATGTAATTACAAATATTATGTACACAGATATAAATGTGGTCTTTGCATTGACATACAATATTAGTAATCTATGTGTGTGAGTTGTGATGTGGTAATATGAGGTAATACTGGTTTTGTTCTTCAAGATAGATTCTTATTAGACATCATGACTGCATGTGCTTGTGTATGTTGGAACTAGTATTGGAGATGGTCTCAGTTCCGAACATTAAAACAATTAATTGCCCCTCTTTAATTAATACAATTCATTTTAAAAGGAGGGGTACAAATTGTTGAGCTCTGTTGGCCACGAAGGGCTTAACTTTCGTGATGGCGGCAGGCAAAGACTCCTCTGCTAGACTTCTTCACTGGTTCTGAAGACACCTCACTGGTTACTACAGGGGCCAAAGAGTATGTTGTAGCCTCTGGATTCAGCAAACGCTCAGACCAGGTGCGGCTTCAATAACTAGGACCACAGTCCCTGAAACAAGAAGGATGTACCTCCTACTTCAGAACCAATTTATACTATCTGACTAGACTGAGCACAATACATCACAAACACAGAGTTCAGAGCTTTAGTTTAACTGCTATCTTCTTCTGAAGCAGTTTACTCCAGTATTAACCTCCCTAACGGTTACTACGCCTCTGCACTTTCAGCTATAAGTCCTTCCATATCATAAGGTAGGTGTCAGTGTACTATGTGGTAATTCCATGTAGTTTTACTTTTCTCCGACACCTTCTGTTCAGGTTGGAGCACTATATATATATTATAGGCCTTGCCTCTTGTTCGCTACTGAACTGCACACATATACAGACATAAATTATCAATGTACATTCAATTTTCATTAAAAAGAGATCAAATATTTCAACCTACCACAATTTCTGGAAATAAACACAGATACGTTGACTAGCAATGAATGTAGGCACAAATACTGGCACAAATTCCCATCTGCTTATGTTCCAGGCTTTTATTTAGCAAAAATATGAGCTGGCTTCAACGCACTGTTGCTTTATCAAGCTTATTTGAACTAGTGGTCTCGAACTAACGCTATCAATTAACTATATTAACAGACCTAACCAATCAGGCCATTTCTACCCCATCGTTTGAAAAAAAGTACTCTTACTTCCGTCTCCCTTGACAACAAAAGATAGCATTTATAGTCCGACTAATCGTGTTTAGCCTTACATATCATTCCATCCAATCAATTCAAATGTAACTTGTGGCCTATTTCCGTACAATGGTGGTTTAAAATTCTGCCACTGAGCGACTCCGAGTTTTTAGGTTGTCTGACACCCTCATTATTTTCTTTTGCCTATAATTTATTAATTCCTGGACTATTTGCGTAACACTTAACATATTCTGTGTCAGCAAGCCCTAAGGAATCCAAATATCTCAATCTAAGGGAGCTAGGTGGCTGCGTTCAAAATGTGCATTTTCTACCACCTCCTGTTCACTTCAATCCCCATGTGGTGTCTGGGTACTGTCATGTTTTCAAACGTAAATCCATCTAATGTCATCTTTCCTAATAAGCGTTTTCCAGGTTTTTTAAAACCTAACTCTGGGAAGGGTAGTGTTTTTATCACTGTCCGTCTGAAAAAAAGTTAGTGCATGTGGCCTTACACGCGTGATAGTAGTAATTGTATATCGCGTTACGCTTGTTGGGGGTGGCATTAATAGCGAGACGCGTGTTTAGTGTTGCATGCGTTCCTGATTTTCAGCCCTCCCTTCTTTCCATCCTACATCCATCTGTCCATTCGTAGTGTAATTAATTTAGGTCATACGCAGTGTGCCTCTCAATGTTTTTTCTTAGAAATGCAATACCCGTTTTAATGTGTTGTGGAAACGCTTGTATTATGCAGTGGCTTATATTTAACGTGGAAACGTTACAATTTGCAGACGAAGCATAAAACAAAGGGGATTTCGAGTACTGTCATTGTGACAGCACTGTTCTTTACCATTCTTCTTCCTTTTATAGAATTTATTTGTTAGGCTTTACATTTACTTTTTAATTTCTCTATATACACATAGAGAAATTTATTATTATTTCTGGGGTTTACGGTGATTCTCATCACACGGATGGCGGCTTAAAAAATCCGCTCCCAGATTTGTTTTTCCCATTAAACTATAAATTCTTTAAGCGCAAACACGGCGCCATCTTGCTTCCAGGTTGATGGTACCCTCCTCTTAGCTCTTGCACATGGGAATTAAAGGCCCAACGTTCTTCCCTTCTCTTATTTATTGCAAGTGTTTTCTTTTGGGCTTACTCCAAAAGCGCTGTAGTGGTATTCTGGGCATTCGTAGGACATGGACCGATATATGACCATCGTCTTTTCCTTATATAGTCGGAGACATATTTCTGCCTAGGTCTTTCTAGGGTCTCGATTCTCGGACCTTGATGCCTTCTTTAAAAACTGATGTTGTTAAATGAGTTTTCTAAGAATTTGTTCTCGAATGTAATTCAGCTTGTTCTCCAATGATTTTGTTATTTTCCAACTCTCACAGCCGTATGTTAACACTGAGATAACATTTGATTTTAAACAGACGAAGCTTGGTATGTATATTCAATGATCGTAATTTCCAAATGTTAGATAATCTATTGAAGGCGCTAGCTGCCAAAGCAATTCTAGTATGGATTTCTCTTGTTGTGTCACCATCCTGAGTCATTTTACTGCCTAAATAATTGAAACTTTCAACTTTCTGTAGTTTTTCCCCGTTCAAGATGATATCAAAGGTCTCGTCGTTAAAAAAGTTCATAGCTTTAGTTTTAGAGGCATTTATTTGGAGACCAATTTTAACCGAGAGATGACACAAATTATTTATTGCTTCTTGGGATTGTCTTGGTGTTGAACTTAAGAATGCTACATCATCTGCGAAATCCAGGTCCCCCAGGAATTTTCCATTTGTCCATTTTATACCCAATTGTTCATTGTGGGTATAGTTTCTCATAACCCAATCAATAGCTATTCCAAAAAGTAGTGGTGACATAATACAGCCTTGTTTCACCCCTGTTTCTACTGTAAACCATTCTGTATTCCCTTTATTTGTTCTAACACAACATCTTGCATTGTCATATAGCGCTTTGATTATATTCACATATTTTGTTGGAAAACCATAGATTGTAAGTATCTTCCACAATGATGGGCGGTGTAGACTATCAAAGGCTTTTTTGAAAATCGACGAAGGTGATAATAAGTGGTTGCAATTTTTTTTTCTGAAATTTTTTATGCCCTTGTTTTATTAGTGACACCCAATAATCGCTTGTAATTATCATTTCTTTAATTACAGTCTTCAATTATCTATTTCCGTCATACATAGTTCTTACATTAAAGTATCAAATTTTATTTCTTTAGAAGATATTATAGTCATGTTTTACTGTCGAGCCTGGTTCTTTTCCGGTAACAATAGCTTGTTTTACGATAGTGAATTGTTAACTCACTGAAATTTCCGATTTCCAACCGACCGATTTTGGGTTTCGAGGTCATTTATAGGACTTTTAAATATCTACACCACTAAAATTTACTCTGTGTAGAATCTTTTATTCTATAATTTAACATAACATGGTGAGTCTTTTTTTCCATCGAGAAAATATACACATTTGATGGGGTTTTTCTTTCGGCGTCACAGGTGAGATGGCGAATTAAAAAACTCCATCTTCCCAGAATTTTGTTTTTCCACTTATATACTCTATGCTAAACTCAAATGGCTGTAGCAATAATGACCAACGGAGTAATCTAGTGTTCTCATGCCTAGCTTGTGCTAGAAACGACAAGGGTTTGTGATCCGTTTGCAACTTAAATGCCTTCCCATACAGATAAATATTGAATTTCTTTATCGCCCATATTACTGCAAGACATTCTTTTTCGCTAGTTGAGTAGTTGGTTTCAGCTTTATTCAACTTTCTGCTAGCATATGCCACTGGGCTTAATTCCCCATCCAATGCATCTGATTTCTGTAGCAGAGTTGCACCTAACCCAATATTACTGGCATCCGTTCTTACTACAAATTCCTGACTTAAGTCAGGTAGTTTCAAAATAGGTTTACTTGTGAGCTTTTCCTTCAATTCTTGGTAAGCCATTTCACATTGTGGTGTCCATGTAATTCGATCTGGGTTTCCTTTACGTGTCAAATCAGTTAACGGTGCACATATGGAATTAAAGTTTTTGATATACTTTTGGTAGAAACCACATAATGAGACAAAGGATCTCACGTCTTTCTTGGTTTGTGGTCTCGGGGCTTTCTTTAGTTTCTCCAAATTCTTTGGGTCAGGGGTCATATTTCCCTGATAAACTGTGTGTCCCAGGAATTCCAATTCTTTACATCCAACGCAACATTTGGTTGGTCGGGCTGTTAAATTCGCTTCCCTAAGTCGATTAAACAGCATGTTCAGAGAGTCAATGTGTTCCTCAAAGGTTTCTGTTGCTATAAGGATATCATCCATGAAATTTGTAATGCATGGGTTATTCAGAGGGTCCAATAATTTTCTCATCATTCTAGAGAAGACACTAGGTGCATTCTTCAATCCAAATGGCAATCTGTTAAACTCATAGTGTCCTTCTGAGGTACTAAAAGCTAGATATGGTCTAACCTCAGGCTTTACTGGAATTTGATAGTATCCTTTACTCAAATCCACTTTTGAGAAATACTTAGCTTTATTTAGCCTGGCAAACAACTGATTTGTATCCGGCAATGGATCCACCTGTCCTTCTGTAATAGCATTCAGTCTCCTGTAATCTATACAGAGTCTATGTTCTCCAGAGGGTTTCCTTAAAAGTACAACACTGGAACTATACGAAGATTCACTGTGTGAAATAATTCCTTCCTTCAACAAATAGTCTATCTCTTCCTTCAAAGCTTTCTCCTTAGCAAAAGGAATCGAATAAGGCTTCATACAGACAGGTGTGGGGTCTATCAGTTTCATATCATATTCCAATAAGTTTGTATGCCCCGGTCGATCTGTTAACACCTCTGTATGATTATCTAGAACCTGTTGCACTCTCTCCTTCTGATTTTTCGTTAAATGCGTACTGATTTTCACCTGTGCCGCTGTCTCACAGGGGTGTAATGGATATTCAAATGATGAAAGTGGTTCCTTCTTCATCTCCATTGCAATGGACAAGGTTAGCAAGTGTGTCTCTTCCTGATGTTCTCTTTCCAAATATTTCTTCAGGAGATTCACATGATAGATTTTTTCTTTCCCCTTCTTATCTATCTTATAATTGGTTCTAGACACCTTCTCTAGAACTGTATATGGACCTTGCCATCCAATTTGTAACTTATTCTGATTTCCGGGCAAAAGAAGCAGTACCTTCTCTCCCACAGCCAAATCTCTGTCTTTTGCCTTCCTGTTATAATAAGCAGCATGTTTCTTCCTGGCTTGTTTCAAATTTTCATTGGCAAGTTTCCAGCCAGTTTTTAAACGAGTGGTCAGCTCATTTACATATTGGTATGAGGATGTAATATTTTCCCCTGCTTTTTCATCCGTCCACGTTCTTAACAGTGCTTCAAGTGGACCTTTTATTGGCCTTCCAAACAATAATGTTGCCGGGGCCATACCGGTTGAACTATGGGGTACCTCCCGATAAGCAAAGAGGGCGGCGTGCAGGTACTGGTCCCATGTATCTGGTTTTTCGTGTGCCAACTTTCTCAGGATCGACATCAACGTGCCGTTAAATCTTTCCACTTGGCCGTTCCCTTGGGGATGATACACACTACAATGGTAGTGTTTGGCCTGGAAGATCCTGAAAACTTCTTCAGTTAGTTTCCCCTTGAACTGAGAGCCATTATCAGTCAAGATTTGATTGGGAAAACCTAACCTTATGAAAATTGTGAGTAATGCCTCTGCCACATGTTTAGAATCAATCGATGACAGGGCTACCGCCTCTCCCCACATAGAACAAGTGTCCACCAGAGTCAGAATGTAGCTGTTCCTTCTCTTAGTTCGAGTGAGAGGTCCCACAAGATCCACGGCAACTCTCTCAAAGGGTGTTCCCACTATGGGCATTTCTCCCAGAGTTGCTGGTGCAGTCCAATGCTTAGGTGCTACTCGTTGGCACTCTGGACAGGATTTTACATATCGTTTGATATCTTCAGTTATTCCTGGCCAGAAATAGTGACAAGCTATTCGCTGTCCTGTTGCGCTGATCCCCATATGACCACTGAAGGGAATCGCGTGCCCTAGTTCCAACACTTTAGTCCTATATGGTTTTGTTCTTCAATATATGTTCTTATTAGACATCATGACTGCATGTGCTTGTGTATGTTGGAACTAGTATTGGAGATGGTCTCAGTTCCGAACATTAAAACAATTAATTGCCCCTCTTTAATTAATACAATTCATTTTAAAAGGAGGGGTACAAATTGTTGAGCTCTGTTGGCCACGAAGGGCTTAACTTTCGTGATGGCGGCAGGCAAAGACTCATCTGCTAGACTTCTTCACTGGTTCTGAAGACACCTCACTGGTTACTACAGGGGCCAAAGAGTATGTTGTAGCCTCTGGATTCAGCAAACGCTCAGACCAGGTGCGGCTTCAATAACTAGGACCACAGTCCCTGAAACAAGAAGGATGTACCTCCTACTTCAGAGCCAATTTATACTATCTGAGTAGACTGAGCACAATACATCACAAACACAGAGTTCAGAGCTTTAGTTTAACTGCTATCTTCTTCTGAAGCAGTTTACTCCAGTATTAACCTCCCTAACGGTTACTACGCCTCTGCACTTTCAGCTATAAGTCCTTCCATATCATAAGGTAGGTGGCAGTGTACTATGTGGTAATTCCATGTAGTTTTACTTTTCTCCGACACCTTCTGTTCAGGTTGGAGCACTATATATATTATAGGCCTTGCCTCTTGTTCGCTACTGAACTGCACACATATACAGACATAAATTATCAATGTACATTCAATTTTCATTAAAAAGAGATCAAATATTTCAACCTACCACAATTTCTGGAAATAAACACAGATACGTTGACTAGCAATGAATGTAGGCACAAATACTGGCACAAATTCCCATCTGCTTATGTTCCAGGCTTTTATTTAGCAAAAATATGAGCTGGCTTCAACGCACTGTTGCTTTATCAAGCTTATTTGAACTAGTGGTCTCGAACTAACGCTATCAATTAACTATATTAACAGACCTAACCAATCAGGCCATTTCTACCCCCTCGTTTGAAAAAAAGTACTCTTACTTCCGTCTCCCTTGACAACAAAAGATAGCATTTATAGTCCGACTAATCGTGTTTAGCCTTACATATCATTCCATCCAATCAATTCAAATATAACTTGTGGCCTATTTCCGTACAATGGTGGTTTAAAATTCTGCCACTGAGCGACTCCGAGTTTTTAGGTTGTCTGACACCCTCATTATTTTCTTTTGCCTATAATTTATTAATTCCTGGACTATTTGCGTAACACTTAACATATTCTGTGTCAGCAAGCCCTAAGGAATCCAAATATCTCAATCTAAGGGAGCTAGGTGGCTGCGTTCAAAATGTGCATTTTCTACCACCTCCTGTTCACTTCAATCCCCATGTGGTGTCTGGGTACTGTCATGTTTTCAAACGTAAATCCATCTAATGTCATCTTTCCTAATAAGCGTTTTCCAGGTTTTTTAAAACCTAACTCTGGGAAGGGTAGTGTTTTTATCACTGTCCGTCTGAAAAAAAGTTAGTGCATGTGGCCTTACACGCGTGATAGTAGTAATTGTATATCGCGTTACGCTTGTTGGGGGTGACATTAATAGCGAGACGCGTGTTTAGTGTTGCATGCGTTCCTGATTTTCAGCCCTCCCTTCTTTCCATCCTACATCCATCTGTCCATTCGTAGTGTAATTAATTTAGGTCATACGCAGTGTGCCTCTCAATGTTTTTTCTTAGAAATGCAATACCCGTTTTAATGTGTTGTGGAAACGCTTGTATTATGCAGTGGCTTATATTTAACGTGGAAACGTTACAATTTGCAGACGAAGCATAAAACAAAGGGGATTTCGAGTACTGTCATTGTGACAGCACTGTTCTTTACCATTCTTCTTCCTTTTATAGAATTTATTTGTTAGGCTTTACATTTACTTTTTAATTTATATATGTGGATTAGAATTTCTCACGACAATCCTGTTCAGAACACGCTTCTCTAAGACTCGCGCTTGCTTATCGTCGATACATGCGTGCACTTATTACACCCCCCCCCCCCCCCCCCCCCCGAACATTTGTTAGACAACTGTTACGCTTTATAAAATGTATCCGACAGATTGGGGATACATACATAAGACTACAGATATTTATCTAGGTAGAAATTCAGGTATATTGCATTGCACTTTATGCGCACGACAATAAAAAGTGAGAGGTTGATTTTAAAGGTATGTAAGACAGCAAACGTAAGAATAATTGAATAGCTGCCGACTTTTAAAAATTCAACACGGTTTTTATTTATTTGTTAAATATGCTTTAATATTTTGCTGTTGTGAATTTTGTTTCGTCGCGTAGTAATCAGTCATGTTCCTTTATTCACTTCATTTCTCGATCCTATTTTTGTACAAAACCTGCACCAAAGTATTCTTGCGCTGTTTCAGCTGTAGTGTATGTAGCAATTTATTTTGCCTGATTAGGCTGACAGTCCCTTGCACAGCTTCATATTAATTGCTTCTTACGACATGCTCGAGAGAGCAATCATTCTTTCTTTGTCTCCCCAGAGAACCCCGTTAATGGCATGTGGCTACAGTCTAGTTACCTAATGCTATCTTTCTTATGCTATTTGCGATTGTCGCCATTCAGGTTATGACTTCTGTGGTATTTTTTCAGCTTTCACTCCTCTATCTTCTTCTTGTAATCTTGATTCTCTTTCTCGGATCAACTTTGAGATGCCTTTTCCCCAAGGTATGAGACATCAGCAGATTCGTTCTCTAGATCAAAGGTCCCTAGTCGATATCGGAATGAACCACGACCCGTATTGCGAATATTTTTGCTTTACCTACAGTTTCATTTACCATTGTGTAAAGTGAATAAATAAATATTACACATAGGTATGTTTCAGGCACACATGAGAAATACAGAAGTAGAAAACTAGACAACAGAAAAACTAGACAACAGAAAAACTAGACAACAGAAAACTAGACAACAGAAAAACAACAGAAGTGGTAGGTTTACTTCTGCAGTTTTCTTATTAAAAGTGAAATAACCACAGTAAGATAAGAGGGAGGGGAGTCTCGTCACGCGACAAGGCACATCTGCTTGAACCTAGAAACACGTCATATTTTGGTTGTATTTTGGCGTGTTTCCAAAGATAAATGGACCGTCCGGCGTCAGGTGTGAAATCTGTTGTTCAGGTTACCCAGTGAGCAGACGCCAGGCCACAGAACAACCAGACCGTAGAGCAATCTCACCCTACCAACGTGTAGCAAATGTCTGTCACTTTCGATAAGATCCGTACGACTTACGTCATGACTTCAAAGAAGAAACTCCTCTTCTCGTTGCAAGCACCCATATCTGGTTCGCAGATCTCTGAACGAGTATACTTGCTAGAGCATGCTTTCTTAACATCTTTTTTGTGTCGTTGGATCCTATTTGTATCATGGGCCCATTTGTTTGTCCGATGAATGCTATGAACCTCTTTGTTCAGCAAAGTCTATGGACCTCTTTGATTGTCCATTGAAGGCTTTGGACCCCATATTTGAAGAAAAAAAATTACATAAAAGCACAATTTAAAACTTAACATTTTAAATTATATGTTATGTAGACGGACCCCTACTAGAATCCATTAACGACGACAGGTTAAGAAACCCTGTGCTAGAGGTAAGACTCCTCCTTCACACGCTGAAAGTAGAATGTTCAAATACGCCATAGAGAAGTATCATTCCTTCATTTTCCCCATTTGCTTTTTATAATGCACAAAGCCGCCGCCGAAGCTGGTTCTTTTGTCCGAAACCTGGACCAGCCCATTCATGTGCCGTTATAGTTGTGATTTTGTTGGTAGTTTGTTTAACGTAGTGAGCTTCCCACAATCTCATCTGAACCTCCTCCACTTAAGACATTGCCTAAGGGAGTAGTAGTCGCAGTCTTTCTTTGTCTACCCAGATACATCCTCCCGCGGGAACTACGCAGGACAAAGAGAAGCATTACGTGACGAGATTGACAGATATGTAATCTAGAATAATCAGATAATAACTTAAATAACTAGAGTATGTCAGATAGGCCAAATTATTATCCAACGTATAACCCAAATGATGTTGAACTTTGTGTATTTAAGTCGTCAAACCTATAATCATGCGCCTAATCGATGCTTATCTATTACTTTGGTTACTTGAAACGGTGTAATTCTTGTGGTATGCCAGCGAGAATTCGGAATGTCGCGTATATAATCGTGTCCTTGACTTACGAAACGTCCAGAAAGACGCCTCAAGGCTCTTGCTCGGAATCTTCCATTAAACAAATTCCCAGATGCAGGTATGCGAAGGCAGAGCTATGGATTATTCTATTATGTAGAATTCAGTGCACACAAAAATATCCATTCATAAACGGTTAGAGACGTAATCTTTTTAAACATGACGTTATATTATGACTGTCACTGGGTGGCCAGATGGGACATGTTAGTAAACTAATTAGTCCAATGCGAATAAACTTACCGGAAATGACGTATAATTTGTCTGTCTCTCCCAGCATTCCCACTGTTTAAAGATATTAATGCTTTTGAAAGTTTCATTATACCAGAACGAAAGGTCGTTTATGTTATAGGTCATTCATTCATTACTTCTTAGCTTGGAGCACTGGACTTTAACACATACACAACAAACCATCTTGCCCTACGTCTGTCTCAAAGATCTTGACATGTGTTCTTTATCTCCGTCATGCCAGTGTCTAATTGCCTTCTCCTCCCGTCTTTGATAGCTGCGTTTAAAGATCTGAATAAGCATTACTTGCTTTGGATGTCTTCTGTGTATTTGTTGAATGTTATGGCTTTATGTTTCTACAAGATAGAGTAGACGATCCAGTCTCTCCCCCCACCCCTTGTCACATTCTAGGACAATTTTACTCTTCTTTGCTTCCTTTTCGGACTCGGTAACACACAGGCGGATTAAAGGTCGTACAACGCAATTTAACCTAAGAACTTGCGCGTCGGTTAAGCTGACCGCATCTGGCAATTTTGTATTTTAAAAAAAGTTAATTAAACAAAAACCGGATACTGAAGTTAGGTTATGTTGACTTACTGTCATGTGAATATTTTATAACGCCTGTTTAAAAAAAAATAACATAAAATATTTGGATCGTTACCGCCCACAAACAGCAGACAAAAATATATCATGACCACTAGTGTAAGGGTAAGAGGAAAAAAGGAAGACCAAAAGAAACACTCAGAAGAACAATAATAAGAGAAGGAAGAACGTTGGGATTAAACAATGTGCAAGAGCTAAGAGGAGTGGCGTCACAACGAACAACCTGGAGAGCACTGGTTTCTGCCTTATGTGCCGTGTTTGGTGCTTAAAGAATTTATTATTATTATTACTAGTGTCAATGTTTGTAAGTTTAATCAATTGTCAGATGTAGGTTTAAACAATATTTTAACAAGCGTTGTTCGTGATGATGATGTTCATAACCTCACTAGACGCGGTTGGTTCGTTCCCTGATGAGTTTACTTGGAACCTAACGCCCTTTCTGCAAAAATGTGGTTGTTGTTTTTGGTCTAGGCTTTGTGCCTTTTTAGACTTATGATGTACAATGTTTATTTTTCGGTTTCCTACCTACTTAACTTTTTTTTTCTCCTACGTACGCATTTAAGCTGCTGTGGGGAGAAGTAGCTTTTTCTATTTTGCGAAGTGTGTTGGATTTGCCAGCATTCTATGGTCTTTATGGTTCGCCACTATTTAATATTTGAAAGTAAAGAAGCATATATCCATGGTATCTGTATCTACGCTTAACTTGAGGTTCCAACTCAGAGACGCGGAACCTTCGAACAACTTCCTGCCTCTGAGTCTCTTCTCCTTTCAAAAGATGAAGTTTTTCAGTGTTAAGTGCCTACCGGATGTGGTTAGCCAAGTGCACGTGAAACTGCTCAGAAACGGCTGCGCAGGTTAATGAGCAGCCGAAGGAAATCCAAAACGTCATCTATCGATGTGCGGAGATTTTTTCCGCTTCCCTCACCTCAAAGGAACAGCTACTAAGCTGCCATTTCGATACCAACTGAGGGCGAAATGTTCTATTAATATAACAGTTAATGGGTTGTCTTCCCATAACGTTTGCATACGTGGGAAATGCGGTTTGTGCCAGACAGTGGGATGGGAAACGGTTTCCTCAGCTTTTGTAAGCTACTTAATGAAGTGGGCGATCTCGCAGAAGCTAAATCCAGGTAGCTTTTAGTGAGGTGCTTGTTTCATGCAGCTGTCGTTCATTTGAAGAAGACCACAGTCGTCTGGCGCAAAAGAAATAAGAGACATCGTCGATGGTTTAAAAAAAAAAGTATGTATGGACGGCTTGCGGGACGCTCCGAAATGTATTAAAAGTAATAAAAACATTCCAATCCTGAGAGAAAAAAGAAAATTGAAACGGAAAATTTCAGAGTAAATACGTATTTGCTTATAAGAAAAGTGTGCGCTCGGCTTACACGAGACCCCACATAACACTGAAATATCTAATCTATAAGACCGACTTTGATACTATTGTGAATATGCATTTCTAGCAGCTAAAATGAAGATATAAATGTAAATAGTATCCGGTCGATATAAACTTATTTACTTACTTACTTACTTAGTCGTTCCCCTTCTACCGTGAGGTGTAGAGGTTTGGAAGAGAGAGCGCCAGACTATCCTATCGGCTGTCTTCCTCCTGGCCTGGTTCCATTCTAGTCCTCGGTCCTTCAAAGATTGTCTAATGTAGTCCTCCCAGCGGACTCTGGGTCATCCTGGGGGTCTGGATCCCTGGCTCTTTGTTTCCCATTCTGCAGACATGGCCAAACAATCTTAGTTGGGACTGTTCTACTTCGGCCTGCAGGGGTGGGATTTTAGGCCTTGACTTATCGTCTGGTTGCGGACCATGTCTCTTCTTGCTACTTCAACCACCTTCCTCAGATACCTCATTTCTGAAGTTTGGATCTGGCTTGTGTGGGTTGTGGTCATTGCCCATGACTCGCATCCATATGTCAAGACTGGGATATAGGTGGAGCGGTATACAGCCATCTTCGTTTTCATACCAACCTATCTCTTGCTGAGGAATCCTTGATTTATGGCCTGAAAAAGTCTCTCAGCTGCTGCTTTTCGAATGGCCAACTCTTTTTTAATGCCTCCCTTTCGGTCTATAATAGCTCCGAGGTATTTAAAGTGGTCGACCTGCTCCAGGACCTGTTCTCCCAGCTTAATCTGATGTCTTCTCGTGATATCACCATGGATTTTGTTTTAAAGCTACTTATGACCATCCCTCTCTTCTCCAGCTCTTCCTTCCAGACTTGCAGGTTGGATTGAAGATGTGCCTCTGATTTAGCAATCAGGGCAACATCATCAGCAAATGCCAGCTCTGAAATACAGACCTGTCTCATCTTTCAGTACCCCACTGAATACTTTCTTGTTCTCTACTTGCATGCCTTGATGACATCGTCCATGCGGAGTATGAAAAGATAAGGTGACAGGATATACATTGTCTTACACCAGTGGTGGTCCTGAACTCTTCTGACTTATGGTTTGCTGTCCTCACATAATTCGATATAAACTAAGTAGATATAAATCTGCGTGTAAATATGAAAAGCATCTGGTCGATATAAACGCAGTGAGTATCTGGTAGATTTAAACGTAAAGAATATATTTAGATATAAACGTAAATAGTGTCTGGTAGATATACAATTAAAGAATACCTGGTAGATTTAAACGTAAAGAATACCTGGCAGATATAAACGTAAATAGTATGTGGTAGATATAAACTTGCCGTAAGTAGTATCTGGTTGATATACACTTAAATAGTATCTGGTAGAGATAAACCTAAATCGTATTATGTAGGTAGTCTTCTTCCAACATCCTTGCGCACCAGCGGCAACCTGCAAACGGAAAACAATGGTGATCCTCGTGTTGCTGATACGTACTTCCAAAGAGTGTGTCCTGCAATGGCCCTGGCAACTACTATGTTCTTTGTATTTTTGCCTCTTGTGGGTCTTTAAAAAAAAATTCCACCTACTGCCATCTCTTAGCGTTTGAATCAAGTACCATTTCTTGATCATGTCATCTTCTACGATAATATCATCGTACTGTAATCGACCACACACACACACACACACTCACACACACACACACACACAATGAAAGCTGAATTAATATCCTCTGGAAAAAAAAAATTAATAAATAAAAATTAGAACGTGATTGTGAACATCTAGATTAGAGCTAGACACAGTTTGCCAGTTTGGCCTTTGTAGCCAGTCTAAAAGCCAAACGACGAGCACATAAATATTGGAGGGCAACGGTTATAAATATTCTTGAGCAAATATGTCATTGCTTCGTATGGTCCCAGGGGTCTGTGAAGAGATAAACAAAGAATGGGACTACTGCTGTATGAGCCATGTTGTATGAGGCGAATAATTTGAGGTTGTGCACGGGGCGGGCAACCTCTTTATATAAACCAAATTGCTACAGAAACCTGGCTTCCTACAAAGGTCAGCTGCAGTGGCGGATCCATCGGAAGCCAAAAAAAAAAAAAAGAGCATGACGATGATGATGAACATGGAACTATAACTATAATTATACCGTAACTATTACTTTAACTATTACGCACACATTTCCGTACTTGCGGGAAGTCAGAATAGGAGTGAACAAAAACGTCAAAAATGCATGTCCCAGTTTTCACGAACACGGTTTGCAGCTCCAAATTTTGCTTCGTTTTTCAAGGACACAAGATAGAAAAAGGATTAAGTCAAGCAAAGCAACCTTTTTTCACATGTTATGTAGATTTGATTTACCTCGGTATCTAGCTTAGCATCAATCGCGCACTGGTATTACCCAGACATCAGACGGACTGGTACGTCGCTGGGAGGTATTTTAATGAGATTTTCTTCATACTCGTAACTTTCCGTTCCAACTTCAAATTTCAGCGAGGTTGCCTCAAATGTGTGCACCTGTAATTGGATCCCCATGATCAGCCTGGGAGACCGAGATTTCGAAATGTAGCGTGCGCAGTGTAATGTAGGTCAGGTGACTACGTTGATGCGTAAAGTCGCCATCTTTGGTTGACACTGTCACCTTACGGGTGTTGCTTTTCACACCAGCATCTTTCCTACCGGTTACGTGAAAGGTTGAGATGTTTCGGCAGCGCTTAAAGAATTTCACGAGGCGGAACTGTTATTTCAAACAATCCTGAGACTACCCGGGAGAGATACCTAGAGGAATTAGACCACCATAGATAGAATCTGGTTGTAAATGGAAGCGTATAAATGAAGTATTGAAAAGAAGGTGGTATATCAGAGTACATCGTTTTCTCGTGACATTGCGTGACTGTTGGGATGAACTAGATCACGTGTCTGTTTAACGAGTAAACAGTACTTGAAAGCGCTAGAAGAGGAGCGGGGCTTCCTTCTTAAGTGCAACGACTTGTTGCATCATGAATTCCTGAAGATCTAGGCAGATGTAGATGATGGAATCTGTCACAGTTAGCACAGGTGTCATTCAGTGCGCACCCTTTAATGAGTGGGGAGAACACGCGCGCTAGCGAGATGATGATGATAAGACGGGCCCTTCGGAAATTTAGATTGTAAGATTTAATCTTCATAACCTAGTGGATAGGTAAACCTAGTGGCTAGGTAAACCTAGTGGTTAGGTAAAGGTGGTCCAATATAGAGATACTGCCGTAGGAGAGTGAAGTGTTTGATACTTCACTTATACTCGTTTTTACAGCTGAGTACAGTGGAGCGTGACGCAGCCTGGTTTTGAACCCCGTCCCTTTGTTTGGAGAAGCATTTACTTTCACAGTAGGTCAATGGACCAGAACAAAGCTTGAAGAAAACAGGTAGTAAGCTCAGTACACGACAGGTCATAGCAAGAGCTTTGAGTTATAACATGACACATTTGTCCCAGATGTCAAAACTGATCCAGAATATTATAAGATAAAATGTAACAAACAATTGGGTTAGAAGTTATAACATACAAGTATCACAGTTCATACAGAAGCTATCAGAAAACATCACATCTGGGCGAGAACATTACACAGCAGATGTCGAAGCTATAGGATAGCATGACGCCGCTGGTCTAGAACCAGAGTTATCACGTGTCAAAGCTGGCCTAAAAGTAATGAGACAACCTGTCACATGTACGTAGTAAAGGAAAAGGAAGTCAGTCCTATAACAGAAACTGCCGTTAGGGAGCTAAGTGTGAGAAAGTTCACCATACTAGGTTTTTTTTTAATGAGGTGAAAGTGAGCTGTTTCCTTTCTGGGTGACGTTTTCTTCCCTAACTCAAGAGCAGATTCAGGTACCCATTTACAGCTGAGTAGACTGGAGCGTGACGGCACCAGGTTTTGATCCAGGAACCAGGTAACTGTGCCGCGAAAGGAAGGAGCTCTAACCGCTGAGCGAATAGCGGACGCTCGTCACAGGTAGTATAAAGTTTAAAAAAGTAAGCATGTGTGGTAGATTCACATGACATGTCACACCTCTGCTGATATTCACAGGATAACATCTCAAAGCTGTGCTGGTATTCACAGTTATGCTAGCATTTACACCTGTGCTAGTATTCCCAGCTATGTTAGTATTCACCGATATTCTAGCATTCACGGCTGTGCTATAGTATTCACAGCTACGCTTAGTATTCACGGGACAGAATTCCAGAGCTACGCCCGCTAATACTCGAGGCGAAATCTCAGGTTATTATTAATGTCTAACCTGACATTGATTTTACGTGAGTATCCCTTTTTTTCTTGTACAGAGACAGGTGTCCCTCGCCATTCAGGCAGATACTCTCCGATTTCGGAGGTACCCATTAGAGCTGGGTCGGCTCAGGAGCCGCCAATCCCTGGTCGCAGACACTCCTTCAAATGTTCTCGCCAGGTCTCGAGTTAATCCAGTCCAAATCCCGGTCGACGAAAAATCCTCAAATGCCGTCGCCCGGGTTTGATCCTGAATCACCCGGTCGCCAGAGCGGTGTGGTAACCACTACGCTAGCGCGGCTCCCGCTATGCTAGTAATTACTGGACATGTCACAGTAAAACTGAGTATACCATCTGTTCAACAAATTGAAAATCGGACAGAAATGGGCCCATGTGGGGAGGACAACCAGACAGTAGAACATGTCCTCCAAGATTGACGGCTCCGTGAGAGAAGCGGACTGGCAGCATGACCTTCTCCGCCAGTTGATGGAGAAACTGTATAGTGTATGGTGACGAGAGAAACACGAGACATACTTCCAACGTTACAAGAGAGATAGATATGGTTAGTTGAGAGCGAACTACGAAGTTATAGCACGATATGTCGTAACTAAAAGATAATTTATGTTGGAGACGAAACATGGGAACCAATAAAGGCCTTTCGATAACTAAAACAGAATAAAGTAAAATAAAACAAAATAAAGTAAAGTAAAAAACAATATAAATAAATAAACAGGACAAGGAAAGATCGAAAAAAACAAGTGACTGTCAATAAACGAAGAAACTGGCGGTTCCAACAGTTTTCTTGGTGTGTTGTTTTTGATTATAATTATGTGTGTTTGGGTTAAAAAACATTATTATGTATTGTTTTTTTTTAACGCAACTCAGAATTTAATATCATTTCCAGAAAGCAGGTAATGCTTTCCAGAAAGAGGGTTACCTGTGTCTCTCTGTGAATCTTATTGTTATATCCTGAACAGCTGATGCTTGCGTAGAATAGAAGGATTGAAGTGATGT
Source organism: Oreohelix idahoensis (assembly GCA_024509875.1). Lineage (NCBI taxonomy): Eukaryota > Metazoa > Mollusca > Gastropoda > Stylommatophora > Oreohelicidae > Oreohelix > Oreohelix idahoensis. The sequence continues at coordinate 82,666 of JAMPIV010013229.1, forward strand.
TGTGATAGGGTGGGCGAGATGATGATGATGATTATATTGTGATATTTGATCACTCTCTTTTCACACTCGCAACCGACCCGATTCAACAATAAAACTCTTGATTCTAGAGGCAGGGGCTGTATTTATTTTTACAACCCATTCAGTGACTAAGCGAACATTAAACAAATAAACCAACGAACATAACACCAAACAAGCAAAACACCCAACAGTGCTCGATTGCTAATCTAAAGAAGCAAACAAAGCAACGAATAGTTAAAATCATAGTTTAATAACGATACTCTCACCTGCCAAACAGTCCTTCCACGCCACCTGACACCCTCAACTATCACACACGCACACACTCATGCGTGTCGTCCAATGAGACTAGTACGGTGTTGTGCACGAGGCTGGCAATCTCACCATGTAACACAGATTGCTACCGAGACCACTAGTGCAAGGGCACACTCAACTATCACACACGCATACTCATGCATGTCGTCAATGAGACTAGTATGGTGTTGTGCATGAGGCTGGCAATCTCACCATGTAACACAGATTGCTACCGAGACCACTACTGCAAGGGCACACTCAACTATCACACACGCATACTCATGCATGTCGTCATTGAGACTAGTATGGTGTTGTGCATGAGGCTGGCAATCTCACCATGTAACACAGATTGCTACCGAAACCACTACTGCACGAGCATATGAATACTTCATGCGGAGGCAAACCACACTGCGGAGAAGAGAAATATATATCTCCAAGTGAGCCCAAGTGCTCTCACAAACCATTCTACGCATAACCATAATTAAATAATAATAAAATGGACATAAAATAATATTCAACTATCTGTACAACAAATACTCTCAATAATGAGAATAAACCACCACCCCGCAACTGCTCCATCTCAATATTCATTCCTGCATTCTGAACATGTCGTAAATGACGACTGGTGCGCCTGGCAACAAGCGTGTCGTATATGACCCCTGATGAGATTGGGAACTCATCACATGAAACACATTGTTACAGAAACAACCCTCGTAATAGCATAGAAATGCTTCTTGTGGGCCTGTAATGGACACCAGCTGCATTGGTGTTTCCATGCTCCGCCGGGAGCAACCAGAGAAACACATGTCTCAACAAAGGAGTGGCCTCGCGCTCTCCCGAAATCTAAATACATATCCTCACCTCACTCAAAGTAACCTAAAGTAACTAAAGATATACATTAGAAATATCAATAATCGTGAAATACACTTAATTACAATATCAAAGAATAAGATAAAATTATTCTTAACTTTAACAACTAGAACTAGTCATCACCACGTGGCCTCCCGGCTGCCATCTTGATATTTTTGCTAATAGGTTGATATTATCTAAATTCACGTGAAATAGCTTCATACCATATTTGCCTTTCTGATAAATGAAATAATCGCTCTTAAACTTTCACATCTATCTATCTATTTAACTCACTAAACATTAAAACAGACTCGTGCTGAATATAATTTCAGAATTACAGAACATGAATGCTAAATTAAATTAACTCACGTGCTCAAGGCATCTAGCATACACTCTGGTGTCTAACTTCGTTTCTCTCTCGTCTGGGCGGCTTTTGCAAAATAGGCCCGTTCGCCGCCTAGGCACTTCTTATATAGACACCAAGCCAATCACTCAACTTACTGCGCGCTAGGCGTATTAATTTACGCCACGTAAATAACACTCGCGATATTTGCTCTATTAGGCACTAAACCACACAAGTATGGCCCATAACTATCAATTATAACACACAACTCTACACCACAACTATTTTTAGGCTTTATTATGGCCTAAGTAATATATTTTCTTGAAGACTTTTCACATCTCAGCAATGCTTGCTCGCGCCGTCACGTGGGCTGACAGTCACGTGGGTTGCGCGCACATCGAAAATATATCGGCGATAAATGTGCCACTCACAATGAAGGGGGAAACTGGGGTGTCTTTACGTGAAGGGGGAAGCCGGGTGTCTTTCCGTGAAGGGGGAAGCCGGGTGTCTTTCCGGCCCCATTACAATGTGACTAGATCACTAATGTGGGACTAGTGACAAGATTGAAGTGATGTGACTAGATCACTAATGTGGGACTAGTGACAAGATTGAAGTGATGTGACTAGATCACTAATGTGGGACTAGTGACAAGATTGAAGTAGATCACTAATGTGGGACTAGTGACAAGATTGAAGTGATGTGACTAGATCCCTAATGTGGGACTAGTGACAAGATTGAAGTGATGTGACTAGATCACTAATGTGGGACTAGTGACAAGATTGAAGTGATGTGACTAGATCACTAATGTGGGACTAGTGACACGATTGAAGTAGATCACTAATGTGGGACTAGTGACAAGATTAAAGTGATGTGACTAGATCACTAATGTGGGACTAGTGACAAGAACTAGACACGCGCTATTGGAACAAGAAATGAGAGGAAGACGTTGGAGATTGATAAGACACACATTAAAAAAACACTGCATTACCAGACAATCTTTGTTCTGTAATCCCCAGGGTAAGGGTTCTGTAATCCCCAGAGTAAGGGTTCTGTAATCCCCAGGGTAAGGGTTCTGTAATCCCCAGGGTAAGGGTTCTGTAATCCCCAGGGTAAGGGTTCTGTAATCCCCAGGGTAAGGGAGGTAGAGGACAACCAAAGAACACGTGGAGAAGAGAACTGGGGACACACATGAAGGGGATGACGCAGATATGGAAAAGGCCATGCGCTGATGGCACGTGACAGGAAGTCTTGGCATTCGGTTGATGAAGGCCTATGCTCCTTTGAGAGTTGAAAGAAGAAACAACTGATAGTTGTAGTTTTGTCCTGGTTATCCTACATCTTTCAGCCAGCTTTAGAGCAGGGGTCGGCAACCGCTCAATCTCGACATACTGTTAGATCATATGGAGGATTTGATAGATCTTTAAGTGATGGAGTGGTGACATTTTTGGTTGTTATGCTTCGGAAAATTCGAACTAGCACTTTCATGCCGAAATTTAAGGGCGCGGTGCCCCCATGATTAAAGTTACAAGGCAGCCATCATTTTTGTCAAGAAAGGCAATGCTGAGAGACATTTTAATACTGTTCATTTTACAATTGAAACTTATTTTCCCCTTAACTCTGCAAACATTATTTTATCAATGTATATCTGTGGATATCTCATTGTTTCTAAAGTAGATCCCCGCAGCTCCTGTGTCGCTTACCGCTGATTTAGTGTGTGTTTACGCTATCGTCTGCTAAACTTTGTTCATGCATTGGTTTAATGGAGTCAGTTTCCCTTACCCCCGGGCTTAGTGGACATAATTATCTGAGTCAAACACCTGAGTGTTTTCCAAATGTTTGTGTTCGAGGGATCAACTCATGGCGTTTGTATACTAGTTTGTTTAATTTATTCTTAAAATGTTTATCTGTGCTGTTTCTTCTGATCACGTGATAGTGGCGCTGCTTCTCCTGATCATTAGATAGTGGCGCTGTTTCTTCTGATCACTAGACAGTGGCGCTGTTTCCTCTAATCACTAGATAGTGGTGCTGTTTCCTCTAATCACTAGATAGTGGCGCTGTTTCCTCTAATCACTAGATAGTGGTGCTGTTTCCTCTAATCACTTGATAGTGGCACTGTTTCTTCTAATCACTTGATAGTGCCGCTGTTTCTTCTGATCACTAGATAGAGGCGCTGTTTCTTCTGATCACTAGATAGTGGCGCTGTTTCTTCTGATCCCTTTCTAGTGGCGCTGTTTCTTCTGATTACTTTCTAGTGGCGCTGTTTCTTCTGATTACTTTCTAGTGGCGCTGTTTCTTCTGATTACTTTCTAGTGGCGCTGTTTCTTCTGACTACTTTCTAGTGGCGCTGTTTCTGCTGACTACTTTCTAGTGGCGCTGTTTCTGCTGACTACTTTCTAGTGGCGCTGTTTCTGCTGACTACTTTCTAGTGGCGCTGTTTCTTCTGATCACTAGATAGAGGCGCTGTTTCTTTTGATCACTTGCTAGTGCCGCTATTTCTAATAATCATGTGACAGTGGCACTGTTTATCAATATTCAATATTGTATTCAAATGTCCATCTCCTTTGTACCTTTCGGAGCATGGGCTCACAGGTGCAGCTGTCCCCCTTGCAGGATGTCCGTGTCAAAGGTCATGATCCAACGGCTGTGATTTTTGTAGCATTTTGTTGTACGTGATGAGGCTTCGGACTTTCAGATGCACAACCTAAATTTTGTAGCCTTTTACGGCGTACTTGAGGTAGCGAAAGTACTACGGTTTCTTGGTCTCATCAGAGGCAACTCGAAGCTACACTGATCATTCATTATGTTTACAAGAAGCTATTTGTAGACGATGACGTATTTCCTGTTTACAAATACCACATGTCAAGAGAGGCATCTTTGTCATTTTTGTTGGTTACCGGGCCAACTAGTGCATCACGTGGTGTCGTACTAAAAACTGTTTGCGATGGGCAATAATTGCTATCAGATAGTTTGTGCAGGAGATAAATCATCTAGACATAAATATTCTTGGAACAGTCCCCATACACGCTGTCGCATAGAGATTTATGATCAATAAATTTTCTATATTCTTTTCTTTTCTACCCGTGTCCTCTACTTTATTATCGCTCTTTTATCCTTTTCCTGTTTTTTTTCGCATTCGTTCGTTTGCGACAAAATATTACTTTCCCATTCAAACTTTCGCCTGTTTCTTTTCTCATTTAGAAACGCATTTTATTGCATCAGGTGTCAGGCCCTGCAGTAGATGAAATAGTGTGAGTAATTCGTTCTGAGAGACCGAATGGCAGACATTCGTCTCGTTTTTCCATGACACTCACGCTTCTACGGCTAGTTCTCAGCGTGAGGTGTTAAGACGCGTATTGACAGGTTATGGCAGGTGTCTGAGTTTATGTGAAGTGTTAGACGACAAGGGGAGGCTATTTCGGATTTTCAAAATAACGTGGGATCCTTTGTCTGTTTCATATATCTACCCAGCAGCTGAAACTTGACTTCATTCAGTCCTCATAAATCTGCAGTAGACAGATCACTCGTGCTAGAAAATATCTTGTATATTGCAAAGTTCTGAGTTTCTTGGCAACATTTTGCCGAGTTCTAGACTACCATTATATTGAAGGATTCTAGTTCGTGGTATTAATCTGTAGTTCTGTGTGGAGGTAAATATTATTATATATCTAGTAGTATTGAGTGATCCAGTGATAACCGCTTATTTCATTTTACTAGTTAGATTTCTGTGCAGAAGAAATTAATTTATAAGTCTGTTATATTCGCTAGTCGACATGTTACAGTGGAAAGCAGAATAAATTATAATTTCTAGCTTCTCATTCGGCTATTAATAAATTTTATTAAACTGCTAATAATCAGTCGAGAATATTTTAAACTAACTCATAACGGCACTGATTCATCATTGAGTATTGACGAAATACTTATGTATTCCTAATTCATGATGATTGATTTTATGAATATAACTTATTTCACGGGAATTTTAAACGATAAAACAAGCTCTACGCTTGCAGTTTATAATGTAAGTTATAACCGAAGGAATAGTATGTATAAGTATTTTATATGTTGTTTTCTCTTTATTCAGTGAAACTGGGGTGACCCAACTTTACCAGCGTTTAAGTACTGATGAGAAATATCGGTGAAGAACTGAACATTCTTTTAATTAAAGACGTGTGGGTGTACAAAGTAAAACCTGTCTGGCATTGTTGTTGCATCCAGAACGACAGAGTACCCATTTTCACAAACTTTAAGACAAATTGAATAACTGCGCCTACCAAGCCAGATTAAATTCTTCCTGATAAAAACATCAAGTACATGCAGCCTCTGTGGCGAAAAGTATTACCAGCATTAACTTTCCGACGACATTTGACAAATGGTGATGTGAACAATAATTATTTTTTTGAGAGAAGTTACCAACCGGTTATTTTCCTAAATACGGGAAACCTCGTGATTCTGACATTGTGGGCCCTCTAAAACTAATTCTTACCTGAACTGAGTAAAGTGACAATAACAATATTGTCCTTAGGATAGATTAGAGTATCAAAATCTGTCCATACCTTTAAAGGGAAATCTAAGACTTCAGTATATGTATCCGTGACTCTTTGGGGCTATCACTTTTCTTCTAACAGGACTGTGGGCTATACATCGAGGGGAAAGATCATACCAATGGGTCTGTCATTCTTGTAGCAATTCATTGACTTTATGACTATCTGTATATGCTTAAATGTAAAATGTGTTGTGATGGAATTTTATTATGATAAATTAAAATTCAATTTAACTTAATCAGTGTGGCGGTCAGTTCGTTCCCAAATATCTATATTTTCATTGTCATAGTTTCACGTTTGTGCGTCTATTGTCGTCACTTATGTGTGTGGGGATGTGAGGAACATATATATTAATATATATTATATTAGATTTGTCTGACTAATCTAACTCTGTTGTAGATGATAGGCTGACTGAGAGAAGCTTCTCGAGTGTCAGAGACAGAATCTACTATATTTCCTCCACCTCACTCGTGAAATCTATTTCTATTTTATCACCTCCCACTGAGCTATCACTTATTTCTATGTCTATTCAGAAGGGACCTGACTAAGTCTTAATCACCTATCACAAATCTACGACACACGCCTCCCCCTAAAGGCACCACTGGTAGCAAGTTTTCTTTTCTGGGTTTCCATTCTTCCATATTTGTGCGCCCTGATGCATGTCGTACAAGGCGACTAATGTAAGGTTGTGCATGACGCTGGCAACATCATCTAAAACAAATTGTCACATACACCACCGCTGCAAGAGCACATGATTTCTTGGTACAGACTTTTACAAGGGTTTCAGCTGCAGATTTGACTCCATGCTCCGTAAGGAGCGTAAAGGAAGAAGAAGCAGAAGATGATGATGATACTTGTGAGCCTCCAACCTGTGTCATATGTAGTTTCCAGTTTTCCTCACATAGAAGATGACATTCTTGTTCATATACGAGATAGCTTCAAAAAGTTCCAGGAATAGTCGACTCATGTTTGAATGAGTGATTATGTCATGGAGATTATAGTTTTATAAGTTGGTAGTGACCTTGAGAAAACGACATGGCTGATGTAACCTTCACATGTACTCTCGAACAGAAGTTACAAAAGTGTGTTTGTGTGGTGTGCACGAAGCATCGTCGGAGTTGAAAATGTCCTTGATTGAACAACGTACAAATGTCAAATTTTGTGTTTTGCTTGAGAAGTCACACCCCCAGAGACAGTAACCTTGCTTAATAAATCATATGGTGATACCGCAATGAAGAAATCGCAATTTTTTGAGGGGCACACGCGTTTCCGTGAAGGTCGTGTTGGGTTCTGCTGCATGACAATGCGCCAGCACATCGATCCCTACTGGTGAAGCAATACCTCGCAACGCACAATGTGACTGCCCTGGAACATCCTCCATATTCTCCCGACCTGGCACCGCCTGATTTTTTCTTGTTCCCTCGCCTAAAATCGGCACTGAAAGGGCAGAGATTCAAGGATGCTGAGGACGTAATCACCAATGCGACAAAGCAGCTGAGAGAGGTGTCAAAGAATAGGTTTCCAGGAATGTTTCCAACAGCTGTATGGACGTTGGCAAAAGTGTGTAGTTGCCGAAGAGAACTATTTTGAAGGAAATGTAGTGTAAATAATTGTATTGTTACTTATTTCAATACAATACACAAATTCCGGGAACTTTGAAGCTATCTCGTATATGTTAATAAACTTGACTTGCTGTTTTATTTCGTGGGTGTCCTAGACGTGAACAGGTGTCTCGCTGTCCGATTTTTAAGTTATGACCAAGATGATAATTGAGTCTACTGTGGCCCGGGTCACAGTCTGAATAGTATCGCTTGATCTCTTCTTATTTCAGACTTTGGATGTTCTGCGTGTTATTTCTTTTTATGTTTGAGTTCTCAACCTATCAGCATGGATCTTGGTCTGCAGCTATTCTGTGTGTGGAACTAAGATGTTACCATGTGTTACCAGATCATGAGAGGGCAGCAAAGAATAATAACACATTGCATGTCTTAAAAGCGACTATGAAGGGTTGGGCGTGGGGTCTCCTACCTCACCCCGTAGAAACATTAAGGCATAAAACCTTTAGCAAGTATGGACAAGTCAATCGAAGCAAATAATTTAAATTCTACTCTGCCATTCTAGATGGAAGAAAATCCTCTATTACGGATTCGGAGATGAGAAGACAATGGCAAAACAGAAACATTCAGAAAATGTTGATAGCATTACAAGGCAGTACTTGTTCTGGAAACTCCAAAGTAAGAGAGATAGAGGTGGACCTGGAAAAACACGGATTAGAGAACTGGAGATGTAAATAAAATGGATGTAAAGATGTCGAGCAGACGGCACTGGACATGATGACTTGGCACAAATTAGTTGAGTGCCTAACCTCCTTGTGGAACGGCAGGGGGTGGGGGAGTAAGCACTGAATGAATGAACTAGGTTGTTAACGTTTACACCCAGGTATATAAAGGTGTCTACCCTCTTGAAAACTATACCCCTAAGTTACGCGAAGACATACTTCTGCCGTTTCTCTGACCTTCTTAACGGCACGTTTGATCTTATCTGTGCCGTAGTTACCACATCGAAAACATCCAAATACCAAAGAGTGTGATTAATTTTACTAATAGGACCTGAAGCTCTTCCCTCTTCTCCTAATCATCTGGTAATTTTTCCCGCTGTTAGATGAAAGAACGAGACCGGGAAAACACCTCGTGTAAGATTTGATGAGATCTAAGTTGTCTCAACAAAAACATTACCTGGATAATGGCATTCGAACTCGACTTTGATCGTTAGTACGCCTGACACACAGGACAGACGCTATCAACCTTAAAGTCATATTATAATCTCAGAACTTATTACTTCTGATCTGAAACTTCTCACCATCATCATAGTCACTATTATCATTATCATCATCACCATCATCACAATCATCATCATCACCATTATCTTCATCAAAATTATCACCATCATCACCAACATCATCATTATCACCATCATTATCCCCACCACTATCAATATCACCACCATCATCACCATCATCATTACCATCATCATCACCATCATCACCATCTTCAACACCACCATCATCATCACTACCATCATCAACACCACCATCACCATTATCATCACCACCATCATCTTTATCACCATCATCATCATTACCATCATCATTTCTACCTTCATCATCAGCATCATCGTCATCACTATCATCACCAACGTCATCATTATCACCATCATTATCACTACCACCATCAACATCACCATCATCACCATCATTACCACCATCATCATTACATCTTCATCACCATCATCAATATCACCATCATTGCCACCATCATCACAATCATCATCATCATTACCATCACCATCAGCATCATCATCATTACCATCATCCCCATCATGATCATCATCACCCATTATGTTGCTCATTATGGTGTTTGGAGGCTGCAACTTCTGCCGGTTCCCTTACAGGAAACCTGACCAAAGCATTCATGTCCTATTGCAGCGCTATTGTCTCTAGCAGTTTGTTTTGCATTATGAGGTTGCGAGCTCTATACACCCTCTTATGTTGGTTGTTGTGAGCTCTATAGACCCTCTTATGTTGGTTGTTGCGAGCTCTATACACCCTCTTATGTCGGTTGTTGCGAGCTCTATACACCCTCTTATGTTGGTTGTTGCAAGCTCTATACACCTTCTTATGTTGGTTGTTGCGAGCTCTATACACCTTCTTATGTTGGTTGTTGCGAGCTCTATACACCTTCTTATGTTGGTTGTTGCGAGCTCTATACACCTTCTTATGTTGGTTGTTGCGAGCTCTATACACCTTCTTATGTTGGTTGTTGCGAGCTCTATACACCCTCTTATTTTGGTTGTTGCGAGCTCTATACACCTTCTTATGTTGGTTGTTGCGAGCTCTATACACCTTCTTATGTTGATTGTTGTGAGCTCTATACACCTTCTTATGTTGGTTGTTGCGAGCTCTATACACCTTCTTATGTTGGTTGTTGCGAGCTCTATACACCTTCTTATGTTGGTTGTTGCGAGCTCTATACACCTTCTTATGTTGGTGTTCTCTTACGGCGCGCCTGAGGGAGTATAGAGATAAAGGTAGTCCCATGGCCGTAGGGGAGTGAAGTGATCGAGATTTTACTTTAATAGGTCCATTTTTATGAGGTGGGGTGACCAGTTCCTTTCCTCGCTTCATTTGCCTTCCCTAACTCAAGAGCAGAGTCAGGTACCCATTTGCAACTGGGTAGACGAGGGATTAGTAGTATTGTTTTTTCTTTATTTTCTCTGGAAATTACGGAGGGTATTCATTCGTAATTTTATTAAAATAAAATTGTCTTGCCTCCGGTGAAAACATCTTTGTAGCCACATTGTGACATGTGAATGACAGATCTTCTGAATTATCATTACATCATCATTAACATTTTCCCGTATCCGGGACACATCAAACAGATGACTAAACTTAACTCATCTGTGCCGTCCAAATGCCAACAGACAAATAAGGGGGAATAATCAATCTCAAGGGGAATAAACATTTTCAGAAACGTGGTGTAACAACTGAAAGAATCTAACCTTGCCATCCAGCTTCACTCCCCTTCCCTCGTTGCTTGTAACAACTTGCCCTTCCACCAAGGTTTCAACTCCACTCTTTTATGGCTAAAACTTCCAGTCTTTTTTTTTCTGTCCATGGCATTCCTTGCATCCAAAAAACCCTAGGCTATTTGGCCTCGTTCTTTTCCGAGTCTATTTCGCGTTGTCATGTCCCAAATCTAACCCCCTCTCCACTTCCGTCAGCGCGGTAACTCCACCCCTCCACACACAAGCCATGTTTGAGATGCAAACAGCAATGACAAAATTTCATTTAAACATTGCGTTGAGTTCTTCCTTCAGTCCAGCTGTTTGCACGGAACAGACCTCCCGAGCCGACGGTGTATTTGTCTGGGCTGCTGGGAGTTCTTACACACAGAGCCCAGTGTTTTCATCTCTCTGGTCTGCAAATGAGGACATCTACGATACATTGTGAATAATGAAAGTTTACGGCGATTTCAGGCACAATTATAACTTAAGAAACCGCAAGATTCTTCGAAATGAGTCACTGTTGTGTCTGCTTTGCGTTACGCACCAACAGGTCAAAGGTGAGAGGTCTACAAACTTTGTAACCCAGAATTACCAGTACTTTACATAGCGGTTTTGGCTAGAATCGTCGACTGCTCGACCTTTTTCGGTTCCTTGTATCCTCTTTGCTTTTCTATAACATATTCTATAACATATATTCTATATGGGAGGAAGTGTGTTCTAGAGTATGTAGAGTTTAGTATGCTACAAACATCTAAAAAAAAAAATTAAACGGATTAATTGATTTTTCAAAATACAAACGTTATTCTGTACATAAAGAACATGCATGTTTATTATCATAAAGTTTGTTAACTGTTTATCAGGGCACAGTCAAATAAACGTATGAGACTCTTGATGTCTGTTTCTTGTCAACTAACAGTTTTATTCATGGTACACTATTTGAAAAAAAATGAGCTCATATTATGTGAAGAGTTTAGTTTGTTTATTACTGAACATGACTCACCATTCTCGCTCAGATGCACAACTTTTGTTCAATAACACTACTACGTTTTGAATACTTGAGTAGGATAATATACCAGATATTCGCCGTTGCCCATGACAAGTTTTTTATACCTTCTAGGGGTACCCGTACCCCAGGTTGAGAATCCTTGGTATGCTAGTTTGTTGTTGTTCAACGTATAACGATTTCGCTCACGTCTGCTGGTAGTCACAGTAGCGTAGTGTTCTCTTGAATTTTGAATTAGACGAAGGCGGGTAATAGACACTTGTTGCCGCTTGGTAATGGATTATTTTTTTGACAGACCAAGATGGCATAGCCAGCACTAGAAGAAAACAAGGAAGGCTCACCAGGAACCAATCTGTTTATAGTATATTGACGTTACTGTATCTTCTTTGAAGATTGTTAGCTCATTACCGATTCTTCTTCCTTCACTTTTTCACTTGTTATGGTCCATCGGACCACCATTGAAATAGTCCCCTTCAAGAAAACCTGCACCAAAGCTGTTATCTGATCCTGCAGCGGTGTTTGTAGCAACTTGTTTTAAATAGTGAGGTTACCAGCCACATGCACAACTTCATGTTAATGGCCTCTTACGACATGCCTAGTGAGACCAGGGGTCCTGTTTTTTTTCTTTTGCGTTATCATAGGATCTTCGTAACCATACGGTTGTGTAAATTAACCAGGTATGTCGTAGAAGGAACCTTAGGATCGTTGGGCGTGAAACCGACTACTCAATGTTTAGTAGCTGTAACAAAATACTATAGGTAAACAGTGGAAAAATACGAATGAAGAAATAATGGCTGTCACTAACTTAACCACTACATTTTTAAATAAATAAGTAAATAAAGGTAATTAACAGGTACTTGTTGGACATAAAGGATGGCACTAGACAACAGAACAGAAAATATAAGTGATAGGCTTACCGGGAATCGAACTTAGGACCAACGAAACGGCGCCATCGCCTTGCTGTGACAGTACATCGTGAAAGGACGCTCAGCCAATTTTTCACTACATTTTTACTGCCTTGCCTGTCTAGGCGATGCCTGTTGTTGTTTAAGAAAACGAAGTCCGGTATTTCGAACGAGCAAATATATGTTAAAAGCACCAGCTACAGAGACAGAAAGCTAAATGGTTTGATTACATCGTTAGAACGCAATCAAGCTAGCTGCCATTTGAACCTTTCAGTAGCAGAAGGTACATCTTCCGAGTAAGGAAGTGTTACAGAAGATGGTGTCTTGTCGCAATTGTGATGAACCCTTTTCTCTTGGGCGTGAAAGGACAGTCAAGAACAAGGGCACTTAAGAGGCTAGGTGAAACTGAGGAAGGTGCATCTTGTTGGCTGTGGAGCAACCTCAACACGCTATGGAATTCAGGACAGTAATGTATCTACAACATAATGGTTACTTTCACAATGGCCTCAAGCTGCCGTGGATAAAACCAGGAGTGATGTTGAAAGTTGCAAACCAAGGTGGAGTGGGTTTAATTCCCAGCGCAGGCGGAAAAAGGCAACAGGAGGCTAACACTTAAGAGTGCCCCCCCCCCCCCCTTTCCTTTAAAAAAATAGTGTAAATAGAGATAAAGGGCGAAACACGTGTCCGGCTGGGAGGCTGTATCTGACGATCAGATTGTCTGCTGTTGCAACGCGTTGTATAGAGTGTCCTATCCTGTCATCTCGCAATTGTGATGAAACCTTTGCCGGAACTATCCAACACACATCCAAGGACAACGTTATGGCACCGCCTGGAAGTGCCTGACGAAGGGAAAACAAAAGTAAACAACTTTGAAGAAAATGGACGATGATTGTGATTACTTGAAGCGTGCGCTCTTATGTTGAAATACTTGGCCACAATAGAATGGCCAGAGTGATTAGAGAGCTGGTCTCTCGTGGCAAAGGAACCAGGTTTGAAACACGGTGGCTCAACGTTTCGGTCTACCCAACTGTAAAGGGGTACCTGACTCGTGCTCTGGAATTAGGGAAGGCAAAGACGGCGAGGAGGAGAACTGGTCATCCCACATTTCAAAGCTGAATCTAGCATCATCAGGCCTCTTCACTTCACTTCACTTCACTTCACTTCACTTCACTGCCCTACGACAGTATTTGCTATGGGGCTGCCTTTACCTCTTACAGTAGCCATGTTCATTGGTAGATGCAGCTCGTCAGATAAAGAACCGGCGTTGATGGAAAGGGAAACTGAGAACAATACACACACACACGTCACGTGCGTAAACGCGCATACACTAAAAGGGGAGAAAGAATAAATGACATAGAAGGTACTGGACATTCTCACCTGCAAGAAATTGTCAGATGATATGACGAAGATTAGTGAGTGTCAGTGTGTTTAAGAGGTGTCTACGACCAACGCTAATCGACATTGCACTTTATGGTAACTTCAACTCGCTGGTCCTATGATGTTGTAGAATATAAGGACAACCTGTCATCACCATCATCATCATCATTACCATCATCATTACCATCATCATTACCATCATTATTACCATCATCATCATCTTTCAGATCCAAGTGGAGCATAGACCTTCAGCATCCACACTGCAAGCCCCCCATCCCCCCTCCCCCGTCCTGTGATATCCATTCAGTTTTTCTGCGTCTTTATCTCTTTCTTGTCTGTCCCATGTTCTCTTTTCCATGTGTGTGTGTAGGAGCGCGCGCGTTTTGTGTGTGTGTGTGTGTGTGTCTATCTTCTTACAAAAAGGATTCCAGAGTAAAGATTGCCTTGTAATGCCATTTACTGGTTGTCTCCGTGTGTGTGTACGTGTCTCTCTCTCTCTCTCTCTCTCTCTCTTTCTCTCTCTCTCTCTCTCTCTCTCTCTCTCCTATACAAATCCGACGTCCTCTCCTCGCATCTTTCACGACATGTGGCGCCTTCATAACATTTTTAACGACCTAATAAAACTATATTGGACAGGTCTGATTTATTAACGATTATTGTCTTTTTATTGTGACTCCCAGTTCTGTCTTTCATGGCCCAAGCTTAAGTAATGATTCACCTGCTAACATACACGCAACCCTGCATGCAGAAAATAGCGAGAAAAATTAATGCACTTGTCTACGTACGTACATTCCAACCTGCAGAATGTGGCTGTTTACCTGTGTTCCTGGTAGAATGGATCCTGAGAGTATGCAAACAGTAAATCACATTTTGTTGATTGATTCGCTGTTTTGTGTTGTTTCTGTGTTTGTTGGCGAGAAACACATTCTGTCATTGGGTATCACACATAAATATTATGTACGGGTGGAGAGATAATGAGAAACACATGTGTTTGTTATGTGGGATCTTTTATAAATCACAGTTCATTAAAACGGCTGTAGATTAATGCTGTTGCAGAGTAAGGTTTTCTTAAAGTGTAGATAATTACTGGGAAATGAATGGGCTGAGCTGGAGTTGTCAGCGGCGCAGAAAGAAGATAGACTGAAGGGCGCATGGTAATGGACCTTTCGTGTAGAATTCCAGAAATGAAAGACAAAACAGGTGAAAACATACACATACTTATGTCTGAGTTGAGTGAAGAAACCTTTTTTGGTTTTGTGATTTAGGTGCCGTTTGGCGCCAAGAGCTGATGATGCTGATGATACTGCGATACCAGTATTACTACTGTTAATACCACTACTTCTACTAACCACTACTACAATGGCTACCATTACTAACATCACTACCACTACTGCTCCGACTACCATAACTGCAATCACCGTCACTACTACAATTACTACTATTACTACAAGCACAACCACTACTATTACAACCGTTACCACTATTACAACCATCACCACAACTACTACAACAACCATTACTACAACCACTACGGCTAATATTGTTAACATCATCTATACAGACTACCACTTTTACAACTACAACTGCGACAGTGAATAACACATATCACACCAGACATTGTTTCCTTCGAAAGCTTACACGTTTTTATAAAGAGAAAATCAGCACCATCATTCCCTTGTCGCTCCATAAGGAGCATGAGATCACCATTACATCTGATCCCCTTGCAAGTAGGCTAACAAAGCATGAGGTCACAATTACATCTGGTCCCGTTGCGGATAGGCTAACAAAGCATGAGGTCACCATTACATCTGGTCCCCTTGCAGGTAGGTTAACAAAACATGAGGTCACCATTACATCTGGTCCCGTTGCAGGTAGGCTAACAAAGCATGAGGTCACCATTACATCTGGTCCCCTTGCAGGTAGGCTATCAAAGCATGAGGTCACTATTACATCTGGTCCCCTTGCAGGTAGGCTAACAAAGCATTCTTATAGTCCTGCAGCAGTGGGGTCTGTAGCAATTTGTTTTAGAGAAATAATCAATATATATAAAATCCCAGCTTTTTCTGTCATTAACGCTAAGGGATGCAACTTTGGTTGAAAGTTAGACATTAATTGTATTGTTTCCCTTATATGTACTCTCCCGAAAATAGTAACACTCGACAAATAAAAGTGCGCAAATGACGGTGTGCACAAAAATATATTTATAGAATGTGTGATCCCGTATACACACATTGGGATCTTCGCTGCTGCTACGTAGTTCCAATACTGTGGTGAAGCACAGTGGTTTTTTAAAATACTTTTGAATAAGTAAATTTGCCGTTAGGTATTGGTGCTTTTGAATGTAATTCCCGTCTTATGACGGGCTTTTACACTAGTGGTAATAATAATTAATGATTTAATAATGCTAGTCGCAATACTATTGATAGTGATTGTAGTAGTGGTAGTCGTAATAGTAGTAGTGATTGTAATAGTGGTGACAACATTAACCGTGGTGTGGTGATTGTAGGAGCGGTTGTGGTTTTAGTAGAAGTGACAGTTGTAGTAATAGTAGTATTAATAGTAGTATTAATAGTAGTATTAATAGTAGTATCGACTTGTCGTACATGATAAGGTTACCAGCTGCCTGCACTACCTCATATTAGTCGCCTGGTACGACATGCCAGAGAGTGCAGTAGTCCTGTTCTTTCTTTCTCTCTCTCTCTCTCTCTCTCTCTCTCTCTCTCTCTCTCTTCAGAGACCCCCCGGGAACTACGGATGTCGAGAACGTGGACACTAACCTTGACCTCATTGTTTGTTTTGTCTGAAAAGAGAATATTACTGATAATATCGAGCAAGGGTTCTCAGCCTTTTGTACGCCTGTCTCCAGGGGGTACGACAAGTAGGTCTTGGGGGTACGACAAGTAGGTCTTGGGGGTACGAGGAATATTTGATCAATAATTATGCTTTCCTACTGAAATAAAAAAAAATTAAAAATTAGAGAAAAAAGTTGCGTGTTAGAAAGAGAACGGCGAGTCCTGGTCTCAGTCAAACTCAGAACAAGAAAATAAACTTTAGGTTAAACAAAAAAATAAACTTTAGGTTAAACAAAAAAATAAACTTTAGGTTAAACAAAAAAATGCGGGTATATTTCAAAAATTAAAGGTAGTTTCATATCAGATACTGCCGTACGGGAATGAAGTGTTAGAGACTTCACTATACATGGTCCAGCTTTCAGATGTTGGGTGACCAGTGCCCTTCTTCAGTGTCTTTGTCTTTGGTAACTCAAGAGTAGAGTCAATTGGTGGACCGATGCGTGACGCCACCGCCAGGAGGGGTGGTCAGTTTCTTTCCCTTTCCTTTTTTAACTCAAGAGTAAAGTCAGGTACCCTTTTATAGCTGGGTAGACTGGAGCGTTACGATTAGCGTGAATTTAACCTGGCACCTTTACCGCGAGAGACCAGCGTTCTACGGTAAGTTTGATTAAAAAGCGATTGGGGTACGTGGGACTGCAACAAGTTGGGAACCGCTCGTGTAGAGGTACACCCCACAGCGAATTCTGCTGTTCCTGTCTTGACATCGCCGCTTGTTTTTGAATAGTAAAGAGCTCATTTAACACAGAGACAGGAAACACGTTGGTTCAGTGTATTCTGTTACCATGACAACGGCACAGAGAAAAAATATTGGTCCGTTTCTTCACTACCGTGCTTTAATTATAATAACCATAGGACTATAGAAGAACAGGTCGGTTTTTTTCTTTCTTTTTCGCTGTACGGTCTTAATAATATCTTGTTTGCTTGTACAATATATCACTTCTGTTTGAATTTATCATGATAATATAAAGAATATGAGATTTAGCAGATGGTTTTAAAGCGCTTTCCTGGATAATTACCGAGTTCCCGGTTCAAAACCTGGCTGCGTCAAGTTACATTCTACCTAGTTGTGAGTACTCGACTTTGCTCTTGAATTAGAGAAAGCAAAAACAATAAGGAAATCAATTAGTCACAGCACATCATTAAAGGTGCACCTACTGTACCGAAGTCTCGAACACTTCACTCCGCTACGAGACTGTTTCCTGTACCTTTAAAGAATATATGCGTAATTCAAATAGAAGCTGCGGTTGTCTAGGCCAAAAGAAGGAAGATAAGTTGTATCTGTGGCGTGCAGTAATAATTTAACACATGTTTTCTTCAGATTTATGTTTGTGTCTCGTCAGTAACAGCGGGGGAAGACAGAGGAGCTTGAACTTAATGAGAATAACAAATGGAAGTTATTTAACGCGCTATTCTTGCATGCCAAGAAGCAACACAACAATGGTTAACCGGGTTTTTTAAGAGCAGAAACAGGACGGAGACGTCTGGCAGAGCGTGATAATACGGAATTAACAGAGCCACAAGGTTTCAGAGGGGAATCTACATTGAAGCTTGAACTTCAGAGCCCCCAAGTCCAAGGGGCACCAGAATGCATATAATATGTTTATTTCCCATCCCTCAGCACTTAAAAAAAAATAAAAGTGGCCCCTCCAAGAGTTCAAACGTTGTATCTTAGCAACAAAAGTTTTGACTTCAGGAAACGATGGTACCATATGACTATGAGGACAACTCTGTCTTTGTTAGATTATAATAACGTTTTGATAGGTCAGCAGATGGCGTATGATCTTGTCTGAGTAATAATGAAAATATACTGAATATAACAGCATTTTAAACAGATCTAAAGTACCATATTAATATTTAGTTGACGGGCGTAACGTAACGATACATTTAATGTGATGTGAACATTTTATGTCACGAAATGGTTTAGAATTTCGTCGGGGCAATGTGTATGACAGGGGTAGAACCTTTTCTTAGTTTACAGGAAAGGAAGAGCTGCTGATGCTTTTTCAGCTGCTATAAAAACTCAGCATTTAGACCAATCGCCCTGTGAAAATTACAACTTTTCCACAACCAACATTTTTCACAACCAGAACCAGCCAACTAGCGTCCTTTTCAGGACGTACGCAGCGATCGCAATATAGTCAAAATGGTCCGAAATAAACCAAGAGCCAAGAAGAGGAAGGTCTACACCAGCCCACCAGCTCCGAACAACAACAACCATGAGTATAACAAAACCATAAACAGCCAGCCGGAGAGAAAAGCCGACCCATCCTCAAACACCAAGAATGAGGTGAAAGAGACAACTCTTCAACACAGACCGGCACAAGAGGAAGACAAAAGAGCAGAACAACAAGACGTCACCTCACAGGCTGCTGCTGATGAGAGGACAATAACATCAGAACTAAACGAGTTAGACCCAGAAGATATCGTGGAGACCATTATGGACGCACTATACAGAATGCGTGAAGACGAAGACGAGTTCCTTAGTCTCTCTCCAACATTAAAAGAAGCACTATTAGAAGTAGCTCCAATATCAGACATAGAGATACGCCGGAACTCAGTGGAGAACAACCAAGTGTCACACGGTGATCAGAAGAAGCAGAATCATGAGCAGACAGAAGAGGACAGGGTACCGAGCCTAAAGACAGATACACAGCCAGTGGTGGCAGATGGGAGATGCCGCTCAGGCAAACTACAGAGAAGCAGTCACAAGAAACTGGAACAAGACCGCAAAATAAAAATATCAATGTCCTGGAAAATGTAGTAGGCAAAAGAGACATAATTAAGTATCAGAAGGCACCAACAGGGAGTGACACTTGCCCTGAATGATACAGAAAAGACTAACTCGCTGATGACTGCTCTGGCGTCCGGGCCTAAAGAATTTCAGTTACCACAACGGATCAAAATCCAAGCAGAAATCTACATTGAAATCAAGAAAGTAGTCATCAAAGGGATAGACACCAGCTTGTCAGACGCAGAGACCCTCAGCTGCATCCAGGCCGAAAACCCTCTGTACAGAATCACACACGCCGAAAGGCTAAAGTCCTGGAACAAAGAAGACACCAGACTGATAATAGTGACTGTACAAGGGAAAACAGTTCCGGAAAGCATCACTATCCAGAATAGACCCCGAAGAACACATGCCTACATCCCGCCAGTGATGCAGTGTTCAAAGTGCCAGGGATTTTCTCACACAAAGAACACGTGCAGAAAAGAGACGGTCTGTAGATACTGTGCGGGCAGCCACGAGTACAAAGACTGCCCCAAGGCAAAAAAAGACCTCGACTACCAAGCGCCAAACAAAAATAGAAAATGTTCCAACTGCCTTGGAAATCACGGAGCACGATACCGTGGGTGTCCCGAATACCAACAAACAAGGCAAATAATTACAGTGGCCATTGGAAAGGGGGTATCGTACCAAGAGGCAAAAAACAGACTGAAGGCAAGTACTCTAGGCAATAGACGCCAAGACAGCCTAACGGAACAGGTCAGACAGCTCACGACTGAGGTGAGAGATCTGAAACAACAACTGCAAAAGGAGAGAGAAAACCGTCAGCCACACAAAAACAGAACCTCAACTGCCAGATGTGAAGAAATCCCTGATAGCTCGGAAAGAGCGGAACAACAACAATTCATAAACGACATGAAAATAATACACCAAGACATGAAAAGAATTCAGCAGCAGGTAGAAGAAGATGTCAGGAAGCTGATAGAACTGAAAGAGGGAAACGAAGAACTACTCAAAAGAATAGAGGCAGACCATTGAAGAAATTACATCAAACACAAAAGACACTAAAACGAACGACCAATCAGAAGAAGTCATCGAGGAAACGCTAGAAAAGCTACTCCCAACAATTATAGAAAAAGCGCTATTTCAGATACAGGAGAAAAGGAAGACACAAGAAACAGAAACGAGGAGGGCAAAAACACACAAAACCACACAAGCCAGATAGTGAGACAGGATATGAAATACACTATAGAACATGCCACGGCACCAGGAACAGAGAAACAACGAAGAGGAAGCCAGCTAGTGGTCCTTTTTAGGACTAGTCCTTTTCAGGACTAACAACCGGTCAACATCGAAGAACCTAACACACAATATACCTCAATTATAACTTTTTTGGTTGAACTGGGTATAACAACAATATAGTCGACGATAAATGATGATGACAATCGCCCCATGTGGTTCCCGTGGATCTCTGATGAAGAGACATAGATAGAACAAGACTACAACACCCTCAAGCATGTCGTACAAGGCGACTAGTAGAGGTTGTGATTGGGGCTGGCAACCTCATCATATCAAACAAAGTGCCACAGAAATCATCTCAGCAAGAGCATATAACTGTGCTTTGTGCAGGCTTCTTGCAGGACCACCTCCCGGTTTCTACAGTCGTTTTTTTTTTTTTCACTTTAAAAAAACGGTTATCAACAACGTATGTGTACGTTCAGAATTAAAGAAACCACTGCCTCGTTTAATGAAATCTCTTTGCGAAACATTCTAGAATTCCTGAATTCATGTTAGTGCTCGACAGTATTTTCAGTCCATGCCCAGGTGTTTCGCGTATAGACGTGTATTGGGCGCAACATGTTCTGATTAGAATTTCAGCACATCCCGTCTATTATGTGCCGTCTTCTGGTTGACAGTAACAACTAAACAGAAGGTCAGTCGTGCTCTGAAGAGACGCGGTAAAATAGGGCAGGTGTGGTTAAATCGACAACCACAACAAGTAACATTTGTTCTCGTCTTTATAAAACGGGGGCTTCCTTCTCGCGTGGTTGACCACGCAAACAGACGGAATATATTTGGATATTTATTTTGATTTGGTATGTGTAAATGCATTCAGAATATAGAAGACGACAAAAAATGCATTTCAAGCTGTGGAATATGAAAAGAAAGTATATATATATATAGAATGTTTGGTATTTTCTCTTTACATTTTCGTGTTATATGATCAGAGGGGAATCTACTATGAAGCTTGAACTTCAGAGCCCCCAAGTCCAAGGGGCACCAAAATGCATATAATATGTTTATTTCCCATCCCTCAGCACTTAAAAAAAAAATAAAAGTGGCCCATCCAAGAGTTCAAACTTCAGGTCCCCCAAAATGTAGATCCGACACTGTATATACTTGTTAGTCACTGCATGCGTTCCACGTAGACCGGTTTATTGATATGATTACCCGCTCATCCTGATACAAATACAGCAGACTTGCAGTAGATTTGGCACCCCAAATTATGAGAAATTGCTGTGTAATTCCTCAGGGGAGCCTCTTTCCGTGGCAACAAGTAACGTTGTAATAACGAGTAGCGACAGGAAGCCGCGTGCTTTGAAGCTAAGGGGCGCACTGGTCAGCTCTGAAGTAGGTCTGACAAGTGGTGCAATAATTTGCTTGGCCCCTGACAAGAGACGTTTGTAAATTTGATTTGCTAGTGAACGTGCCTTCATTAAAGCGGTGTATACTGACCATAGTTGTCTATTCACAGACGGTAGAGTCAGTAATCTATTTGGGCAACATTGGAGGGTGGCAGCGGTATTTGAGAGATTTTGTCGCGGAAATAGGACAAGAGATGTAAGAAGTGTAGTCGGGGGGGGGGGGGGGGGGGGGGGGGGAGGGGGGGGGGGGGGAGGGTGCTGAGGAGACAAGAAATAATAGGAGAAATACTCCCTCAGGTGTTGTGGGTGGGGGGCTCGTGGCTGGCACCTTCGTCTTGTAAAACCAAACTGTCACAGAAACCACAGTTCAAGGGCATGTGAATGCTGTACTGAAGGTTGTCTGCAAGGCGGGGGGGGGGGGGGGGCTGCAGTGGTCGTTCCATGCTTTATAAGGAGTGAGGAAGGAAAATAAGAAGACGTAAGAATAGCTGGAGACATCAGCTGGATCAAACACTCTAAGAAAAGACGTAAGAAGAGCTGGAGACATCAGCTGGATCAAACACTCTAAGAAAAGACGTAAGAAGAGCTGGAGACATCAACTGGATCAAACACTCTAAGAGAAGACGTAAGAAGAGCTGGAGACATCAGCTGGATCAAACACTCTAAGAGAAGAGCGAAGAATAGCGCTACATCAGCTGGATCAAACACTCTAGAGAAACGTTAAGAAGAGCTGGAGACATCAGCTGGATCAAACACTTTAAGAAAAGACGTAAGAAGACGAGACATCAACTGGATACAAACACTCTAGAGAAGAAGAGCTGGAGACATCAGCTGGATCAAACACTCTAAGAGAAGACGTAAGAAGAGCTGGAGACATCAGCTGGATCAAACACTCTAAGAGAAGACGTAAGAAGAGCTGGAGACATCAGCTGGATCAAACACTCTAAGAGAAGACGTAAGAAGAGCTGGAGACATCAGCTGGATCAAACACTCTAAGAGAAGACGTAAGAAGAGCTGGAGACATCAGCTGGATCAAACACTCTAAGAGAAGACGTAAGAATAGCTGGAGACATCAGCTGGATCAAACACTCCCCATCTTCTGGATAGGACGTAAGAAGAGCTGGAGGTGGAGACATCTAACTGGATCAAACGCGCTACGAGAAGACGTAAGAAGAGCTGGAGACATCAGCTGGATCAAACACTCTACGAGAAGACGTAAGAAGAGCTGGAGATATCAGCTGGATCAAACACTCTAAGAGAAGACGTAAGAAGAGCTGGAGACATCAGCTGGATCAAACACTCTACGAGAAGACGTAAGAAGAGCTGGATTCATCAGCTGGATCAAACACTCTACGAGAAGACGTAAGAAGAGCTGGAGACATCAGCTGGATCAAACACTCTAAGAGAAGACGTAAGAAGAGCTGGAGACATCAGCTGGATCAAACACTCTAAGAGAAGACGTAAGAAGAGCTGGAGACATCAGCTGGATCAAACACTCTAAGAGAAGACGGAAGAAGAGCTGGAGACATCAGCTGGATCAAACACTCTAAGAGAAGACGTAAGAACAGCTGGAGACATCAGCTGGATCAAACACTCTAAGAGAAGACGTTAGAAGAGCTGGAGGCATCAGCTGGATCAAACACTCTAAGAGAAGACGTAAGAAGAGGTGGAGACATCAGCTGGATCAAACACTCTAAGAGAAGACGTAAGAAGAGCTGGAGATATCAACTGGATCAAACACTCTACTAAGATGCTGCCTACGTCATGTCATATATTAATTACCTTTCAACGCACGAGTATACGCCTTCAAAAAAATTCGCTTCGAACCTTTATGTCCTGGGCCATTCATTCAGATTCTGTCCATGTCATCTGTATCCCTTTTAAGTTTGTCTCCAGTTCCCGTTTGTACGTGTTTGTCAACCTCCCTGTTTCTGTTGCTCTGGGCATTCCAGAACAATGGCTGCCATGTAATACTATCATCTGATTTCCCTATCCAGCGCCAGTGACGTTTCCCTCACCCCTCGCTCCATTAGTATTTGTGTGGTTCGGTCCATTATTTTAATATTGATGATCTTGTCATACAATTTTTCATATCCGTATATTCTGCTCACACGTCCATTTCTGCTCACACGTCCATTTCTGCTCACACGTCCATTTCTGCTCACACGTCCATTTCCGCTCACACGTCCATTTCTGCTCACACGTCCATTTCTGCTCACAAGTCCATTTCTGCTCACACGTCCATTTCAGAGAGTCTGGGAACTTTGTGTTTGTCGATTGTTGCTGTTCTTCATGCTTTAGTGCTATACGAAAGGATTCCCGTGACATCTGTGGGTTTAGTATTCTTGATTTTGTGTGGAGCTTGATTTTTACTTATTTTTCCCGTGTAGTGATTCTTACGTTCTTTATTATTAATTTGATAACTCGATAACATTGTCTGTTCTTGCAACTTATCTGTATTTGCTGTCACGATATGTGTTCATAATTACAGTCATCTTGCCGTTTTTCAAATTATCCTTCTTCTTCTTCTTCTTCTTTGATCCTTAGCCGCCGACCGTCAAAGCAGTCAGTGGCCATCACGCCTGGTGGCGTCTTGTAGGGCAACAACAAATTGATTCCACTTTGCTCGGTCGGTGGCCATCCTTCGTACAGTGCCCCAACTCTGGTTCATTCCCTGCATCTCAGCCTCCACAGTCCTCCGCCAGGTTGTTTTTGGTCGGCCTCTCTTTCGTTTTCCTTCAGGGGTCCAAAGCATAGCTGTTCTTGTGATGGCATCGGGGTCTCTTCTGAGGACATGGCCAATCCAGCTCCAGCGTCTGCCAGCTATGATGGTGTGCATGTCCTCTTGCTTAAGTTATCCTTCTGTTAGCAAAATATTATGAGCAGTGTTATAAATGTAACTCAACTGGCAGAACAAAGGAGAACACTGTGATAGCAATTATTCTTTTGATATCTTATTGATAAATATCACGTATCTCTCGCGGCAAAATTACCGGGTTATGGGAATGAAACATTGTAGCTCTACGCTCGAATCTACCGCACTGTAAATAGGTACCTGCTCACGAGCTAAGGAAGGCTAAGGCAGCGAGGAAGGGTACTGGATAAGGCTGGATCTAATATAATAAAGTTTCTAACACTTTTCACCCTCTTACGGTCGTATCTGTCATGGAACTAACCTTGACTTCTTGTTATATAAATATTTATATTTTGGGAAGTGTTTTCCCACATTTTCATTTTTTACACGTAGAGTATACTTCAATCAGAATGTAAATATGCACGTCGACGTTGTCTCTCTCTCTCTCTCTCTACCACTCTCTACCTACCTCTCTCATTCACTCGATTCACGGTAAGCGTAAAGAACACATGTCGCCTGTCTATATTATGTCTATCGATCCAACAACGGCTTTTGACCTAGAAAATAGCCGCGGAGTATTTCAACTACCGCGGAAGATTCAATCGACAACTTTACTGATTGAACTACGAAAGAAATTTTGCCATGTTGGAGCACCCTCGGACGCGTTTGATTCTCTTAGGAGGCTGACAAGATTACATTGTTACCTTCTAAGTATGTTCCTCCCTCCCTCCACTGTCGTTTGGCCCCCGAATTATCAGAAGACTGAGCCTGGACTACTTTAACACGAGAACTGATGTAGGATTGTTTGATTGCTGTCGACTGAAGACCAGAAGGGTAATTTGGAGGATTCTCGTTAGGTACAAACAACGCTTTAATGTTGCCTGACACTGTAGCCACTTTTATCCTTAAATGGACATTATATTCCACGCTTTAAAGCAGTTAGTCATGGTAGCATCAGTAAAACAAATCTGGGGCAGGATATCTTTGAAGATATGCAGAATTAGTAGCAATACTCAAGGCTATAGAAGTAGTTACAGAGAAGCCACCACAGCCAGTAACAATTCTCACTGACTGACTTTCATCAGTACAAGTAATCAATAATCGAAATGAGAGCAGCAGGCTTGATATAGTAAATGAAATATTACAGATAAATACATATGTAAATACTGCTGGATGCAAAGTCACGTTATCATGGATTATGTCTCATGTAGGCGTAACATGAAACGAACTAGCTGACAAGGAAGCCAAGCGGAAAAGAAATAGCAATAAAAAATGTTGAAACAGGGTTAGGAAGATTCGAAATAAAGAGTCTAATAGCAAAAACAATATCCAAAGAATGCAGAAAAGCATGGGACCAGAGCACAGCAAGAAGGCATGCATACCAGCTTTTAAAAAAATACCAAATACAAGACGAACTTAAAATACCAGTAAATAAAACACTACTCCGGCTCAGATTAGGAACCGGCGACTTTAGAATAGAGGAACCCATCTGTGAATAACGTTATGAACCTAATGCCATTACACACTTCTTGTTGGAATGCAAGAAATACGACCAAGACAGATACAATATAAAAGATTACTATGCAAACTGCAAAACAGAACTAAATGTAGAAAATTAAATGGGCACCAAGTCCCCACAAGCACTACAAAAATTAGTAAAACAATATATCACAAAAACCAAAGCAACAATTTAAAACACGACAGTATGAATGACAAAAAATATATACTCTGAAAGTATGCTTCTGAACAACACAAGAAACTGAACTATTCACTAAAAAGTAAAAACCCAATCGTGAGGAATAAAACAGTACAGAACTTATAATAAACACAATCAAGAAAACGGAACACTAAATGAAAAAAACGTCCTGATATATTCAGCAATTCCATGTATATGGTAAATTTTTGAAAGAGTCCAGCTGCACAAAAGAAAGTAGTAAACATCTTACATAAATAAAAACAAATGTCTTTGAAGGAAGAAAGTGTGGTGATTGGTAAAATAGCTGTTTCTGGTTGGTCGGAAAGTGCTGAGTAGAGAATATCGTTCTCCGAGTTGATCTTACGGTTTTACATTGTCCGTGTTTATACGGGTTGTTTTACGTTCTCCGAGTAACTAGTCTAGTTTTACGTTCTCCGAGTAACTAGTTTTACTTTCTCCGAGTAACTAGTTTTATGTTCTCCGATTAACTAGTTTTACGTTCTCCAGGCAACTAGTTTTACATTCTCCAGGTAAATAGTTTTACGTTCTCCGAGTAACTAGTTTTACGTTCTCCGAGCAACTAGTTTTACGTTCTCCGATTAACTAGTTTTACGTTCTCCGAGTAACTAGTTTTACATTCTCTAGGTAACTAGTTTTATATTCTCCAGGTAACTATCTTACCATTCTCCGGGTAACTAGTTTTATGTTCTCCAGGTAACTAGTTTTACGCCCTCCGAGTAACTAGGTTTACATTCTCCAGGTAGCTAGTTTTACTTTCTCCAGGTTACTAGGTTTACATTGTCCAGGTAAGCAGTTTTATGCTCTCCAGGTAACTAGTTTTACGCCCTCCGAGTAACTAGTTTTACGTTCTCCGAGTAACTAGTTTTACGTTCTCCGAGTAACTAGTTTTACATTCTCCATATAACTAGTTTTACGTTCTTCAAGTAACTAGTTTTACGTTCTCCATATAACTAGTTTTACATTCTTCAAGTAACTAGTTTTACGTTCTCAAGGTAACTAGTTTTACTTTCTCCAAGTTACTAGTTTTACTTTCTCCAGGTAATTAGTTTTACGTTCATCTGATTGTTTTGCCTGACTGTTTTACGTTCTTCAGGTTTATCTGATTGTTTTGCCTGACTGTTTTACGTTCTTCGGGTTTATCTTGCTGTTTTGCCTGACTGTTTTACATGTTTATCTGACTGTTTTGCCTGACTGTCTTATATTCTTCAAGTTTGTCTGACTCCTTTATGCTGTCCAGGTTTATCTGACTGTTTTACGTTCTCCATGTTTATCTGATTGTTTTGCCAGACTGTTTTATATTCTTCAAGTTTGTCTGACTCCTCTATGCTGTCCAGGTTTATCTGACTTTGCTGCACAAAGAGATGTACTAACTAAGAGATTTATCGTCAAGATATTCTTGAAGATTAGTTAAGTCAGGCCCATCAGAATCTAGATCTATGTTTTGTTATCTACCACAAGCCTGAATCTCATTCTAGCGACAGAGGCCTATCTAAACATGTTATGACAAACCACGGGTATCAGGTGACCTAATTTCTAAGACCTTTCATTGTCAACTTGCAACTATCAGGCATATGGTAACAGACGTGCTGTTAGTACTAGGTCATTGTGTTCTGAATCAAGTTCCCTCCCCACTCCTTTCCTTTTCTTTCGAATTTGATTTGATCATTGTGATGAAAATCGTTTGTGTTTGTCGGGCAGATCAATAGGCCTTGTATTTTCGGACAAATTAGCTGGTCTTGTATTTTCGGTCTTATCAGTTGGCCTTGTATTTTCGGACACATCATCAGGCCTTGTATTTTCGGACAAATCAACTGGTCTTGTATTGTTGTCTTATTAGGTGGCCTTGTTTTTTCAGACAAATAAGTTGACCTTGTATTTTCGGACACATCTGTTGCTCTTGTATTTTCGGACACATCTGTTGCTCTTGTATTTTCGGACACATCTGTTGCTCTTGTATTTTCGGACACATCTGTTGCTCTTGTATTTTAGGACACATTAGTTGGCCTCTTATTTTCAGACAAATCAGTTGGCTTTATGTTGTCAGACAAAACTGTTGCTCTTGTATTTTAGGACACATGAGTTGGCCTTTTATTTTCGGACACGTCAAGTAGGCAGGCGTTGTCGGATAAGTCTGTCTGGCATTTTCATTTTGGTGAAGAATTTAGATATAATATTAGGCTAGCCTAGTTGTCTTAGACATTTATAAGAAACGTCAGTTACATTCTTAAGATTTTAGACATGCCTTGGGACGTAGCTGATCGTCTGATAATTTTATTTTATCTTAATTGAAGCCTCTCATTCTGTGTAAATTTTCTATTATATTTCAGATGTTCCATCTAGCCCTCCTTTTCTATCTGTAATTTCTTTCTTTTCCGTTGCTCCATCAAGTCCTTTGATGCCGACTTTTATTTTCGTTTATATTTCAGTTGATTCTTCGAAACCTATCGTTCTCTGTTTACCTTAATCGTATATGTTGTTCCTGTATTCTTGTCTACACGGTCTCTGCTGCTTGTTAATGCTTGCCTAGTTGCATTCTCCAAGTAAGATGGCTGATGTTCATAGTAGTACAACAATCACAAGTTGGTTGACAACGGCTGCTGAGCTGGTCGCTTTGTTCGCAGCCAATGTTAAGAATCTGCTGTAGTTCTGCTGTGTATGCCCGATTGGCAGAGTGGTTGGAACGCTGGCCTCTCGCGGCAGAGGTGCCGGGTTCGAAACGCTTCAGTCTACCCAGCTGTAAATGAATACATGATTTTGAACTGGAATTAGGGAAGGAAAAGGCAGTAAGGAAGGGAACTGGTCACCCCCATCTCTCGATGCTGGACCTACTATTGTGAAGTCTCTAACACTTCACCCCCTAAGCAGTATCTGCCATGGGACTACCTTTACCTACTCTGTAGATGTGCTGAGTACAGGGTCAATGAGATGTCACTTCCTGTTTCTAAATTGTTATATCCTCACGTGTATGTGTTGGATGTACATGAAACAAATGTCATAACAAATAGCAATAACTGCCATTTGACAAATAAGTTTTATTATTTTATTGTTGATTCCCAGAATAAAGTAAAATCAAAAATCTAAAATAGCCAATAAACTGACGAAATAAGACACAACAAAAATATCTGTCGGCTGTGACGTCATATGTTAAACAAACATGATCTCACGTTGAGTTTTACTTTTAATGTGACATAGCAGTTTATTTCAAAAATGACAATTGATTGTTTTTATGCTGATGTTTGTTTCGTGTACATTAATTGGATATGAGTGAAGACACAGTAGTTTAAAAATAGGAAGTGACTTTTCAATCACTAGATTATTTTTATTAGGTGGGAACCCGGCAACAGCTTTCTGTTTTCCATGGGTGTCCTGGTCACGTGAGCAGCACATGTTTGATTATCTCTTAGGGTTTCGTAGTGCAGACATGTCACAGGCTTAATTTGTTTAAGTTCTTGTTAGTTGGATGTGTTGTGTACTTACTTAGAAGATTGTTGCTGTGCTGTTAATATGTTTCTCTGGACGTTTTGCCTCATAATACATCGCACGTCCATTGTGATAGTTCATATGTAGAGTGGCCGGGTAATGGTGGTATTAGGATCCTGAAAACAGTGGCTCTTTACCAGGAAAAAAATAATCTACCAGGGGTAACTCGAACTTTTGCCGTGGGGTAAATAAACTGAGGTCACTTGAACATCAGACAGATGGACGAGAAATGTAGTAACAGGTTTCAGAATTCTGCGTCCTGGCATTCACTGCTGTTTTTTGTTTCTGTCATTTTTGTGTTTGGAAAAAAAAATCTGCCTCGTTTTGGCGAGGCGCGTCCTGTTCAACCTAAATGATTAAATTAGGGCGCATATCCAAATAAAAAAGACCTTTAGTTCTGATAACTGTTTCTGTCATGGATTTAATTACTACATGATAACAATTGAAAAGAGCAATAATGCCTGTTTTGTAACTAATTACGAAATAAAGATTTCATTCGTTCTCCCCGCTTCTTGTCTGTGTGTGTTGTCATTCGAGGGCTGGTAATTTCCACCTATTTCAGCATTTTTGTTTGTGGTTGTTCATGCAATATGTGTGGTTGTTCATGCAATATTTGTGCAGCGTGCTAAGACCATCAGCGTTGCTCCTTAGTTAGTCTCAGACCTGAATACTGTGTCACATCTGACGCTAATTATGGCTCATGGTTACACACCTCTTCGCGTTGCCTTCTCATGTTACTAGACCAGCGCGTGTTCGTTTGAGCTTCACCCCTAGACCACACTGCGTCATCTGTAGCCTCAACAGTTTCTCATACAACCAGTGCCGGCTCTAGGGTATTTGCCACCCTAGTCAGACAGTATATATTTATAAAGGGTGTTTCCCAATGATTTATATACACTTCAAAACTGTATAATTCATGAACAGCATACACAATTTTAATTTTCTTTATCACATTTTACAGCTATTCATAAAATATGCAATTTTAAAGCGTGTATACATCATTTTGAAAAACCATTTATATGGCCACAGAAAATAAGATGTTTTGTGTTCTTGGAATTACGATTTATTTCGTTATACCATTTGTTTGTTTGTTTACTACGGTACACTTGATTTAATCCCCCAAAGTGCCTAGCACGTCTAATGGTAAAGCCGGCCCTACATACAACAGGTGTCATTGTGTCTTCTCGGTTTTGTGTTTCATGAAAATATTTTAGAAGCGATCCTGAGAATCGAGTTTACTGCCAGTGCTGTCTCGTAACAAAAACGTAACATTGTTCTTCTTGTTGTAAATCGTGTCATGTTACAGTTGTTACGGTGTAACATATTTGTTTGATGTAAATAGGGTCTTTGTTACTGTCATGTAGAGATGCTTTTGTGTAACGTCCTTTTTGGCATAATACATTTGTTCACGGGCTGTATAATTTTGTAGATTCTGTTTAAGGTGAGCTGTAATGCTGCAGTAAGATAGTCATATAGCAGATACTGCCGTAGGGCAGCCAACTGTTAGAGACCTCATTTACTAGGGTTAGCTTTACGAGATGGGTTGGCCAGTTCCGAATTGGGATGTCGTAAGAAACGACTAATATGACTTGATGGTGGCCCCACGCTTCTTACAAGGGCGACCAGCTGTGATGATGGCTCCAGGCTTCTTACAAGGGCGACCAGCTGTGATGGTGGCTCCAGGCTTCTTACAAGGGCGACCAGCTGTGATGATGGCTCCAGGCTTCTTACAAGGGCGACCAGCTGTGATGGTGGCTCCAGGCTTCTTACAAGGGCGACCAGCTGTGATGATGGCTCCAGGCTTCATAAAGGTAGTCCCATAGCAGATACTGTCATAGATGAGTGAAGTATTAGAGATGTCACTAGGCACAGTTTTTAATGAGATGAGTGAGCAGTTCCCTTCCTTGCTACTTTTACCTCCCCTAACTCAATAACAGAGTGTTCCGGAACTCGGTAACTTCACCGTGGGAGGCAAGTGTTGAAACCACTCTGCCATGCTCCATAGGGAGCGAAAAAGAAAATGATGATGATGATGATATGTGTGTACAGATGAAACTTGTTTCTTGTCCAAAAATAATCCCAGCTTCCACACAAATAAATGTTTGCCAGGAGATTAAATCGAAACAGAAAAGTCTTAACCTACATTGTCGTGCTTGACGACGTCCGAAAGTTGCAATCCTTGCTGAATTTAACCATAATTACTTAAATAGTAGGAAAACCTGCCTTTGCCGTCATTTGCGACGTAAAACCGCCAGTTAATTTACAACACTGGCCACTTAAGGCCCGGTCTGGCCGTGTGTTATTCACATGTCTTGATTAATTACAATTTCTCTTTACTAATTGCGCTGGATAGGTAATCGTTGTACCGATTCATGGGACCACATTATCGTGACTGTGCACATTCAGTCATAAATGGCCAATTAGCACCGCATCATTGATCCTCGTGCGTCCTCGCCGTTTATTGCTGTCGTCCATCGATCTATCGATTTTCGTTTGGGCCTCATGTCAACACTCGCTGTACGGACAGACCGACTGAAAGCGGAGGGTGTTAACACGAACGAGGAATTTGTTTTCATCAGAGAGTACAGCGCGAATGGACAGCACTTGAGAAAGGAATTACATAAATCTTGGTTTGGGGGGGGGGGGGGGGGGGGGAGGGGAGGGGGTTGGGGGGGGGTAGGTGGGCAGGGGGGGGGGGGGGGGACTACCAGTTTTGTTCCTGGTTTCATTTTCGGGGGGGGGGGGGGTGGGACTAATAAACGTGTGGGTGTAGATTTTCAGTGTCCTTTTGGGGGGTATTCATTCTTCCTTTCCTCGGGGGGGGGGGGGGGGGGGGGGGGATCGAGGGCTTTCAAAATGGCGGCGTATCAGCGAAATGTATATCGGACAGAGGAAATCGCCAACGATAAATAAAAACAGAAGGGAATCCGTATGAAAAGGATTTTACATTTCAGTACAGGGAAGGATGGTGTATAACTGCATATACGATGGAACGGTAGGAAGTTCTCATTTACGGAGATATATGCGTATTTCGGCTGCCCACAGTTACGCTAAAAGCATGTAAACCCACTTCTGTTCTAAATATTAAAATCAACAAATAACAGTTTGGGAAATTACATGGATAGGAAGATAGAGTTTTATCAGCTGTATAAAACTAGATAAGATGGAACTATATGGATATTATATATGCCGAGAATGATAAAGGCAAATTTCAGTCGACGCACAGTTCGCCCGAACTCACTGTTCGGGAAGGATTTTTCAGGCTTAGGTTTAAGCTGTGTGACGTCGGTACTCTCCGATACGTCGCGCTATACATTTAAAGCGTATCTTAACCTGAGCTACAGACAACGAAAGAGGGTTCAGACAGACTGGAGGCAGAGTTTCGCCACGACCCATGAATTGTGAGCGGATCGCCAGAAACATTTTTAAGTCCAGTATCTGAAGTCTGAGGGTTCCATGAAATAACTCAAACCAGACTGTCCAGTATCAGAAGCCGGTGTAGTTCATCCGAGGCAATCCCACCAAAGTGCAGGACCCCAAAGAGTGAACTTCAACTGGTCATTGGCATCCCTACTGTTGGGCCTACCAAGCCTGATATCAGCAAAGGACAGTTTCAGCAGTATCAAGTTGGAAAGATAAGTGTCCTGTTTGACACTGACCACCTATACATGTGAAACAGCCAATAGTTGAAAACAATAAGTAACCATACATAAACTCAGTCAACTGATGACAGTTATCCTCCTTAAATTCAAAGGACTAATACCAGTGATTTCAGTAACTTTATTATTTAAGATCTTGAAGTATAAACAGGACCATAATAGTAATTGTGTGAATACTTTTATATATATGTATATGCTCTTTTCCAACTAGTAGAAATAGAATATTAGTGTAATTATTAAACTATTTTAACTGTACCTGAGGATTTATTCACTTCTTCCATTTGTGGTTTCAGTGAATGTTCATTTTACTTATCCCCTAGAATATAAGTAATCATAAGATAGTCATAGGGAGGAGACACCTTAAATCCTGGTACTACTTCTTACCAACTGGGCCAGGGTTTTTACAGTCTGACTATTTTTATGATAACAATACACCAGTGCTTATTTCTAAGACTGGGGTATTACTTGTAAGGTCAGAACTCTTTACTGGCATACTCTTACATATAAATAATTTTAAATAACCTCCCGCTACAGTAGACATGTTAGCACCAGTGTCGGTTTATATGTGGACATGTCAACACCATATGTCGGGTTTATATGTGGACATGTCAGCACCATATGTCGGTTTATATGTGGACATGTAGCTCCAGTGTCCGTCTATATGTCTGTGTCAACAAAAGTGTCTGTTTATATATGTGTCCTACAAGTGTCCGTTTATGTGTGTCTGTTTCAGCACTAGTGTCTGTTTATATATAGACGTCACAGCACTAGTGTCCGTTTAAATGTTGATGTGACGGCATCAGTGTCCGTTTTTATGTGGACATGCCAGCACCATATGTTGTCTTCCTTGTGGATTTTTTTTCCTCGCTCTTTTCGGATAAGGTCTTCCATTGATTAGAAAGAAAATGGGAAAAGGGGGGGGGGGGGGGGGTTGTAGTTGTAAATTAATTGGGGCCGCGCTAGCGTAGTGGTTACAACACCGCTCTGGCGACCGGGTGATACAGGATCAAACCCGGGCGACGGCATTTGAGGATTTTTCGTTGACCGGGATTTGGACTGGATTAACTCGAGACCTGGCGAGGACATTTGAAGGAGTGTCGTTGACCAGGGACTGGCGGCTCCTGAGCCGACCCAACTCTAATGGGTACCTCCGAAATCGGAGAGTATTTGCCTGAATGGCGAGTGACACCTGTCTATGTACAAGAAACAAAGGGATACTCACGTAAAATCAATGTCAGGTTAAAATATTAATAATAACCTGAGATTTCGCCTCGAGTATTAGCGGGCGTACGAAAAAAACAAACAAAAAACACGTCTTTCTATTGTGATTGTTGTGTTAAGTGTGTGGCCCCCGTTAGGTTGTGATTTCGCTGATACATTTATTTGACGTCGTTCGGTTGTGATTGTGATGATACGTTTATTTTTGCACCGTTCTGTCGGGATTGTGGGTCATAGTTTGTAGTACACCGTTCTGTCGGGATTGTGGGTCATAGTTTGTAGTACACCGTTCTGTCGGGATTGTGAGTCATAGTTTGTAGTACACCGTTCTGTCGGGATTGTGGGTCATAGTTTGTAGTACACCGTTCTGTCGGGATTGTGGGTCATAGTTTGTAGTACACCGTTCTGTCGTAATCAATTTATAACACTTCACTGTTTGTGATTGTATTGACAAATGTGTAGACTTGTTCTTTTGTGATTTTATTTATAGGTTTATAGAATGCTGTTCTGTTGTGCTTATATTGATACGTTTATAGCACGCCGTTCTGTTATGATTGTGGTATCAACTTTATAGCACGTCATTTTTGTGTGTGATTATGATCTTCTCGGTGTCCCTAGTAAAATCTACTCTAGAATCTTGGAGCAGAGACTCAGACGCCTAGCTGAGCCAGAAATGGATGAGGTCCAGTGTGGCTTCCGAGCAAATCGAATCTCTAGACCTAATCTTCACACTCTGACAGCTGAGTGAAACGGCTCTTGAGTATAAGAGTGAGATCCATCTTTGCTTCTTAGATCTGGAAAAGGCATTTGACAAGGTCCCCTGGAACAAACTGTGGGACTGTTTGGCAAGGAAATAACATTCCATCACCTCTGATTCATGCTATACACAGAGCTTCTACAAGTCTTGCAGAAATTATGTGAGGACGGCAAACCATAAGTCAGAAGAATTCAGGACCACCACTGGTGTAAGACAAGGTGATATCCTGTCACCTTATCTTTTCATACTCCTCGTGGACGATGTCATCAAGGCATGTAAGGAGAGGACAGGAAAGTATTCAGTGGGGTACTGGAAGATGAGACAGGTCTGTATTTCAGAGCTGGCATTTGCTGATGATGTTGCCCTGATTGCTAAATCAGAGGCACATCTTCAATCCAACCTGCAAGTCTGGAAGGAAGAGCTGGAGAAGAAAGGGATGATCATAAGCAGCTCGAAAACAAAAACCATGGTGATATCACGAGAGGAAAGAAGACATCAGATTAAGCTTGCAGAACAGGTCCTGGAGCAGGTCGACCACTTTAAATACCTTGGAGCTCTCATAGACCGGAAGGGAGGGATCAAAGAAGAGTTGGCTACCCGAATAGCAGCAGCTGGGACACTTTTTCAAGTCATAAATCGAGGATTCCTCAGCAAAAGAGTAGTTGGTAAGAAGACGAAGTTGGCTGTATACCGCTCCACCTATGTCCCAGTCAAGGCATAGAAACCCAACCCCTGCAGACCCAAGTAGAACAGTCCCAACTGAGATGATTTGGCCATGTCTGCAGATTTGGCCATGTCTGCAGAATGGGAGAAGATCGGCTACCACGACAAACATGGGAAACTAAGAGCCAGGGATCCAGACCTCCAGGACGACCCAAAGTCCGCTGGGAGGACAACGTTAGACAGTCTTTGAAGGACCGAGGACTAGAATGGAACCAAGCCAGGAGGAAGACAGCCGATAGAATAGTATGGCGCTCTCTCTTACAAACCTCTAAACCTCACGGTAGAAGAGGAACGAATAAGTAAGTAAGTATTCTATTCTAATTGTGTTGATAAAGTTATAACCGTTCTCTTGTGATTGTAATTATAATTATAGCACGCTGTAACGTGACAGATTAGCGGACACTGTGTAGTTGTAGCACTGTAATGTGACAGTGGGGGCACTGAACAATTCTAGCACACTGTAAATAAATGCTGGTGATGCCTAGATGGCCGGGAGGATATTGTGATTCGCTTGCATAGCTAGGCGGTGTTGTCGCACGGAAGGTCCAGGGTTCGAGTCCTGGGTAAGCCACTCACGTCTGTTGTTTTTCTGTTGTCTAGTGTTCTACTTCTTAATTTCTTACGAGTGCCTGAAAAACATACCTTTATGTTTGTCTAATATTTATTTACTGTTTTACACTGTGTGCCTCGGGTTGAAACTTTACCCCCTTCGAAACACCTTATGTGTTATTAAATGTTTTATACGCACTGCACACGCAGAATTGTATATATGAAACAAAGCTTCGGGGACACTGATTAATTGTATCACGCTGTAATGGGACATAATGGCGAACACTAAAAACTATAACTTTAAAGAGGGGTTGGGAGAGATGGTGGAATGTGACAGCAAGCAAAGGTAACTGTTATTACGTATTTTTAGTCTTTTACTGCCCTCATGTTCCCCATGAATATAGACTGTGTAAAATTCTTGGAAGAGAGAGCCATAGATTTGTACTATCCTGGCCTAGTTCCATTCTAGTCCTCGTTCCTTTACAGATTGTCTATTGTTGTCCTCCCAGCGGACTCTTGGTCGTCCTGGAGGTCTCGATCCCTGGCTCTTATTTCTCATACTTGTCGTGGCAGCCGATCTTCTCCCATTCTGCAGACATGGCCAAACCATCTTAGTTAAGACTGTTCTACTTAGGCCTGCAGGGGGTGGGTTTTTAGGCCATGACATATCGTTTGGTTGCGGTCGATGTCTCTTCTTGTTACTTCAACTACATTTCTAAGATACCTCATTTCTGATGTTTACAAAGGTAACTATAAATAACATTCTCCTTATTCCACGGCGCATAAGGCAGAAACCTGTCAGGTTGTTCGATATAGCCTTAGCTCGTCTTACGAGATTCTCTTTCTTATTAGTTCTTTAGTGTTTCTTTTGGTCTTCCTTTTTTTTCTGGACTTAGTGGTATTCTGTTGTCCCCAACTACTGTATTAGTAAAGCTAAATTGTTGGCACTGATCAAATGTTTTCTGTTTTTTTTTTTTTTTTGTTCTCCAGAATATCTGTCAACTGGTGACGTCTTTGACGCAGTAAGAGGAAACAATGACAGCTTCAAGCTTCTGCGAGTAGAAGGTGACAAGATATTCATTGGAACAAGGTGATTTCTTCGTATATTTGTCATACATTTTGTACACCATAAGGTGGATATTTCATTATTAGTTGGTAGATTGGTCAATCATAGATCAGTTGCCTGCATGTTAATCATCATCTTCATCATTATTCTTTAGCTCACAATGGAGCATATACCTTCAACAGGTTCACGCCAAGACTTTCTGTCACGTGCCCCACGTTCAAGGTCTGTCCATGTCTATTGTATTCCTTTCATCTCAATCTATATGTACATTTTTCTTGCGTTTTGTAGGTCTCCCACTATTTATCTTACCCTGCAGATTTCAGAAAAAGGACTGCCTTGTAAGGTTACCAGCTAGTGTTGTCCCAGCGGACTCTGGTCCAGGTCTCGCCAGTGCCTTATTTTCATACTTGTCGTCAGCCGATTCTTCTCCCTTCTGTAGCATGGGTTACTTGTCTGCCTGCAGGGGGTGGGTTTTTCCATATCAGTTTTCACATTGTTGATCTTGTCATCAGTTTCACAAAGGTAACTATAAATAACATTGGTGATCTTATGTCATCACCTGTTTTGACATTGAGTGATCTTTGTATTTTCAGACTTTCCCCACATGTGGTAGAAAGCTAAATTGTTGGCACTGATCAAATGTTTTCTGTTTTTTTTTTTTTCACATTGTTCTGATATCTGTTGGTGACGTCTTTGACGCAGTTTCAGCTTCAGCTTCTGCGGTGATCTCATCATCATTTCTTCGTATATTTGTCATACATTTTTTCACATAAGGTGGTGTATCTTGTCAATCATAGATCAGTTTGCCCACATTGGTGATCTTGCTCACATCAGTTCTTCACAGGTTCACGCCAAGACTTTCTGGCCCCACGTTTCAAGGTTGTCATGTCATTGTATTCCCACAATCTATATGTGATCGTTTTTGTCCCATCAGTTTCACATTGGTGTTCCCTGTCCCAACGTCTCATGAAAAAGGACTGCCTTGTTGTCTGTCAACGCCAGTGCCTTTTTCATCACCTTCTGTAGCATGGGTACTTGTCTGTTTGTTTCCATCAGTTTCACATTGGTTGATCTTGTCATCAGTTTGACATTGGTGATCTTGTCATCAGTTCCACATTGGTGATCTTGTCATCAGTTTCACATTGGTGATCTTGTCATCAGTTTCACATGGGTGATCTTATCATCAGTTTCACATTGGTGATCTTGTCATCAGTTCCACATTGGTGATCTTGTCATCAGTTCCACATTGGTGATCTTGTCATCAGTTTCACATTGGTGATCTTGTCATCAGTTTCACATTGGTGATCTTGTCATCAGTTCCACATTGGTGATCTTGTCATCAGTTCCACATTGGTGATCTTGTCATCAGTTCCACATTGGTGATCTTGTCATCAGTTCCACATTGGTGATCTTGTCATCAGTTCCACATTGGTGATCTTGTCATCAGTTCCACATTGGTGATCTTGTCATCAGTTTCACATTGGTGATCTTGTCATCAGTTTCACATTGGTGATCTTGTCATCAGTTCCACATTGGTGATCTTGTCATCAGTTTCACATTGGTGATCTTGTCATCAGTTCCACATTGGTGATCTTGTCATCGGTTCCACATTGGTGATCTTGTCATCAGTTCCACATTGGTGATCTTGTCATCAGTTCCACATTGGTGATCTTGTCATCAGTTTCACATTGGTGATCTTGTCATCAGTTCCACATTGGTGATCTTGTCATCAGTTCCACATTGGTGATCTTGTCATCAGTTTCACATTGGTGATCTTGTCATCAGTTCCACATTGGTGATCTTGTCATCAGTTCCACATTGGTGATCTTGTCATCAGTTCCACATTAGTGATCTTGTCATCAGTTCCACATTAGTGATCTTGTCATCAGTTCCACATTAGTGATCTTGTCATCAGTTCCACATTGGTGATCTTGTCATCAGTTCCACATTGGTGATCTTGTCATCAGTTTCACATTAGTGATCTTGTCATCAGTTCCACATTAGTGATCTTGTCATCAGTTCCACATTGGTGATCTTGTCATCAGTTCCACATTGGTGATCTTGTCATCAGTTTCACATTAGTGATCTTGTCATCAGTTCCACATTAGTGATCTTGTCATCAGTTCCACATTAGTGATCTTGTCTTCAGTTTCACATTGGTGATCTTGTCATCAGTTCCACATTGGTGATCTTGTCATCAGTTCCACATTGGTGATCTTGTCATCAGTTCCACATTGGTGATCTTGTCATCAGTTCCACATTGGTGATCTTATCATCAGTTTCACATTGGTGATCTTATCATCAGTTCCACATTGGTGATCTTGTCATACAATTTCAATCCTTCTATTCTGTGCATGCATCCGTTTTCGAAAGTCTTCTAACTTCTTGATAGTCAGTGTACATTTAGTGTGACAGGGGTGAGTGTGTGAGTGGGTTCAAGTAGTTTAATATGGCTGCAGATTGGAAACTGGCATGCATGAAGCATCAACTTAAGCAACTTAATAAATAACTTGCGGGCAGCAGTGGCCGTATGTGCTTCTCCGTTTCCTGCAGTATGTTCTGTAATATCTTAGACGCTTTAATCTCTTCTCAAACCATTTTCAAACCAGGGTGTCATTTTATGTTAATGGTTAAAAATGTTCATCTAGTGATAGCTTACTGATTATGATATTTGGAGTCTCTAATTGTAGACAGTAATCTTCTTCTTTCTTCTTCTTTGATCCTTAGCATCCGACCGTCAAAGCAGTCAGTGGCCATCACGCCTAGTGGCGTCTTGTAGGGCAACAACAAATTGATTCCACTTTGCTCGGTCGGTGGCCATCCTTCGTACAGTGCCCCAACTCTGGTTCATTCTTTGCATCTCAGCCTCCACAGTCCTCCGCCAGGTTGTTTTTGGTCGGCCTCTCTTTCGTTTTCCTTCAGGGGTCCAAAGCATAGCTGTTCTTGTGATGGCATCGGGGTCTCTTCTGAGGACATGGCCAACCCAGCTCCAGCGTCTGCCTGCTATGATGGTGTGCATGTCCTCTTGCTTGCTCCGAGTAAGTAGATCTTGGTTGGTGATGGTATTCGGCCAAAAGATTCGGTGAATTTTTCTTAGGCATGTTGTGTGAAAAGAGGACAATTTCGACATTTCCTTCTCTGTAACTCTCCAGCATTCCGCACCATAGAGAAGCACAGAAAGCACACAGCTCTGATATAATCTTA
Organism: Oreohelix idahoensis; assembly: GCA_024509875.1. Taxonomy (NCBI): domain Eukaryota; kingdom Metazoa; phylum Mollusca; class Gastropoda; order Stylommatophora; family Oreohelicidae; genus Oreohelix; species Oreohelix idahoensis. Next base: position 124,002 of record JAMPIV010013229.1, read on the forward strand.
ATTTTGTGCTTGTGCTGTATTGAGAGGACTTCCAGATGTTGTAGACAGTATGCAGAAATCAATTGCTACCATTGAGAATATCCTCTCAGAATTTTTTTCATGTTTTACACCAGTTAATAAAGCATGAAGTAATTATTTTATGACCACCGGCTAAGCACGATGCTGTAGTATATAGACGTGGAAGTGAACATGTCTGTGAGGCTAATTACACCCTCATTGACTCTTGAAATCATCCACACACTTCCAGGGATTCCCCCCTGTGGTGAAACATGTTGAGAACTCAGCATTGTACACTAAGCGTGGAGGAGTCACTGGAGTCCCAGATGTAACTCTAGCTTTGACCTGGTTGGCTGCATGCAGGAGGACCTTACTATGGACCCATGATAGGCAGGAGGAGCTGAGAAGTGGCTCTGTGTAGCACGTGACTATTCCTTGGGAGAGCCTAGAACCAGAGCACAGTATTTTAGCTCTGCATAGTTGGAGATCCCCCTTGGATGCCGGGGAATGCAAAGTATGCCACGCCCTTCTTCCTTCTGATTTCAGGGCCAGATGTGAGGACCCTTTAAATGCAAGTTAAGCTGGAGAAACTGAAGTTCATAACTTCAACTCAACACATTTCGGAATGGCAGAAAAGCCGCAGGAAAAGCCTAGATTAACAGTGTAGAAAATACCAAGCAGTCTTCAGTTTGGTATTGGCTGCAAAGAGCGAGAAGCTGAGCATTACTAGTTCATCAACACCAGTTAATTAAAATTTGTGTTTACATTTTTTTGTTTGATTAGCTTAATAAGTTAATTGTTTCTGTAAGAATGTTCTCTGATTGTCACACAGTATATACATTTAGATCTCAGCTATTCGTGTAATGGAACAACAACAAAAATACACCAAAAAGCTACAGACTTTCATAAATTGATGCTTGAGTAGAATAGAATGGTCGGAGTGGTATGACAAGGTCACTAATGTGGATCTGATGACAAGAACCAGACAAGTGCCAGTGGAACAAGAGTTGAGAAGAAGACGCTGGAAAGTGATAGGACACACATTGAGGAAACCTGTTGATAGCGTTACAAGGCAGTTCTTGTTCAGGAATCCTCAGGGTTAGAGAGGTATAGGAAGACAGAAAAACACATGGAGAAGAGAACTGGAGACAGGAATGAAAGGTATAATAGACACTAAAATACTTGCATTAATGGCACGGGGACAGGGTGGTTTGGCAGGAGTTAATTGAAGGCATATTCTGCTGTGGGAGCTATAGAGAAATGCTGATGATATTTGTTTGTTGTCAATTTCTCTCATTCTTCCTCAGAAACCGGGTGTATTACTTGCAGTTTGGATCGTTCAAGCCAATTTCTGTGAGTATCGCGTGTGTTTTACCTTACACATGTTACACAGCAGAGCACACTACCACATACAGCCAGACACTCATGACCTAGATCCTTTCACGTGACAGAAGTCAGCTTGTAGACTTACTAAAATTAGTTTTGTCTCCGTTTCTTACGCCCTATTCTCTACTCTGTCTTGTAAATCTATCATCCTTCTACAGCAGGGTTTCCTAACCTTTTTTGTGCATGGACCCCTTTGATTGTCCGATGAAGGCTATAGACCCTTCCTGGGAAAAAAATTGACATTAAAGCATAATTTAACAAATTGAGCGTATGTACACGAACCACCTAGAAACTAGAGACAAAGGGGGTTTGTGGACCACACGTTGAGAAACCCTGTTCTAAATCATATTACTTCTCCTCCTCCTCTTCTTCCTCCTCATCTTCCTCCTAATTTCTTCTTCTTCTTTCCTCTTTTTTCCTCTTCTCCTTTCTTCCTTCTGCCTTCTTCCGCCGTCGTCTTCTTCTTCTTCGTCGTCTTCGGTCTCTGCTGCTGCTTCTTGTTCTTATTAGTACACACTTGAATATGTTCAAGGATATCATCTCTCATCTTCTTCTTCCTCATCTCTCATCTAATAATATATCTTCTCCCGTGTAGTTCCTGGGGATCCCAAATAATAGAACTATTGGTCGCTCAAGCACTTCTTAAGGGGCGACTGATATGCGGTTGGGCTTGGGGCTGGCAACATCATCATGTTAAACACGTTGCTACAGAAAGCACCACTTTAAGAGCAGATAACTACTTTGTTGCAGACTTCTTGTAAGGGAACCAGTTACAGTCATGGCCCCATTAATGTACTTTTTGTAGCGGTGCTTGCTGTAGCAAATTGTTTTATGTCATGTTTTCTCCCTTCATTATTACAACTTAGCCATTATTTCGTTTAGTAATTAAATCTGGTTTATTCTTATCATTGGTCTTTTTCGCCCACAGAGCATTGAATGGACACCTGACAGCATATCGACAGCAACATGTACTGGAAGAGGAAAGGTGAGAATGTCAAAGTTTCTCATATTTGTTTACGTAGGTTCTAGACTACAGCACCTGCATTACTTGCAATATCCATGCATATCATCTTAACACCATCAACATCATCAGCAACAGGAGCAGCATTTACCTTTGCGTTCCTTACGGAGCATTGATCCACCACTACAGCTGGTCCCCTTGCAGGAAGCCTGCATCAAGCAATCACATGCTCTTGCAGGTTTGGCTTCTGTAGCAAGTTGTTTGACATCATGAGGTTGGCAGTTCCACGCACAACGTCATATTAGTCGCCTTGTACGACATGCATGAGGGAGCATAATACTATTCTTTCTCTGTCTCATCAGAGACAGTGAACTATACAGAGTTTTCATCTTGTCAAACCACTACAATTTGCCAGACTGGCAACAGCGATTTCCATGTTTGTTTCCTTATTTTCGTTTCACCTAAACCTTTTACGGCCCATTCGCAAGCGAAGATGGCTACATGGTTAGAGTCGATAGTAGTGTTGCTGTGCATTCTGGCCTTTCTTGCAGCACGCTTGCCTTCTGCCTTATCAGCTAAATTCTGTTCTGCAATGCGAGCACCTTGAGTAATGTTTGTCCGCCAGGCACAGCGATCCTGTGCGATAGTCTCCCAGGAGAAGACATCAATTTTGAAGCTGCTCAACGATGCTTTCAGTGTGTCTGTGAAGCGTTTCTTTTGTCCCCCTGCTGTTCGCTTACCCGTGGAGAGTTCGCTGTACATCAACTGCTTTGGGATGCGTTTTTCGGGCATGCGAACAACATGTCCGGCCCATCTAGTTTGGGCCCTCTGCAGCAATGTGTAGATGCTTGAGATATGTGCTCTGTTGAGGACCTCAGAATTAGATACTCTATCATGCCACTTGATCCTGAGGATCCTGCGAAGACAGCTCATGTGGAAATGATTAAGCTTCTTGGCATGTCTGCTATACACTGTCCATGTTTCACAGGCATACAGGAGGGTAGTGAGTACTATTGCATGATATACTTTTATCTTGGTGGCTGCACTAATTCCTTGTCGATCCCAGACATTTACTCTTAGTCTTCCGAAAGCTGCACTTGCCTTTGCAATTCTGTTGTTGACTTCGGAGTCGATATTCGCATCTTTGGTAAGGGTACTGCCTAGATAAGTGAAGCTGTCCACCACTTGGAGACGTTGGTTCTTTACTGTGATATTTGGTTCACAGTAAGGTTTCCCAGGAGCAGGTTGCAACATTACTTCAGATTTCTTCGTATTGATGGTAAGGCCAAAGTCATCACACGCTACAGAAAGCCTCCTCATATTGTTCTGCATGTCCAGTTCTGTGCAGGTGTTGAGGGCACAGTCGTCCGCAAAGACGAGGTCAGAGATCATTGTTTCATTCACCTTCGTAAAGGACTGTAATCGTCTGAAATTGAACAGATTCCCATCTGTCCTGTATCTGATGTGTATGCCGTCGCTACCCGTGTATTATGACTGCGTCAACGTTTTTATTGTGCTCTTGCAGCCATATATTCTGCAGCGATTTATTTTAGATGACGCGGTAAGCTATATTTTTGCACATCTTCATGTTAGTGGCCTCTTACGCCATGACAAGCCTGAGGAAGCTGTTGGTATAGTCACATTCCGGGAGAGAGAGCTTTACAGACATATTGCTTGTCCAGATTGTGATAACATCGGCCATCTTACAAAGAAGGATCAATGCACCATGTTTCGGTTCTGAACACAAGATATTACTCAACAATTACTTGAATAGAATTCAACCACAGCACACTCCAGAATGTCAGCTGAGTACTTACCCCTATGAAACTGTTGATCACCATCTTTTTGAGTGTCCAGCACTCGATGATGTTAGGAAAACGATCCTTCCTCCGAGGCCAGATAAAAGGAACACTTTATACGGAGCGAAACAACAACTTACAAACGCATGCACATACAACTACATGGAACTGGGCCGAAGGGCGAGAGCCCAAAGGCCAATGGATGCATAAGAACATTCACTCTTTGTCTCCGCGTAGACCCCCTAGAACCACATTGGGTTATTAATCCTTTGCTTCAGGGAGGAGATTGGGTTATTAATCTTTTGCATGAAGGGAAGGGGTAACAGGGGCCACGGTGAATGCCTGTCAGTTGTGAATGATTAGTGATCTAAAGAGAGAGAACGAGAGTTCCGGAGGGAGGCGGGTGCTGTGCGGGCATATAAAGGAAATGAGCTTTGCCAAGTTCTTATGCCCCGACTTGTTGAACACTTGAGCTTGAGCAAAAAAAACCAACAGAGCTCCTTAACCTCCCAGGATAAATCAGGAGGTTTTCCTGTCTTAAGTCCAAATACTTAAACGCGCTCTGGAATCAAACCAGGGTGTCATTTGGGGGTATTGATCGTTTAGCACTCACGTTAATATGTTTGTAACCCCGCGCGATCTCAACATTTTCATTCGAGCTACTCGTCGAATGCTCTCTTCAAGCGGTGGTTAGCGAGTGGCACCGATCTGATAGTTGTGTTTTCTGTTCCAGGGGTTTGCCTTAATGGCTTAGTCCCTGTGAGTGGCCAAGCAGTTAAAAGAAAATAATTTGAGGCCCTTGAAATATGGATATGTAGGAGAATGTGGAGCACTGCCTGGAAAAACAAGAAACAAAAATAGAAAAAACTAAAATGTGAAAGAGAATTAACGAATGAAAACATTGACATGCTCTTGCTGTGGTGGTGGTGGTTTATGTAGCAGCTTCTTTTACAAAATGAGGTTGCCAGTCCCATGGACAACTTCATTTTAGTAGCCTTGTACGACATGCCTGAGGGTACAGTAGTCCTATTCTTTTTATGTCTCTTCAGAGACCTCGGGGGAACAACATGGGGCTGACATATTTTGAACAAATATAAAAATACTTAACATCTTGTTGACATGACATATAAAAATACTTAACATCTTGTTGACATATAAAAATACTTAACATCTTGTTGACATATAAAAATACTTAACATCTTGTTGACATATAAAAATACTTAACATCTTGTTGACATATAAAAATACTTAACATCTTGTTGACATATAAAAATACTTAACATTTTGTTGACATATAAAAATACTTAACATCTTGTTGACATATAAAAATACTTAACATCTTGTTGACAACCATAATAGAAGGTAGAGCTGAAAGAAAATGAGCAAGAGGAAGATTAAGATATGTATGGGAAGTGACATCCAGAGATGGTCAGAAAAGAGCATCCAGGTGTACCAGCAAGGCAGACGTTAGAAGACGTTTGAGATCTAGCTGATCTTCGAGGCGGAGGTGGCGACTGACTCATTTCGATCTGATGTTTAGCTCTGGGTTTTCAAAAAGGGTGACAATCGACAATATGGAAATCATAGAGGCATATCCCTTCTCAGTGTCCCTGGTAAAATCTACTCTAGAATCCTAGAGCAGAGACTCTGACGCCTAGCTGAGCCACAATTGGATGAGGTCTAGTGCGGATTCCGAGCAAACCAAAGTACTCAAGACCTAATCTTCACACTCTGACAGCTGAGTGAAAAGGCCCTTGAGTATAAGAGTGAGATCCATCTTTGTTTCATAGATCTGGAAAAAGGTATTTGACAGGGTCCCCTGGAGAAAACTTTGAGACTGTTTGGCAAGGAAGAACTTTCCAGCACCTCTGATTCAAGCTATACAGAGCTTCTACAAGTCTTGCAGAAATTATGTGAGGACAGCAAACCATAGGTCAGAAGAGTTCAGGACCACCACTGGTGTAAGACAAGGTGATATCCTGTCACCTTATCTTTTCATACTCCTCATGGACGATGTCATCAAGGCATGCAAGGAGAGAACAAGAAAGTATTCAGTGGGGTACTGGAAGATGAGACAGGTCTGTATTTCAGAGCTGGCATTTGCTGGTGATGTTGCCCTGATTGCTAAATCAGAGGCACATCTCCAATCCAACCTGCAAGTCTTGAAGGAAGAGCTGGAGAAGACAGGAATGGTCATAAGCAGCTCTAAAAGAAAATCCATGGTGATATCACGAGAAGAAAGAAGACATCAGATTAAGCTGGGAGAACAGGTCCTGGAGCAGGTCGACCACTTTAAATACCTCGGAGCTATTATAGACCGAAAGGGAGGCATCAAAGAAGAGTTGGCGACTCAAAAATCAGCAGCTGGGAGACTATTTCAGGCCATAAATCGAGGATTCCTCAGCAAGAGATAGGTTGGTAAGAAAACGAAGATGGCTGTATACCGCTCCACCTATGTCCCAGTCTTGACATATGGATGCGAGTCACGGGCAATGACTAGAACCCACAAAAGCCAGATCAAAACCTCAGAAATGAGGTATCTGAGGAAGGTGGTTGAAGTAACAAGAAGAGACATGGTCCGCAACCAGGACAAGGCCTAAAATCCCACCCCCTGCAGACCCAAGTAGAACAGTCCCAACTGAGATGGTTTGGCCATGTCTGCAGAATGGGAGAAGATCGGCTACCACGACAAGCATGGGAAACAAAGAGCCAGGGATCCAGAACCCCAGGACGACCCAGAGTCCGCTGGAAGGACAACATTAGACAATCTTTGAGGGACCGAGGACTAGAATGAAACCAGGCCAGGAGGAAGACAGCCGATAGGATAGTCGGGCGCTCTCTTCTAAACCTCTACACCTCACGGTAGAAGCGGAACGACTAAGTAAGTAAGTAGTTTAGCTCTGGGAATTCTGGTAGAATTAGTCCATGTGCATATGTGGTGTTTTAAATTGTTTTGGATATCTGTAGCGATAGAGAACCAGGACTGGTCAGGGCTGTCCATAATTGAAAACAAAAAATGCCTATCTCTTTCCCAGTTGCCACTCACCATTATCGTGTGTACCTTTCAGAGGAAGTACAGGTCTTCAACAAACTCACACCAGGCCTTCCTGCCTTGTGTCATCCGCCCAAGCCCTTCTATATGTTTTTAAAACTTGCATGTATCTGATTTTTTGCTCACCAGTTCCCCATTGGTGACCTTGTCACACCATTTCAATCATTCTACTCTACGCAAGCACTCTTTTATGGAAGTCTATAAGTTCTTGGTTGTTGTCGTTGTTGTTCTTCATGCTTCAGAGCCGTACAGTAAGTCTGTCTTGACACGAGACTTGAAGATTTTTATTTTTATATGGAGCTTTGACTTGTTTTTCCATCCATTTCCCAGTTCAGTGAAAGCTCCTCGTGCCTGCTGTATTCTTTTATTTTGATATCGTGACCTGTTCCCCCAAAACTTTCTGTATTGCTGCCAAGATTTGGTTATGGAATGAGGAAGACATTGGACAGAACTTGAGCTGATGGCACGCGACAGGAGGACTTGGCATGTGTTTGTTGAATGTCTATGCTCTTTGAAGAACTTACGAGTATTGATTGCCAAGATTTGAGTTCACATCTGATAGACAGATAGAGATGTTCATCTCCGCGTGCAGTCTGACTATCATTAGCTGCATTTATTCTCATTATCGTTGTGTTGTCCTTGTGTGTATTTTATGACAATATTCAGTAGTGACGAAGATTCAGGTCGTCGACAAAACCTTGACGATCTAAATTGTAACCAAAACAAAATTTGTCGTAAAGTATATTATAACTCCCGTGGAGCTTCCGACATTTGCAGGCCTCTCTTTACCAGTCGCTGTACTGACATGTCTGTCTGTTATAGTTGAATGGAAGTGAATGCTGGAACAGCTTTCTAAAAGCTGGATCAGTTTTCAAGCTTAAACGTTTTTCTTTGCGACTTTTAAAAACTATTAATTTTTCTTGTGTATCATAGGAATGACAGCAAGGAAGCAAACATGTGTGGTATGCCTCATGTAGTTTTGTGGGGTCTCCGAGGAAGTAATGAAAGAATCAAACTGCTGTTCCTTCAGGCTACTAATATGAGGCTGCGCATTGGGCCTGCAACATTATCATGTAAAACACATTGCTACAAATCCACAACCACAAGTGCTACAAATCCACAACCACAAGTGCTACTAATCCACAACCACAAGTGCTACAAATCCACAACCACAAGTGCTACAAATCCACAACCACAAGAGCACGTGAATGCTTCAAATGATAGATCACATACAACCGGTGTTTCGCTGAACACTGAGGTATTACGGGCAGCGTTGGCGTAGCTGGCGAGTCATCTTTAGGGCAAGTCCTTTTCAGGGCTTCAGGCTAGCAGATGGATAATGTTAGTCCTTTTCAGGACTTAGTATCTATCAACGCTGATCGGGCTAGCAGTCCTTTTCATGGCTTTTTCATGCTAGCTGATAGATGCTAGTAGTCCTTTTCAGGGCTTAGAGTTTATCAACACATCGCCTCAGTTAACAGAGTTCACTTATTTTTTAATGACAAATTGCGCTCTGATATAACCAAATGACGTATTAAGTTGTCTAGGTTGAAAGGAACGTGCCTCGCCACAAGAAGGCAAAACCTGCACACCCCCCCCCCCCAAAAAAAAAAAATTACGTGAATGCTTTGATGCATGCTTTCCTGCAATGAGACCACCTGCAGTTGGGGGCTTTGTTTTCCAGCTGGAGTGAACAAACATGATGAAGATGTGCACGCGCGCGCACACACACACACACACACACACACACACACACACACACACACACATATTTGTCTGTCCCTGACGAAGGTCTTGTGGCCGCAACGTAGGTTTTTTCTGTCCTTTCTCCTTGTAAGACGCATTACTATTTGTTTTTGTTTTTTTTCCCATTCCACTGTTTTACCCCCGTCTTACGGCAGTTCTCCTCATATACTTATATATATATACATACAAGGTATGTTCATAAAAGATTCACAGGGAAAACGAAGTTTTAGTGTTGGTAGTTGGTGGTGCCACTGTGCGTTCGCTGTGAACGTTTGCAGTTGCTGCTGACAACTACCAGCTGTTAGCAGAAGGCAGACAGCATAGATCTCTTGTACTCGTTTACCAGAGAAGGCTAATGAGAACGTGAATTCTGCAGTCTCGCGGGACTAGTCCGGGTAATTCTGAAGAGATCGTTCATTACAGAGTAATTAGCACGCAGACGAAACGTCGCTAAGGGTTAAACATACCCCGTTCACGGTTCAAACAGAGTTAATCTGTTTCCCTCCATCTTTGGTTTTCGTAAACTAATCCGGTCTCCCTATCTTTGGTTTTCTTAACCTTGATGTAATTGGCCGAATCTTAAGAACTATTTGCTCTGTTAGGGAAGAAAGCAGACCTTCGGGGAATCAAAAAGGATAGACGCCCAAGAGTGTGAAGCTTCTGCTGTTTTCCTTCTCAAGAGTGGCGGCAGTTGTTTTCCTTCTTGTGGACAAACTGAATTCAGTACATAGAAAATAAAATAAATAAATAATTCGGAAGGTCTTGGGTTCCAGTCCCATTTAAGACTATCATGAATGCTACATATATTACCTATGTAATGTTGCATGCCTTTAAAATAATGCGTAAATTACACGTGGGAATGAAAGGATACAGTATGCAAGACGAGAAGAGAACGAACGAACGAACGAACTTTATTTTCAAAGGGTTTAGAATTGGGCACGCAGGCCCGTCTAACATTCTGCCCTTCCTTTCTCTCGTCTTCCATACTGAATTCATTTATTCTCACATGTATTTTAAATATTACTTAGAAAATAACAAAATAAAATATAATAAAATAAAATCCCAACATTGTAAGAGTACAATAATAGTTACACACATTTACAGTACCTTAACAGTACAAAATTATCTTTAAAACCTACATATGATGTTATATAATTATTTAAGAACATAACTAAATTCTCGTCTAAACAAGGAGATGAGTTGCCTCCATGAATCCAGTCGTCAGCAGGAGGTCCTCGCGGGTGCCCCACAGTTTTTCTTCCACTTTTGTCTCCTGGGGCCAGGTTTGAGCTCTCAAGTCACCAAAGAGAGAATGTTTGCAGAATGTGTTCCTGAGTCTGGGCGGCCATGTTGGCATGTGCACTGGTCAGTTAGGGCAGCTTTAATTTTGTGGAGGTGGGCTTGTAGTCTGCAGTGTCCTGTGCGGAGCCTAAAATGGTGGTTTGTTGTTTTCTGTCTAGCTTTAGGATGGGATCTTGTGGGTAATTGCTGCTTGTTCTCTGGCTCCATGCATTTTTGTACTTTCTTTTGATAAGTGTCTTTGCTTCCTTCAGTGAGACTCTGTGGTGAAACTGTTCCTTCTGGGTGCCTGCTTTTGCCAGTCTGTCGGCTGCCTCATTTCCTGCAATACCACAGTGTGCAGGAATCCACTGCAGTGACACTTTGTTGTTGACGGACAGCTGATTCAGGTGTTCTATGGCTGTTCTTGTTAGGAGATCTTCAGGTTCATTTTGAATAGTCTGGAGAATTGACATGCAGTCGCATAAGAAGACTATATTTGATCCTTTAAGTCTTTGTTCCTCCAGTATCTTTGTAGCCTCTAGGATTGCCTGTAGCTCTGCCCTGTAGTTTGTTGAGAGTTCTCCAGTAGCAATTGACTGTTCTATTTTTGGAGCGTTTGGCATTAGTATTTGGATCCCTGCTCCTCCTTTCCTTACTGCTTCTTCTGAAGATCCGTCAGTGAAGACATGAATCCACTGTGGACTGGGGTATTGGTTGTTGAGGTGATCCAGTGTTTTCGTTTTCAGAATAGTGGGAGTCTCCGCAGTTCTGTTCTCAATGCCTGGGATTGTAAGGTGTACAGTGTACGTGGGTATGGTGTTTGTGATGTTGTAGTATGCTACAAGCTCCTCCTATTCCTCTGGATTTTCTGAGGTTACTTCTCCATTGGCAACCATCAGCTGTCTTGATAGGTGGTTGACGCTTGATCTTTTCAATCGGTTTTTGGTTAGTTCTTTTATTTTCTCGTGCATGGGGTGCTGTATTAGGCATCTGCATTTGTCTGTCATGATGGTGATTTTCTCATCTCTGCGTTCTCTTAGATTTTGCAGTCCTGCTGTTGCTTCCATTGCTGTTACTGGTGTACTCCTTAGTCCTCCCGTAATGATTCTGAGTCCTGCATAAGCTAAACTTTTCTTGAATAAGTCGAGCCTAGGCTTGGGCATGTGTAATTTATTTAAGCGTTGGCTGGGTCTTCCATTGTATTTGAAAATATGCCACAGATACGTTGGAGCATTTCGTGATATGATTTTGTGAATAAATTTGGTTTTGTTGAAGAGAAAGCGCTGTCTTAGTGGTAATATGTTAAGATATGTATGTGGGTCTACACACTCTGTGAGGTTTTTGTCTGAAACTAGGCGCACTGCACGTTTTTGTAATGAATAGAGTCTTTTAGTGTTGGACATGGAGCAGCCATCCCAAATTGTGGAACAATAGTCTAGATGTGTTTGTATTTGGGATGTATAGAACATTTTTCGTGTCTCCTCATCTAGGAAATGTTTGATTTTAGCTAACTGGTAAATTGTTTGTGCCGTTTGTTTGGTCAGTGCTTGTACAGGCGAATTCCAACTTAAGTGTTGGTCAATTATTAGTCCCAATGTTTTATTGTCATTTACATTTTCAATTATTGAGGTACCAATATAGAGTTGAAGTGTTGTTTTCTGTGATTGTTGTACTTTTTGTCTAGTTGATATTATCATACGTTTTGTTTTAATGATATTTGTTTGCATGCGATTTTCGTTGCGCCACTTAATAAGATTGTCTGTATCGCTTTGTAATAATATTTCTAGTGTGTTGCAACTGTTATCACTAGTATAAATGGCACAGTCATCGGCAAATAGGTCGCAGGATGAGTGCTTGATGTGTAGTGGAAGGTCATTTATGTAAATGGAAAAAAGTAGAGGACCGAGAATAGAGCCCTGAGAGAGAGAGAGAGAGAGAGAGAGAGAGAGAGAGAGAGAGAGAGAGAGAGAGAGAGAGAGAGAGAGAGAGAGAGAGAGAGAGAGCCTGGGCTGCGCGCCCAATTCTTAACCCTTTGAAGATAGCGTTCATTCGTTCACTTTTGTTGTTTTCTGTTGTCTAATATTCTACTTCTTTATTTCTTACGAGAGCCTGCAAGTACCTATTTATGTGTATTATAGAAAATGAACGTTGTACCAGATACATGTTAGTACTGGTATTTTGAAATTTCTCGAAAAATAAATTTAACGTGTCACTGAAAAAAACTGATCGTATCATTTTACTTACAATGCTTATTTAAAAACAACGTGAAAAATAGGACGCTGGAGCTGGGTTGGCCATGTCCTCAGAAGAGACCCTGATGCCATCACGGGAACAGCTGTGCTTTGGACCCCTGGGGGAAGGCGAAAGAGAGGCCGACCGGAAACAACCTGGCGGAGGACTGTGGAGGCTGAGATGCAAAGAATGAACCAGAGTTGGGGCACTGTACGAAGGATGGCAACCGATCGAGCAAAGTGGAATCAGTTTGTTGTTGCCCTACAAGACGCCACTAGGCGTGATGGCCACTGACTGCTTTGACGGTCGGTGGTTAAGGATCTAAGAAGAAGAAGAGGGAGCCGCGCTGGTGTAATGGCTTCGGCGTTGTACTGGCGACCAGGTGTTCATGGTTCAAACCCGGGCGTCGGCGTTTGAAGAAATGTTTACGGCCGGAAATTTGACTGAATAGCCTGAACGGCTCCTGTGATAAACCCTCTGTGGATGGGAAGGAGCGAAGCTCCTGACCGGGTTGGAAGGAAAGTCCTCAGGTTCCCCAGCCTCGCAATGACATGTCATTGGGCCGAAGGGCTGAAAGCCCAAGTGCCGCTGGTAAAGAAAAAAAAAAAAAAAAAGAAAAAAAAAGAAGAAGAAGCTTATTTAAAAACAACGTGAAAAATAGGAATTTAAAGCTTCCCTTACAACAATTTTAATTTAAAATTTCATTGTTTTTTGTTCAGTGACTGAAAGTGAAATTACCGTTACAAGAAAGTGAATTAAAAAACTTTCCTAAAAAGTAAAATATGTTACAGAAAAACTAATTGAAAATTCGCTTACGTAAGATAAGAGTTTTTTGTTTTGTAACACGAACTACAAATTGTTCACATTTTTCAACATCAGCTTTTGTTATGTTGTTATTGATCCAGCGGCGTTTGAGCCCCTCGCTTTTCGACCCAATGCCATGTAGTGGTATCTGCGTGTGCTCGGAAATTTTTCTTTTACTCCATAGGTGTTTCACTTACACTAGTCAACAACCAAAATGTACCAGAAATGAAAATAGCTGATCTTAACTAATTTTGGTGTGCTGAAAACGAAAATGACATTAAAAAATGTTGATTGGCTCTAGTTTTCAAGATATATGCTACTAGTTTATTTAATTACGGTCAATTTATATATATGTATTTTGGCTGCAGAATAGGAGATCAAGATAAGAGCTGGGCGCCACACATATGCTGCAATACATGTGCAGCACATCTTAAACTGTGGTTGACTGGCAAAAGGCAAGCTATGCCTTTTGCAGTCCCAATGATTTGGAGAGAGCCCACTGATCATCTCAACAACTGTTACTTTTGCATGGTCCCTCCAATTGGGAAAGGCATATTAAAGAAGAAAAAAATGGTCTCTGGAATATCCAAACATCCCCTCTGCAGTACGTCCGGTACCACATGGCGATGACCTACCAGTTCCCAAAGTGCCAAAATCATTTTCAGCTGCTTCCACTGATGAAGAAGAGGACATTGGTGGTCCTGAACCATCAACCTCAAGCGACCCAGATTTTGAGCAAACTACATCCACTAAACCACACTTAATAACCTAAGGTGAACTGAATGACCTTGTAAGAGATCTGAATTTACCGAAGAACAAGGCGGAGCTTTTGGGTTCCAGATTGCAACAGTGGAATCTCCTGGCAGAAGATGTTACAATTTCTGTGTATAGGAACCGCCAGAAGCCGCTTATTACATTCTTTTTCAAAGAGGGTGACCTTTCTGCATGCCACAACATTTCTGGTTTAATGGCAGCCCTCAAAATCAGTTACATACCGGAAGAGTGGAGGTTTTTTCATTGATTCATCCAAGACGAGTCTTAAAGCTGTTTTGTTGAATAATGGTAATGTGTTACCGTCAATTCCAGTTGGTCACGCAGTTCATATGAAAGAAACTTATGAAAACATTAAGCAGCTTTTGAAGTGTATAAACTACGATCATCATCATTGGTCACTTTGTGGTGACTTAAAAGTGATCGCTCTTTTGCTTGGACTACAGGGTGGATACACCAAGTACTGTTGCTTTCTCTGTGAGTGGGATAGCCGTGCACGAAGTGACCATTACATCAGAAGACATTGGCCAATCAGGCAGTCATTACAGCCTGGCAGTAAGAACATTGAGAACCTAGCACTTGTCGACACCAGCAAGATTTTGTTGCCACCCTTGCACATTAAGCTGGGTCTCATGAAAAACTTTGTCAAGGCAATGGAGAAAACAGATGAGGCTTTCAAATACCTCATCAGAAAATTTCCAAGACTGAGTGAAGCTAAAATAAGAGAGGGAGTATTTGTTGGTCCGCAAATTCGAAAACTTCTTCATGATGACGAGTTTCTTTGCGTGTTGCATGGCAAGGAAAAAGCAGCATGGCTAGCATTTAAGGCAGTGGTGGACAATTTTCTTGGAAACAACAGATCTCATAATTACAATGAAATTGTAGAAAATCTCCTTCTGAAGTATAAGAGTCTTGGCTGCAACATGTCTTTGAAAATTCATATTCGGATTCTCATCTGGATTTCTTTACGTCAAACTGTGGAGCGGTCAGTGATGAGCATGGTGAACGATTTCACCAGGACATTGCTGCTATGGAGACAAAGTACCAAGGCAATTGGAGCCCTTCAATGCTTGCTGATTACTGTTGGACTGTGACAAGAGAACACATGTAAATTCCATTTTAATAGTGAATTTCATTATGATTTGTTAAGGCAGCGCTTTTGAAAAACTAGTGTTATCTGGCCTGGGAGGACAGGAGCATATTCCTAATAGGTTTTGTTAAGGCAGCGCGAACGTTCAGGCTCAGAATACTTTCTAACAACTTGTTCAATGTGGGCTAAGTTTGTGTTTTAAGCAGACGACTTGAGAACACGTTTGTGTTAAACTTTCATTCATTCCTTGCTAGCTTCTCGTGGAGCATAGGTCTTCAGCAAATACACCTCAAGCCCCTCTGTCTTGTGCCATTCGTTCAAGCTCTTTACGTGTCATCTTTATCCACGTTGAATTGTGTGAATTACTTGTTTTTAGATAACTTGATAATATCTGTTGATTTCTTTTTTCGTTTTTGACCTTTACGCTTCTATGAAGCGTCCGATTTACAGAGTGGTTAGAGGTCTAATCACTCTTAGCAAAGATGCCGGGCTCGATACATGATATCAACACGCTGTAGTCTACCCAGCTGAAAATTTCTCTTGACGTTGCTTCTGAGTTAGGGAAGGAAAAGGCAGCGAGGAAGGGAAGTGGTCACCCCATCTCTCGATGTTGGACCTAGTATAGTGAAGTCTCTAACACTTCACTCCTACGGCAGTATCTGATATGAGATTACCTTGACCTTATGCTTCAAGAAGATGGGTAACCGGTATATGCCCGACCATTCTTAGTCGCTTTCTACGAATTACATTGTAGGTTACAATGTTTGTATTCTGTGTTCCCCTGTCGGGCCTCATTAACTCACGGCAAGTGTCAAGTTTGACTCACTCTTATTTGGTGATATTAAACGATGTTGTCCTTCTTCTCACCGCTTAGCCTTGTTTAGTACTTACTGTCCCTACCCACCACCACTAGTCATTGAGCCATGTAGTTCCCTGGATGTCTCCGGAGACAAGAAGCAATGAGACTGTTGCTCACTTAAGCATGTCGTAGGAGGCGACTAATATGAGGTTGTGAATGAGGCTGGGAACCTCACGTTAAAAAGTTGCTACATAAACCACCACTGTAAGAGCATATGAACGTCCTACTAAGTACACGAGCTGCAGGAATGTCCTCATGCTCCACACGGATCGACAGGGGAAAGTATGATGACGGTGGCCGTTCACTGTCTACCGCTTAGGTCACGTGATTCCCTCTTTTTTACCTGCCATAAAGATATATATATAGTCCCATAACAGTATTGCCGTAGAGAAGTGAAGTGTTCAAGGTTTCGCCACACAAGGCCAAGCTTTATGAAGTGTGGTGATCAGTTCCCTTTCTCGTTGCCTTTGCCTTCCCTAACTCATGAGCAGAGTCAAGAGCATTTATAGCTAGGAAGACATAGAGCGTGACGCTGCAAGATTTCAATCCCCGTAAGAGGAAAGCGTTATCTACCGTAGTCAGTCCAAAGTCCGTCTGCCGTGAAGTCTAACAAGCGATGTTATCAGTACCGTACTTGCATGCACCTTTTACCCACCCTTACGCGTCCAGCAGTTCATTTCACGAGTAGCTTAGATGTGACTGATGGAGTAATCAAATTTGACGTTTACCCGGGACGTTTATCAGTGCTTAACTGTCAACTAACTGAGACGAGCGTGAAAGATGACACGTGTGTTTGGAAATGAACACCTGGACCGTAAAATCCGTGCAAGTTTTGGCCGAAAATTTCGGACAGCCGACTAATGGAAATCTCGACTTGGAACTGATTGCTGTTTCACTGTGTTAGAGTGAATGCTTACTCACTCGCATGTGTAACTTGTTAGAGTGAATGCTTACTCACTCGCATGTGTAACTTCGTGTAAGGGGCGATAGCTTTAGTCTTACTATTCCAGGACTAAAAGCCGCATTGCTGATTGTCTGGATAAAATTGTTCTTGTGTAAGTTTGTCTTCCCCCTTCCCCCGTTTTTATTTTTATAGATTGGCGACGACCGAGAGCCCACATGGCCATTTATGAGCTTTTTTAAGGTAGTGGTTTTCAAATTTTTGGACATTTTCAGAACCCAGTCACCCCAGTAGAAAGCAGCTGATACTCAGCGTTAGTTGACAAGAGACAGAGAATCAGTTGGTGGAACTGCTGTGGATCCATGGAACAATACATATAGGCATATATTTAACACACCTGCTTTAATGGTTGACTTGCTTGACGCGGCTTATAGATATTGGAGTAGCTGACAATGCTTTTGTGACAAAGTCTACATTTGAGAAGAAACAGTTACGTGCTGGTTGAGCCGCGCTGCCATATAGTAGGCATACCTGTACTCTGATGTTGTCAACTCATTATTTTCTACGATTGTTCTTCCTGTCTGACTTTCTATCCAGAAATTCTCGGACGTTTATGTCTGTTCTCGAAGGATTTTAGTGGGGTTTTTTTGTCTTTTGTAGGTAACTATGGTTACCAGTACAGGATAGCGCACCAAAAAGCAATGAAGACACCTTACAAAACTAGCCCTGGAAGTGTTTCCTAGTTACTCCTCCCGTTCCCCCCACCAACTCTTAAATAAAGGACAAGCGAAGCTCGGAAGCCTTAGGCGACAGTTCATATAGGACAAGGAAAACTTAATTTCAAACTATGTGCTGCCTTGTTGGTAGGTTGGGTACAGCCAAGGGCTAAGAAAAATAAAAAACCGAATAAAAATGTTTGTTGAAATCGGACGTACCGTGCCGAAAGTCGCAGATTTGACAGCACAGCTGTAAACTGCTGGCATAACGTATTGAGCTCAACAAAAATTGTACGAAGAAGAGCCAATGAAACAATTTTTCATCACCGGCGAAACCTATGAAAACGCATACAGGCCGGAAAAAAGCAATATTACACATTTCAATATCCGTTAAATTAGTGAGGGAACATGTATATAATTAACATTTATATAAAACTCGCGCGTACAAACTGAGATAATGTTGTTTATATCTTAGCTTCGTTTATTTTATTTTATTTTTTCAAAAAATGTTGCATTTTTAGCAGAATTTTGGACAAGCTCGCTGAAAGTTCTTCCCCTACAAGTAGTAGACGATTTCTTTATTGGCTTGTATAATTTATTAGACTCGGAGAAGCGCATTCATAAACCTAAGCCTTTGCAGTTACATGCACATAATTTAGAGAAATTTCAAGAAATATTTGAAATTTTTGCTATATTTATTTATAGCACGCCTTTTTGTAACCCCTGGCGATATTCTGTGGAATCACGTGGAACCCTGATTGAGAAGCGCCATCCTAGAGTAACGCATTGAAAAATTAGCGAATTTAACAGTGCGTGCGAGAGTTTTCGAAGCTTCCAAACATATGTTTTTTATAACAATGGAGAAATCAAGGTGCGGAGCGGACTTTTGTTCCACTTAACTGTAATACCTGGTCATCATATACGTTTCTTAGCATTATAACAATGTGTGGTTGCGCGTTAAATTAAATGGTACAGCACGCTTGAATAATACTTGAGAACCAAACGTGTGGCACAGACCCACTGCCCTCTACATTCAGCATCATCATCGCCCTTTAACTTCCAATAGAGTATAGGCTTTCAACAAGTACACTCCAAGCCTTGTGCCATCCGCTAAAGGTTCCTTCTTTCCTTCCATATCGTCTTTATTCCTTCAAAATCCGTCTCCAACTCCCTTGTCCGCATATTTGTCAGTCTTCTGTGTTTCTCTTACTCTGTGGCTTCCAGAACAAGCACTACCTTGTAAAACCTCAGCGTGTATCCTTGAAACGTACCACGTTGGAGGAGATATGGCAGTGGTATATATCAACAGATTTGCTAATAGGAGGACACAAGATATGCAAGTCACACATAACGCAAGACTGTGCACGTTTTCTCCACTTATGAATCAAACAGGCCCATAGCAATATCACACCATAAATCTAAGATCAACAAGGAAGCAATCGTAGATAGAACAACACTGGAGTAGACTTAGCTTAAGGAATCGACGTCTTGCCGTAGATCCGACCACAGACAATAAACATTATAACAGTAAAGAATATATTTGCTAACTTATTTTCGTGAGCTAATGGAGAAATAGTGTTGGGCGACGAGGTGGCTAGGGAAAAGAATGATTGTGGTTTGTTACCCAATAAAAGGCTTCCTGGAAATGAATGGAGGCTTTATTGTCAAATGCCAAGGATGTTTCCTGCCGTGTTGGGAATTTTTTTTTTTTTTTTAAAGTGTAAAGCAACATCTGTGAGAGTTTGTCGCTTCTTCCTATGTGCTGCTTGTACTTTCATTTCACATGTTGAATTATTCATTTTATCCTGGACACGTACATACCAACTGTGGTCAGCTGGACACTCATATACCGGTGGAAAAGCCATTTTTCTTGACAGATGTTAGCTGTGTTTTTCTTCTGGGTTTTTTTTCCCCATTAGGTACCTGACATCCTTCTATGGTTTCTTTTGTCATTCCGTGTTCTCAATATCTGATGTTTGCAGTAGATCATAGATCTCCCGACCTTCCCCGTGTGGTAACGTAGATACCCGCCTCAGGTGTACAGACTCGTCGGGGTCGCTTACCTGTCCTAGCTAGTCAGTGAACACGTTCCCCCTAGTGTTTGTTCGTTCACGGGCGTTTTTATTTTTCCATCTTTTGCTCAATCCCTGCAGCCAACCTTCCCCCAACATCCCACCTCACATTTGCGCCAGGACAAAGAGAATTGTATGCAAATTTTGTAGTCTGCATTTTCTCTGTGCTTCCCCCCCCAACTCTCTTTCTGAAAATTATGGCCTGACTATACTCCTTGCACGTTCTTGTTCAGGTCATGTGACGTCCGCACCCAAGGAAGACCGTAGGAATCTTTAACATTTTCTGTCTGTCCACATAATGATAGGCTCTGGCTGTTTACTGTCCACATAATGATACGCTCTGACTGTTTACTGTCCACATAATGATACACTCTGACTGTTTACTGTCCACATAATGATACACTCTGACTGTTTACTGTCCACATAATGATACGCTCTGACTGTTTACTGTCCACATAATGATACGCTCTGACTGTTTACTGTCCACATAATGATACACTCTGACTGTTTACTGTCCACATAATGATACGCTCTGGCTGTTTACTGTCCACATAATGATACGCTCTGACTGTTTACTGTCCACATAATGATACACTCTGGCTGTTCACTGTCCTTCTCTTGATGTGAATTTCAACTTAGTGATACACTGACGGACTGTTTACAATTCAATTCTTGATCATATTTATATCTCTCTCTCACTGTTTCGCTCCATTCTTCTATGTTTCTTTATTCTTTCGCTGTTTCCTTGACCTGTGCTCAGTTTTTCAGTACAGTATATCTTACTATATCACATACCGTACTCAAACCATTCTGGCATGTAACGTTTCTAATAGTCCTTACTTCACACTGTCGACATGTTTCTTCTATTGTTCTCGTAAACCCGTAGACACCCGTCTTCTAGTGCGTCATATTTGCAGGCTGTAGACACCTTTTTAGGATAGTCAGGATCCTATTTGGTTCTCCTCTCTTTGTCTAGCTCATGTATGGCTCCTAGAATACCGCTTGTGTACGGCGGTGGCCACATCCCGGGCAACAGTCTTGGCTGACTGGCTAAACTACATGGGTGGAGTAGGAGCAATCTTACTCAAGGGAATGTCCATCCCTAGTACACAAAGACTGAGACGGTGAGTGAGGCGGAGGAATCTGAGAAGATCAACGGCTCGCAAAGCGAAACAGCAAAGTGTGTGGCGCACTAGAGGCATGTCGGACATAGAAAAAGACAATGGCTAGCCACCGTGGAAGAGATTGGGGCCTTACCACGTACTTCCTACAGAAAGTAATGGAATCACAACAACAAGATAAGAACCGATATGTAGAGAACTCTCTGTCCCCTGGGGAAGAATCTACTGTACAAATTAACAGGGAAGAGGCAACTCCTCTAATGAGTAAGGAAGTACATAATGACGAGTGTTCCTTAAATTCTGTTGAAAGGGAGCATTCTGAGAAAGACCACCTAAAAAACTAGTAGGAGAAGCCTAAAAATAGGAACATGGAATGTTAGAACTTTAAACGGAGAAGGAAAGCTGGACAATCTTATATTAGAGGCAACCGACATGAAACTCGATATACTGGGAGTTGCAGAGGCAAGACTTTTGGATACAGGCTACATAACAAGAGACCAGTACACGCTTATACACTCAGGAGGAGAAAAACACGAAAGAGGGGTAGGAATGTTGATAAAGAAGGAGTTAGAAAAATACGTATGTGGATACTGGACACACAATGACAGAATGATGTTACTAAAGATGAGAGCAAAGCCATTCGACATATCAATCTTACAAACTTATGCACCAACTAAAGATTACAGCGAGGAAGAAATAGAAGAATACTATGAAGAGCTACAACACACTTAAACCAGTCAAATCTACAGATGTGTTGATAGTAATGGGTGATATGAATGCAAAAGTAGGAAAAGGAAAATACAAGAAAATAGTAGGACAGTATGGATTAGGGACAAGAAATGATAGAGGAGACAGACTTATCCAGTTCTGTGAAGAAAACCAGCTGGTCATATGTAACACCTTTTTTGAACATCACCCAAGGAAATTATACACATGGAAAAGCCCAGGAGATGTAACACGTAATCAAATCGACTATATCATGATAAAACATAGATTTAAGAACAGTGTCACAAGTGCAAAGACACATCCTGGCGCCGACATAAATTCAGATCACAATCCAGTTGTCATCAAAGTAAATATAAAGCTGAAAAGAGCAGGAAACAGAAGACAGGAGGAACCCCAGATAGAAATATCAGCGCTGAAACAACCAGATATAAAACAGAAATATTTAATCGAAGTCAAAAATAAATACCAACAGTTATTGACAGAAAGCATGGAGCAGTATAGAAGAGAAAACCCAGAAGAAAAAGCAACCGCAAAATGGGAATGCTTAAAAACAAGCATACAATCAGCAAATGCAAATTTACCTAAAAAGGAGTCTAAGAAAAATCAAATTTGGATGACAGATGACATCTTGAATAAAATGGCAGAAAGAAAGAAAGCAAAAAATACTCCAGAATATAAAACAATAGACAATGACATACGTACTATGTGTAGAGAAGCAAAAGAACGGTGGATAGAAACAAAATGTAAGGAAATAGAAGACTTGGAAGCGAAGCACATGACAAGAGATATGCATGAAGAAATAAAGAAATTATCAAATCGGTCGCGGTTTGCACAAGGAGGAAGCTGTATCAAGAACAAAAATGGTGTAATATTACTTGATGAGAAAGACATATCAAACAGATGGGCAGAATACGTAAAAGAACTATTCGAGGACAACAGAGGTAAAAAAACCATCACCAGATTCTAATGAAGGCCCACACATTCTCAGATCAGAAGTAGAGAATGCCATTCATATGATACAAAAAGGAAGATCAGCAGGCATGGATAACATAAACATTGAAATGATAGAAGCTCTGGAGAGCTTTGGTATAGATACAATCACAGAAATATGCAATGATATATACAATACAGGATATTTACCACACGACATGAAGACATCAGTTTTTTATAACATTGCCCAAAAAACCAAATGCAACAGAATGTTCAGACTTCAGAAGAATCAGCCTGATGAGTCATGCAATTAAGATACTGCTCAAAATCATACAGGAAAGAATAAAAAGTAAAGTAGACAGCGAAATCCAAGAAGAACAGTTTGGTTTTAGACGGAACAGTGGAACAAGAGAGGCAATATTTTGCCTAAGAAGATTAGCAGAAAAATATACAGAGGTCCAAAAAAGTATGTATATGTGCTTCATTGACTATAAGAAGGCTTTTGACAGAATCCATCATGAGAAAATAATTGAATGCCTCAAAGACATAGGTATTGATGGAAAAGATATAAGAATACTCAGTAACCTTTATTGGGAGCAAACTGCCACAGTAAGATCGGGAAGGAATTATTCACCATACATAGACATAAAAAGAGGTGTCAGACAAGGTTGTGTGCTGTCCCCCTGCCTATTTAATTTATACACCGAAAAAATTTTCAAACAGATACAGGAAATACCAGGACTGAACATCAGTGGAAGATCAATAAACAACCTTAGATATGCAGATGATACCGTGTTGTTAGCTGAAAGCGAACAGGAGTTACAAGAACTAGTGAAGCAAGTGAACAGTATAAGTCATGAATATGGACTCGACATTAATATTGAGAAAACTAAAACTATGATAATTAGCAAAACAGATGATAAACCCACATTAAAGATAAGCGTAAATGGGAAAATCCTGGAACAAGTCAAGAGCTACGTATATCTTGGTCATATAATAACAGAAGATGGCAGATGTGAAACAGAAATCAAGAAGAGAATAGGAATGGCCAAAGCTACATTCAACAACATGAAACATATACTGACATCCAAACAGTTATCTCATAAATTAAAACTGAGAATCATAAAGTGTTATATATATTCTGCATTTCTGTATGGTGCAGAAACATGGACGATGAATAAGCATTTGGAAGAAAGAATTGAGGCTCTTGAAATGTGGATATATAGAAGAATGGGGCGTATCTCATGGAAAGAGATGAAAACAAATAAGGAGGTCCTAGAAAATCTAGGTATGAAAAGAGAACTAATGAGAGAGGTCAAAGTTCGGCAGCTAAAATACTTTGGCCACATAAAAAGGCATAACACCTTGCAGAAGACCATAACAGAAGGGAGAGTTGAAGGTAAACGTGCAAGGGGAAGACAGCGCTATAAGTGTGTCATGAAATATTCTAATCCACATATATAAATTATTAGGTAAATATGAAGCCTAACAAATAAAATTAATAAAGAGAAGAGCAATGGTAAAATGACATTGCTGTCACAAGGAATGTACTCGAAATCCCCCTTGTTTTCTGCTTCGTCTGCAAATTG
The DNA here is from genome assembly GCA_024509875.1 of Oreohelix idahoensis. NCBI lineage: Eukaryota > Metazoa > Mollusca > Gastropoda > Stylommatophora > Oreohelicidae > Oreohelix > Oreohelix idahoensis. Next base: position 148,035 of record JAMPIV010013229.1, read on the forward strand.
TAACGCTTTCACGTTGATAGTAAAAGCTTACTGTATTATACCCGCTTTCTTCAATGAAACGTGTGCTGTATTTCTTGGAAAAAACATTGAGAGACTGCGTAATGACCTAAATTAATCCTAACATTAATTATATTACGTTACCAAAACGAACGAACAGATGGACAAAAGGATAGCGAGAGGGGAGGGCTGAAAATCAGGAACGCATGCAACACGCGACGCGCGATATACAAATGCTGGCATCACGCGTGTAAGTCTACAAGCACTAACTTTTTCAGACGGACAGTGATAAAATACACTACCCTTTCCCAGAGTTAGGTTTATAAATCATAACAGACTCTTATTAGAAAAGATAACAATAGATGGGTTTACGTTTGAACACATAACAGTACCCAGACAGCACATCTTCCAAACAGGAGGTAGAAGAAAATACATATTTTGAACGCAGCCACGTAGCTCTTTTAAAGTGGGAAAATTGGGTTCCTTAGGGCTTGCTGACAAATAATATGTAAAACGTTACGCAAATAGTCCAGGAATTAATAAATTATACCCAAAATAAAATATTGGGGGTGCCTGACAGCATAAAATCATTTCTGCTCATAAGATTTTTTTTTAACGTGTTTGAAAAAAATTTACGTTACAGAAATAGCCTACCATGTAAACTCCAAATTGATTGGAGCGCAACAAATGAAAGCCTAACCACGATTGGTCGGGCTATAAATACTATCTTGGTTGTTAGGGGAGACGGGAAAAGATAACATTTTTTCAAACACTTGTCGAAACGTGGCTCATTGGCCAGTCTCGCTGATATACACACTTGGGAGCGTTAGTTCGAGACCACTTGTTTAAAATAGCTTGATAAAGCATCAGTGCGTTGAAGCCAGCATATATTTGGCTCAATAAAAGCCTGGAACATAGGCAGATGGAAGTTTGTGCCAGTTTGTGCCAGAATTCATTGCTAATCAACGTATCTGTGTTATTCGTATGAATTGTGGTAAGCTTGAACCATTTAATATCTTTTAATGAAAATTGAATGTGAATTGTTGATTTATGCCTGTATATATATGTGTAGTTCAGTGGCAAACGTGAGGTAAAGCCTAAAATGCTCCAGCCTGAACAGAGGGTGTCGGAGAAAAGTAAAACGGCATGGAATGGCCAAATAGTACACTGACACCTGGATGATTGACTAGAAAGAAATAATGCTGGAAGTGCAGAGGCGTAGTAACCATTAGGAAGGGTAATACTGGAATAAAGTATTTCAGATGAAGCTGACTGTTGGCCTAACGCTCTGAACGCAATGTTTGTGCTGTATTGTGATCAGTGTAAAAAGAAAATATAAATTAGTTATGAAGTAGAAGGTACATCCTTCTTGATTTCAGGGACAGTGGTCTTGATGGTACTGAGCAGCATCTGGTCAGAGATTTGCTGAATCCAGAGTCGGACAGCATACTCCTTGGTCTTTTTAGCTATCAGTGAGGTGTCTCCTGAGCCCAGAGGAGAATTCGAGCAGAGGAGTCCTCTCCTGCCGCCATCACTCAAGATAAGCAGAGTTGGCCAGCTGAGCTCAACATTATGCCCCTCATCTTGAAATAACTTTATAAAAATACTATTCAGAGGGGAATTTACTTGTCTTAAAATCAGGAACTGTGAACATCTCCAATACTGGTCCCTAAAGACAAACTATTGAAGTCATGATGACAAATACCAACAGAGCTTGAACAAAACAAAACCAGTATTACCTCATTTTACTACTACACAACTGACACACATAGAACATTTGTAATAATATATGTCACTACAATATTCATATTAAATACATTCTGTACATAACTTGTAATTTAAATTGATTGTGATTCCTGGTTCCCTTGTAGTTGAATCAGGACACATATTCATTCATGCAGTAATGAATACATATTGTTATTTGAACCGTTACGAGTGACTTCTTTAAGCTATTCTCATAGAGTGTTATATGTATGTGAGTGTCACAGTGTTGTTAAGAGTAGTGGATTAAATTAAATTGTTTATCTGTCTGTTGTTGTGACTTACACTTCACCATACTCATACCCTAGACACATAACGTAGCATCACACTATTCCAGAATAATTCTGACTGAGATATATAGATATGTGGTAGCAAGTAAGGTTATCTATAATACACTACTCTTAATAGATATAGATACCTTCACAGCTGATCTCAGTCAGTACACTAAGTTCCCTATAAGTATTTATAACATCCCACTTCACCACATATATTGGGGTCTCGCTCTTGGGATTTTGAATCTTTAACTATTAAAAATATTGGGGGTAATTCACTTCAGGGAATATAAGAATTAAAAGGTATCCTTGGGTGGAATTAAATAAGGTTGAGCTCACGGTGCCTGTGTTGTCCATTAGAGATTGAATTGTTGGTTAGACATTGTATAAATTTACATAATAGACAATGGCGGACCTGGCCAAATTTCGATCTGCTGCGGTTCAGACTGCAAAAGAGTTAGGATTAGATGGGCAAGTTATGGTTGCCTATGTCACAACGGAATGTGACAAATTTATTGAACGCGAAGAAAGAAGATTAGAAAAAGAGGCCGAAAGAAAGTTGGAGGCTGAGACTAAGAGGTTGCAAGCTGAGGCTGAGACTAAGAGGTTGCAGATTGAGGCTGACAAAGAGGCTAAGAAATTGGAAGCAGAAGAGAAGAAATTAGCTGCAGAAAGGGAAGCCGAGGAAAGAAGACAGACTGCAGAAAGGGAAGAGAAGAGATTAGCTGCAGAGAGGGAAGCAGAAAAGGAGGAGAAGAGATTACAAAGGGAACATGAGTTACGACTAAGGGAGTTTGAGTTTCAAGGCCATGCTCCTGAAAATGGTGCCAGTCCCTTTGCCTCTGATGCTACGGTTACTCAGGGAGCCTCGACCTCAGCTATGAACTTTCATTTAGATCATTTTGTTGAGAAAGACGATGATATTGAGAGCTATATAAATAGGTACGAACTATTAGCTACCACGTATGGGTTAGAGAGAGAAAGGTGGAGCTTAAAGTTATCTCAGGGACTTCGTGGGGCAGCTTATGAAGTTTTTGCAAAAATGAGCAGAGGTGATCAGGAAAATTATGACATGCTAAAGCAGGCTCTTTTGTTAAGGTATGAAAAGAATGCAGAGTTTTACAGGAAAAAATTTAGGAATGCTAAACTACTGTCAGGTGAAACCTATCACCAGTTCTCTGCACGAATCGAGACATACTTGGAGAAATGGACTTCTCTGGGGAAAACCCAAGATCTTAAGGAAATGGTCCTTATAGAGCAACTAAGAGAGTCCATGGCTCCAGACCTGAGAAAGTTTCTCATGGAACAAGGTGCAGAGAGGCTGGGTGAGTTGCTAAATGTTGCTGAAAGGTATCAAGCAGCTCAAGCAGAGGTAACAGGTAATAAAAAGAAACAGGTGGATAACTTTAGGGCACCACAGAACTTTAATAAATTTGATCCTAGGGATCAAAATAAAGGTAAGCACCAATTTGATAGGCCACGGTATGACAATAAAAATAAATTCCCACAATTCGATGAAAGGAAATATGATGAAAGAAAATCTTTCAACCAAGGAAAAAGGTGGTGTAAAAATTGTCAGATGGACAATCATGACACTGACCGTTGCAGAAGGAAACCTGTGTATATGGCAACCCTTCAGGTCAGGTCGACCTCAAGACAGGAGGAGGATATTATGTTAGATACCACTCCAGAAGAGATGAGGAAGGCACAGGCTGGGGATAAAACACTCAAGCCTTGTTTCAGAAAATTGTCAACTTGTCATACAACTCCAGGCAAGGGAGATTTTTACATGAAAAACAAGTTGATGTATAGGAAGACTGGAACTAGATCCAATGGTCACGGACAGCTGGTTCTTCCAAAAAGATATAGGACAGACTTAATAAGGAGCCTACATGTGAAACCAGATGGGGACCATGAGAAAATAGGTACCATCATTCAAAAGGTGGCTCACAATTATTATTGGCCCAAAGCAAGATGGGACATTGAAAATTTTGTAGAAAGGTGTAGCATAGCACATGAGGGAACACCCACAAGTGGGAACATGGATCAGGACCTGGACACGCCACGGGGCAAAATTAGGCCTGATAATAAAAAAGAAATATAAATTTGATAAAGTGGACCAAATGGAATGGGAAGCCCCTTTTCACGGACAAGCTTCACTTAACTGTTTTACAATGGCCACTATGCGGAGAGTGCAAAAAGATGTCTTACCCCAGGATAAGCCGACAATCCCTCAATCGGACTTAAACAAACTGGAGGAAGAAGATGTAGAGAGGAAATCTCTCATCAAGAATTTTAAGAGGGGAGAAAGCCCCAAAAGAAAAATTGGTAGCGGTCGTTTTGTGAATGAAAATTCTGGGAGGAAAAATCATCACTATAAAGCTTCAAGTGGAAGAGACCATACCGGTGCATGGACAAATAGGTCCACACAATTAAAGGTCCATATGTAGCTTTGTTAAGAACGTGGACTGATGAAAAGGCAGAGGAAAACATTACATCTTCATACCAATATGTGAATGAGCTGACCACTCGGTTAAAAACTGGCTGGAAACTTGCCAATGAAAATTTGAAACAAGCCAGGAAGAAACATGCTGCCTATTATAACAGGAAGGCGAAAGACAGAAATTTGGCTGTGGGAGAGAAAGTACTGCTTCTTTTGCCTGGGAGTCAGAATAAGTTACAAATTGGATGGCAGGGTCCATATACAGTTCTAGAGAAGGTGTCTAGAACAAATTATAAGATAGATAAGAAGGGGAAAGAAAAAATCTATCATGTGAATCTCCTGAAGAAATATTTGGAAAGAGAACATCAGGAAGAGACACACTTGTTGACCTTGTCCATCGCCATGGAGATGAAAAAAGGAACCACTTTCATCATTTGAATATCCATTACACCCCTGTGAGACAGCAGCACAGGTGAAAATCAGTACACATTTAACGAAAACTCAGAAAGAGAGAGTGCAACAGGTTCTAAATAATCATGCAGAGGTGTTAACAGACCGACCAGGGCATACAAACCTATTGGAATATGATATGAAACTCATAGACTCCACACCTGTCTGTATGAAACCATATTCGATTCCGTTTGCTAAGGAAAAAGCTTTGAAGGAAGAGATAGACTATCTATTGAAGGAAGGAATTATTTCGCACAGTGAGTCTTCGTATAGTTCCGGTGTTGTACTCTTAAGGAAGCCCTCTGGAGAACATAGACTCTGTATAGATTACAGGAGACTGAATGCTATTACAGAAGGACAGGTGGATCCATTGCCGGATACAAATCAGCTGTTTGCCAGGTTAAATAAAGCTAAATATTTCTCAAAAGTGGATCTGAGTAAAGGATACTATCAGATTCCAGTAAAGCCTGAGGTTAGACCATACCTAGCTTTTAGTACCTCAGAAGGACACTATGAGTTTAATAGATTGCCATTTGGATTGAAGAATGCGCCTAGTGTCTTCTCTAGAATGATGAGAAAATTATTGGATCCTCTGAATAATCCCTGTATAACAAATTTTATGGATGATATCCTTATAGCAACAGAAACATTTGAGGAACACATTGACTCTCTGAACATGCTGTTTGATCGACTTAGGGAGGCAAATTTAACAGCCCGACCAACCAAATGTTGCGTTGGATGTAAAGAATTGGAATTTTTGGGACACACAGTTTATCAGGGAAACATGACCCCTGACCCAAAGAATTTAGAAAAACTACAGAAAGCCCCGAGACCACAAACCAAGAAGGACGTGAGATCCTTTGTCTCATTATGTGGTTTCTACCAGAAGTATATCAAAAACTTTAATTCCATATGTGCACCTTTAACGGAATTGACACGTAAAGGACTTCCAGATCGCATTACATGGACACCACAATGTGAAATGACTTACCAAGAATTGAAGGAAAAGCTCACAAGTAAACCCATTTTGAAATTACCTGACTTAAGTCAAGAATTCATAGTAAGGACGGATGCAAGTAATATTGGGTTAGGTGCAACTCTACTACAGAAATCAGATGCATTGGATGGGGAATTAAGCCCAGTGGCATATGCTAGCAGAAAGTTGAATAAAGCTGAAATCAACTACTCAACTAGCGAAAAAGAATGTCTTGCAGTAATATGGGCAATAAAGAAATTCAATATTTATCTATATGGGAAGGCATTTAAGTTGCAAACTGACCACAAACCTTTATCGTTTTTAGCACAGGCTAAGCATGAGAACTCTAGGTTACTCCGATGGTCTTTGCTTCTGGCTCCATATAATTTTAGCATTGAATATATATCTGGAAAAACCAATCTGGGAGCGGATTTTTTAAGCCGCCATCCGTGTGATGAGAATCACCGTAAACCCCAGAAATAATAATAAATTTCTCTATGTGTATATAGAATAAAGGACTGACATATAATGTCTGTTTTAAGAGGGGAGGTGTCATGAAATATTCTAATCCACATATATAAATTATTAGGTAAATATGAAGCCTAACAAATAAAATTAATAAAGAGAAGAGCAATGGTAAAATGACATTGCTGTCACAAGGAATGTACTCGAAATCCCCCTTGTTTTCTGCTTCGTCTGCAAATTGTAACGCTTTCACGTTGATAGTAAAAGCTTACTGTATTATACCCGCTTTCTTCAATGAAACGTGTGCTGTATTTCTTGGAAAAAAACATTGAGAGACTGCGTAATGACCTAAATTAATCCTAACATTAATTATATTACGTTACCAAAACGAACGAACAGATGGACAAAAGGATAGCGAGAGGGGAGGGCTGAAAATCAGGAACGCATGCAACACGCGACGCGCGATATACAAATGCTGGCATCACGCGTGTAAGTCTACAAGCACTAACTTTTTCAGACGGACAGTGATAAAATACACTACCCTTTCCCAGAGTTAGGTTTATAAATCATAACAGACTCTTATTAGAAAAGATAACAATAGATGGGTTTACGTTTGAACACATAACAGTACCCAGACAGCACATCTTCCAAACAGGAGGTAGAAGAAATACATATTTTGAACGCAGCCACGTAGCTCTTTTAAAGTGGGAAAATTGGGTTCCTTAGGGCTTGCTGACAAATAATATGTAAAACGTTACGCAAATAGTCCAGGAATTAATAAATTATACCCAAAATAAAATATTGGGGGTGCCTGACAGCATAAAATCATTTCTGCTCATAAGATTTTTTTTTTTAACGTGTTTGAAAAAAATTTACGTTACAGAAATAGCCTACCATGTAAACTCCAAATTGATTGGAGCGCAACAAATGAAAGCCTAACCACGATTGGTCGGGCTATAAATACTATCTTGGTTGTTAGGGGAGACGGGAAAAGATAACATTTTTTCAAACACTTGTCGAAACGTGGCTCATTGGCCAGTCTCGCTGATATACACACTTGGGAGCGTTAGTTCGAGACCACTTGTTTAAAATAGCTTGATAAAGCATCAGTGCGTTGAAGCCAGCATATATTTGGCTCAATAAAAGCCTGGAACATAGGCAGATGGAAGTTTGTGCCAGTTTGTGCCAGAATTCATTGCTAATCAACGTATCTGTGTTATTCGTATGAATTGTGGTAAGCTTGAACCATTTAATATCTTTTAATGAAAATTGAATGTGAATTGTTGATTTATGCCTGTATATATATGTGTAGTTCAGTGGCAAACGTGAGGTAAAGCCTAAAATGCTCCAGCCTGAACAGAGGGTGTCGGAGAGAAGTAAAACGGCATGGAATGGCCAAACAGTACACTGACACCTGGATGATTGACTAGAAAGAAATAATGCTGGAAGTGCAGAGGCGTAGTAACCATTAAGAAGGGTAATACTGGAATAAAGTATTTCAGATGAAGCTGACTGTTGGCCTAACGCTCTGAACGCAATGTTTGTGATGTATTGTGATCAGTGTAAAAAGAGAATATAAATTAGTTATGAAGTAGAAGGTACATCCTTCTTGATTTCAGGGACAGTGGTCTTGATGGTACTGAGCAGCATCTGGTCAGAGATTTGCTGAATCCAGAGTCGGACAGCATACTCCTTGGTCTTTTTAGCTATCAGTGAGGTGTCTCCTGAGCCCAGAGGAGAATTCGAGCAGAGGAGTCCTCTCCTGCCGCCATCACTCAAGATAAGCAGAGTTGGCCAGCTGAGCTCAACATTATGCCCCCTCATCTTGAAATAACTTTTATAAAAATACTATTCAGAGGGGAATTTACTTGTCTTAAAATCAGGAACTGTGAACATCTCCAATACTGGTCCCTAAAGACAAACTATTGAAGTCATGATGACAAATACCAACAGAGCTTGAACAAAACAAAACCAGTATTACCTCATTTTACTACTACACAACTGACACACATAGAACATTTGTAATAATATATGTCACTACAATATTCATATTAAATACATTCTGTACATAACTTGTAATTTAAATTGATTGTGATTCCTGGTTCCCTTGTAGTTGAATCAGGACACATATTCATTCATGCTAGTAATGAATACATATTGTTATTTGAACCGTTACGAGTGACTTCTTTAAGCTATTCTCATAGAGTGTTATATGTATGTGAGTGTCACAGTGTTGTTAAGAGTAGTGGATTAAATTAAATTGTTTATCTGTCTGTTGTTGTGACTTACACTTCACCATACTCATACCCTAGACACATAACGTAGCATCACACTATTCCAGAATAATTCTGACTGAGATATATAGATATGTGGTAGCAAGTAAGGTTATCTATAATACACTACTCTTAATAGATATAGATACCTTCACAGCTGATCTCAGTCAGTACACTAAGTTCCCTATAAGTATTTATAACATCCCACTTCACCACATATATTGGGGTCTCGCTCTTGGGATTTTGAATCTTTAACTATTAAAAATATTGGGGGTAATTCACTTCAGGGAATATAAGAATTAAAAGGTATCCTTGGGTGGAATTAAATAAGGTTGAGCTCACGGTGCCTGTGTTGTCCATTAGAGATTGAATTGTTGGTTAGACATTGTATAAATTTACATAATAGACAATGGCGGACCTGGCCAAATTTCGATCTGCTGCGGTTCAGACTGCAAAAGAGTTAGGATTAGATGGGCAAGTTATGGTTGCCTATGTCACAACGGAATGTGACAAATTTATTGAACGCGAAGAAAGAAGATTAGAAAAAGAGGCCGAAAGAAAGTTGGAGGCTGAGACTAAGAGGTTGCAAGCTGAGGCTGAGACTAAGAGGTTGCAGATTGAGGCTGACAAAGAGGCTAAGAAATTGGAAGCAGAAAGAGAAGAGAAGAAATTAGCTGCAGAAAGGGAAGAGAAGAAATTAGCTGCAGAAAGGGAAGAGAAGAGATTAGCTGCAGAGAGGGAAGCAGAAAAGGAGGAGAAGAGATTACAAAGGGAACATGAGTTACGACTAAGGGAGTTTGAGTTTCAAGGCCATGCTCCTGAAAATGGTGCCAGTCCCTTTGCCTCTGATGCTACGGTTACTCAGGGAGCCTCGACCTCAGCTATGAACTTTCATTTAGATCATTTTGTTGAGAAAGACGATGATATTGAGAGCTATATAAATAGGTACGAACTATTAGCTACCACGTATGGGTTAGAGAGAGAAAGGTGGAGCTTAAAGTTATCTCAGGGACTTCGTGGGGCAGCTTATGAAGTTTTTGCAAAAATGAGCAGAGGTGATCAGGAAAATTATGACATGCTAAAGCAGGCTCTTTTGTTAAGGTATGAAAAGAATGCAGAGTTTTACAGGAAAAAAATTTAGGAATGCTAAACTACTGTCAGGTGAAACCTATCACCAGTTCTCTGCACGAATCGAGACATACTTGGAGAAATGGACTTCTCTGGGGAAAACCCAAGATCTTAAGGAAATGGTCCTTATAGAGCAACTAAGAGAGTCCATGGCTCCAGACCTGAGAAAGTTTCTCATGGAACAAGGTGCAGAGAGGCTGGGTGAGTTGCTAAATGTTGCTGAAAGGTATCAAGCAGCTCAAGCAGAGGTAACAGGTAATAAAAAGAAACAGGTGGATAACTTTAGGGCACCACAGAACTTTAATAAATTTGATCCTAGGGATCAAAATAAAGGTAAGCACCAATTTGATAGGCCACGGTATGAAAATAAAAATAAATTCCCACAATTCGATGAAAGGAAATATGATGAAAGAAAATCTTTCAACCAAGGAAAAAGGTGGTGTAAAAATTGTCAGATGGACAATCATGACACTGACCGTTGCAGAAGGAAACCTGTGTATATGGCAACCCTTCAGGTCAGGTCGACCTCAAGACAGGAGGAGGATATTATGTTAGATACCACTCCAGAAGAGATGAGGAAGGCACAGGCTGGGGATAAAACACTCAAGCCTTGTTTCAGAAAATTGTCAACTTGTCATACAACTCCAGGCAAGGGAGATTTTTACATGAAAAACAAGTTGATGTATAGGAAGACTGGAACTAGATCCAATGGTCACGGACAGCTGGTTCTTCCAAAAAGATATAGGACAGAATTAATAAGGAGCCTACATGTGAAACCAGATGGGGACCATGAGAAAATAGGTACCATCATTCAAAAGGTGGCTCACAATTATTATTGGCCCAAAGCAAGATGGGACATTGAAAATTTTGTAGAAAGGTGTAGCATAGCACATGAGGGAACACCCACAAGTGGGAACATGGATCAGGACCTGGACACGCCACGGGGCAAAATTAGGCCTGATAATAAAAAGAAATATAGATTTGATAAAGTGGACCAAATGGAATGGGAAGCCCCTTTTCACGGACAAGCTTCACTTAACTGTTTTACAATGGCCACTATGCGGAGAGTGCAAAAAGATGTCTTACCCCAGGATAAGCCGAAATCCCTCAATCGGACTTAAACAAACTGGAGGAAGAAGATGTAGAGAGGAAATCTCTCATCAAGAATTTTAAGAGGGGAGAAAGCCCCAAAAGAAAAATTGGTAGCGGTCGTTTTGTGAATGAAAATTCTGGGAGGAAAAATCATCACTATAAAGCTTCAAGTGGAAGAGACCATACCGGTGCATGGACAAATAGGTCCACACAATTAAAGGTCCATATGTAGCTTTGTTAAGAACGTGGACTGATGAAAAGGCAGAGGAAAACATTACATCTTCATACCAATATGTGAATGAGCTGACCACTCGGTTAAAAACTGGCTGGAAACTTGCCAATGAAAATTTGAAACAAGCCAGGAAGAAACATGCTGCCTATTATAACAGGAAGGCGAAAGACAGAAATTTGGCTGTGGGAGAGAAAGTACTGCTTCTTTTGCCTGGGAGTCAGAATAAGTTACAAATTGGATGGCAGGGTCCATATACAGTTCTAGAGAAGGTGTCTAGAACAAATTATAAGATAGATAAGAAGGGGAAAGAAAAAATCTATCATGTGAATCTCCTGAAGAAATATTTGGAAAGAGAACATCAGGAAGAGACACACTTGTTGACCTTGTCCATCGCCATGGAGATGAAAAAGGAACCACTTTCATCATTTGAATATCCATTACACCCCTGTGAGACAGCAGCACAGGTGAAAATCAGTACACATTTAACGAAAACTCAGAAAGAGAGAGTGCAACAGGTTCTAAATAATCATGCAGAGGTGTTAACAGACCGACCAGGGCATACAAACCTATTGGAATATGATATGAAACTCATAGACTCCACACCTGTCTGTATGAAACCATATTCGATTCCGTTTGCTAAGGAAAAAGCTTTGAAGGAAGAGATAGACTATCTATTGAAGGAAGGAATTATTTCGCACAGTGAGTCTTCGTATAGTTCCGGTGTTGTACTCTTAAGGAAGCCCTCTGGAGAACATAGACTCTGTATAGATTACAGGAGACTGAATGCTATTACAGAAGGACAGGTGGATCCATTGCCGGATACAAATCAGCTGTTTGCCAGACTAAATAAAGCTAAATATTTCTCAAAAGTGGATCTGAGTAAAGGATACTATCAGATTCCAGTAAAGCCTGAGGTTAGACCATACCTAGCTTTTAGTACCTCAGAAGGACACTATGAGTTTAATAGATTTGCCATTTGGATTGAAGAATGCGCCTAGTGTCTTCTCTAGAATGATGATGAGAAAATTATTGGATCCTCTGAATAATCCCTGTATAACAAATTTTATGGATGATATCCTTATAGCAACAGAAACATTTGAGGAACACATTGACTCTCTGAACATGCTGTTTGATCGACTTAGGGAGGCAAATTTAACAGCCCGACCAACCAAATGTTGCGTTGGATGTAAAGAATTGGAATTTTTGGGACACACAGTTTTATCAGGGAAACATGACCCCTGACCCAAAGAATTTAGAGAAACTACAGAAAGCCCCGAGACCACAAACCAAGAAGGACGTGAGATCCTTTGTCTCATTATGTGGTTTCTACCAGAAGTATATCAAAAACTTTAATTCCATATGTGCACCTTTAACGGAATTGACACGTAAAGGACTTCCAGATCGCATTACATGGACACCACAATGTGAAATGACTTACCAAGAATTGAAGGAAAAGCTCACAAGTAAACCCATTTTGAAATTACCTGACTTAAGTCAAGAATTCATAGTAAGGACGGATGCAAGTAATATTGGGTTAGGTGCAACTATACTACAGAAATCAGATGCATTGGATGGGGAATTAAGCCCAGTGGCATATGCTAGCAGAAAGTTGAATAAAGCTGAAATCAACTACTCAACTAGCGAAAAAGAATGTCTTGCAGTAATATGGGCAATAAAGAAATTCAATATTTATCTATATGGGAAGGCATTTAAGTTGCAAACTGACCACAAACCTTTATCGTTTTTAGCACAGGCTAAGCATGAGAACTCTAGGTTACTCCGATGGTCTTTGCTTCTGGCTCCATATAATTTTAGCATTGAATATATATCTGGAAAAACCAATCTGGGAGCGGATTTTTTAAGCCGCCATCCGTGTGATGAGAATCACCGTAAACCCCAGAAATAATAATAAATTTCTCTATGTGTATATAGAATAAAGGACTGACATATAATGTCTGTTTTAAGAGGGGAGGTGTCATGAAATATTCTAATCCACATATATAAATTATTAGGTAAATATGAAGCCTAACAAATAAAATTAATAAAGAGAAGAGCAATGGTAAAATGACATTGCTGTCACAAGGAATGTACTCGAAATCCCCCTTGTTTTCTGCTTCGTCTGCAAATTGTAACGCTTTCACGTTGATATAAAAGCTTACTGTATTATTACCCGCCTTCTTCAATGAAACGTGTGCTGTCTTTCTTTGAAAAGCATTCAGAGGCCCGGCGTAATGACCTAAATTAATCCTAACATTAATTATATTACGTTACCAAAACGAACGAACAGATGGACAAAAGGATAGCGAGAGGGGAGGGCTGAAAATCAGGAACGCATGCAACACGCGACGCGCGATATACAAATGCTGGCATCACGCGTGTAAGTCTACAAGCACTAACTTTTTCAGACGGACAGTGATAAAATACACTACCCTTTCCCAGAGTTAGGTTTATAAATCATAACAGACTCTTATTAGAAAAGATAACATTAGATGGGTTTACGTTTGAACACATAACAGTACCCAGACAGCATATCTTCGAAACAGGAGGTAGAAAATACATATTTTGAACGCAGCCATGTAGCTCTTTTAAAGTGGGAAAATTGGGTTCCTTAGGGCTTGCTGACAAATAATATGTAAAACGTTACGCAAATAGTCCAGGAATTAATAAATTATACCCAAAATAAAATATTGGTGGTGCCTGACAGCATAAAATCATTTCTGCTCATAAGATTTTTTTTTAACGTGTTTGAAAAAAATTTACGTTACAGAAATAGCCTACCATGTAAACTCCAAATTGATTGGAGCGCAACAAATGAAAGCCTAACCACGATTGGTCGGGCTATAAATACTATCTTGGTTGTTAGGGGAGACGGGAAAAGATAACATTTTTTCAAACACTTGTCGAAACGTGGCTCATTGGCCAGTCTCGCTGATATACACACTTGGGAGCGTTAGTTCGAGACCACTTGTTTAAAATAGCTTGATAAAGCATCAGTGCGTTGAAGCCAGCATATATTTGGCTCAATAAAAGCCTGGAACATAGGCAGATGGAAGTTTGTGCCAGTTTGTGCCAGAATTCATTGCTAATCAACGTATCTGTGTTATTCGTATGAATTGTGGTAAGCTTGAACCATTTAATATCTTTTAATGAAAATTGAATGTGAATTGTTGATTTATGCCTGTATATATATGTGTAGTTCAGTGGCAAACGTGAGGTAAAGCCTAAAATGCTCCAGCCTGAACAGAGGGTGTCGGAGAGAAGTAAAACGGCATGGAATGGCCAAACAGTACACTGACACCTGGATGATTGACTAGAAAGAAATAATGCTGGAAGTGCAGAGGCGTAGTAACCATAAGGAAGGGTAATACTGGAATAAAGTATTTCAGATGAAGCTGACTGTTGGCCTAACGCTCTGAACGCAATGTTTGTGCTGTATTGTGATCAGTGTAAAAGAGAATATAAATTAGTTATGAAGTAGAAGGTACATCCTTCTTGATTTCAGGGACAGTGGTCTTGATGGTACTGAGCAGCATCTGGTCAGAGATTTGCTGAATCCAGAGTCGGACAGCATACTCCTTGGTCTTTTTAGCTATCAGTGAGGTGTCTCCTGAGCCCAGAGGAGAATTCGAGCAGAGGAGTCCTCTCCTGCCGCCATCACTCAAGATAAGCAGAGTTGGCCAGCTGAGCTCAACATTATGCCCCTCATCTTGAAATAACTTTATAAAAATACTATTCAGAGGGGAATTTACTTGTCTTAAAATCAGGAACTGTGAACATCTCCAATACTGGTCCCTAAAGACAAACTATTGAAGTCATGATGACAAATACCAACAGAGCTTGAACAAAACAAAACCAGTATTACCTCATTTTACTACTACACAACTGACACACATAGAACATTTGTAATAATATATGTCACTACAATATTCATATTAAATACATTCTGTACATAACTTGTAATTTAAATTGATTGTGATTCCTGGTTCCCTTGTAGTTGAATCAGGACACATATTCATTCATGCTAGTAATGAATACATATTGTTATTTGAACCGTTACGAGTGACTTCTTTAAGCTATTCTCATAGAGTCTTACACTTCACCATACTCATACCCTAGACACATAACGTAGCATCACACTATTCCAGAATAATTCTGACTGAGATATATAGATATGTGGTAGCAAGTAAGGTTATCTATAATACACTACTCTTAATAGATATAGATACCTTCACAGCTGATCTCAGTCAGTACACTAAGTTCCCTATAAGTATTTATAACATCCCACTTCACCACAAAGTGGGAAGATAACATCAAGAGATGGACGGGAAAGAGTCTATCAGAGTGTACCACCAAGACAAGAGACAGAAGACGTTGGAGATCCATTACAGCCAACCTCCGTTGTGGAGATGGCAACTGATGATGATGATGAGACACCTTTCTTCTAGTTTATCTTTCTCTCAACCTGTAAGCCCCTGTCCTATTTGTCCTCCTGTATTGTTTCTGTCATCATATTACATATACACACCTTTCTTCTGTGTAAGATTCTGTCAACCTGTAGATACCTCTGTATTGTGTCCTGCTATCAGCCTATACACATGATTCTTCTGTGTGTCCTCCTGTCAGCCCGTAGACACCTTTCTCTCTAGGTGCCCTCCTATCAAGCTGTAGACACATCTTCTATTCGTTTGTCAACTTATAGACACTTCTCTCAGGTGTCAACATGTCAACCTCCGGACTCCTCTCCTATGTGTCCTCCTGTTAGCTTGTGTCCTATTAGCGTGTGTCCTCCTATTAGCTTGTGTCCTGCTATTAGCGTGTGTCCTCCTATTAGCGTGTGTCCTCCCATTAGCGTGTGTCCTCCTATTAGCGTGTGTCCTCCTATTAGCGTGTGTCCTCCTATTAGCTTGTGTCTTCCTATTAGCTTGTCATATTAGCGTGGGTCCTATTAGCCTGTATCCTATTAGAGTGTGTCCTGCTATTAGCGTGTGTTCTCCTATTAGCGTGTGTCCTCCTATTAGCTCGTGTCCTCCTATTAGCGTGTGTCCTGCTATTAGAGTGTGTTCGCCTATTAGCGTGTGTCCTCCTATTAGCCTGTGTCCTCCTATTAGCTTGTATCCTATTAGCTTGTGTCCTAATAGCGTGTGTCTTCTTATAAGCCTGTGTCCTCCTATTAGCTTGAGTCTACCTATTAGCGTGTGTCCTCCTATTAGCGTGTGTCCTCCTATTAGCGTGTGTCCTCCTATTAGCGTGTGTCCTCCTATTAGCGTGTGTCCTCCTATTAGCGTGTGTCCTCCTATTAGCGTGTGTCCTCCTATTAGCGTGTGTCCTCCTATTAGCGTGTGTCCTCCTATTAGCGTGTGTCTTCCTATTAGCGTGTGTCCTCCTATTAGCCTGTGTCCTCCTATTAGCGTGTGTCCTATTAGCGTGTGTCCTATTAGCTTATGTCTTCCTATTAGCTTGTGTCCTAATAGCGTGTGTCCTCCTATTAGCCTGTGTCCTCCTATTAGCGTGTGTCCTATAAGCGTGTGTCGTCCTATTAGCGTGTATCGTCCTATTAGCGTGTATCCTCTTACTAGCTTGTGTCCTCCTATTAGCGTGTATCGTCCTATTAGCGTGTATCCTCTTACTAGCTTGTGTCCTCCTATTAGCGTGTGTCCTCCTATTAGCTTGTGTCCTCTTATTAGCGTGTGTCCTCTTATTAGCGTGTGTCCTCCTATTAGCGTATGTCCTCCTATTAGCGTGTGTCCTGCTATTAGCGTGTGTCCTGCTATTAGCGTGTATCCTCCGATTAGCTTGTAGACATCAATCTCCTGTGTTCCTTCCTCACAGTCTACTAGAATTCTTTCACCTTTGTGTGTGTGTTTTTCTTTCTTCAACCTATAATAAATTTGCCTTCCCCCCCCCTCCCCCCCTCCCCCCATGCGTAATCCTCCTACCCATACAACCCAATCTACTCCTAATCCTATGCGTAGACCCTACTCATCCAGCCTGAAGTCTCGAGTACTCTTTTCTGCTATGTCCTCCTCTCCAAACCTTTAGGCCTTCCCCTCTGTCAACACTCAGGTGTTATCTGGATACTTTGGTTTTCTTAACTTACCCTCGTTTTGGCCTGGCCTGACCTCATTTCAAATGGGCTCTATTTTTTTCCTTCCCGGCCAGACACCAGTGCCTGACATACCACCAGCAAGACCTTGAGAACAACGTACAGTGTTGTTGTTTGTACGTGACTCATCGCCAACCTGACTTGTACCGAATCTGAAATACGCTAAACGCTGGTAGCGTAACGTATTCCTGCCTGACTCCTTTAACAGGTCATTGTATTTTTAAGCGAGCTGCAACTTGCATAATTGAGGCCGTTCAGAACTATGCACCACAATGGCACTTTTTTTTTCAAGTAGAGCAACGTGTGAACGACTTATTGAATATATCGACACAATTCTTGTGTCCGCATTCAGGGACGAACTTCACCATTGTCATATTTTTCCAGCGCCGCTTACAGCACAAATCTTCAACAGGTGCGCGCCAAACCTTTCTATCGGGGTTGTGGAGTCGGCCAAACATTTTTCCGACTCCTGAAATTTTAGAAGTCTGACTCCCGACTCTGACTACAATTTTTTACTAGTGATATGGCATAACATTCGGCATCATAACTGGCAGACGCCGGAGTTGGGTTGGCCACGTCCTCAGAAGAGACCTTGATGCCATCACAAGAACAGCTATGCTGTGGACCCCTGAAGGAAAGCGAAAGAGAGGAATACCAAAATCAATTTCACGGAGAATTGTGGAGGCTGAGATGCAAAGAGTGAACCAGAGCTGGGGCACTGCACGAAGGATGGCCGCCGACTGAGCAAAGTGGAAGCAGTGTGTTGCTGCCGTACAAGACGCCACCAGGCGTGATGGCCACTGACTGCTTTGACAGTCGCCGGCTAAGGATCAAAGAAGAAGAAGATTGTGTGCAAGCAAACGTTTATGAACGTCTGTATCTTTCTGGTTGCTATTTTGTTGTTCGCTATGTTTTAAAGCCTGACAATAGGACACGGATAGTCATGGTGTGTGTGAGAGAGAGAGCGAGAGAGAGAGAGATAGAGAGAGAGAAAAAGAGAGAGAGAGAGAAACTTGATTTGTTTTGATTTCAATAAATTTCCCAATGCAAGAGAAGAGTTGGAGCATTAAAATTGCGCGCGCATATGTCTGCACGAGATTAAAAGTACAGGCTAATCTCGCTTGATTTATGAGGAATGTCATTTTGTATCCAAAGTTTAAAGTCTGCTCTCTTTGAACACACCCCCTCTCTCTCTCTCTCTCTCTCTCTCTCTCTCTCTCTCTCTGTTTACGGCCGGAAATTTGACTGAATAGCCTGAACGGCTCCTGTGATAAACCCTCTGTGGATGGGAAGGAGCGAAGCTCCTGACCGGGTTGGAAGGAAAGTCCTCAGGTTCCCCAGCCTCGCAATGACATGTCATTGGGCCGAAGGGGCTGAAAGCCCAAGTGCCGCTGGTTAAGGGAAAAAAAAATCTATCTATCTATCTATCTATCTATCTATCTATCTATCTATCTATCTATCTATCTATCTATCTATCTATCTATCTATCTATCTATCTATCTATCTATCTATCTATCTATCTATCTATCTATCTATCTATTAATTTTTATTTTTATTTATTTTATTTTTACATTCATTATTATTATTATTCTTTTTTAATGTTAAAAACGTACTTTAATTATGATGATTATTGCAAATGTAATATTACTTTTATAATGATAAATGCCTTAATTATGCTTAAAGTAAATGTGAGGATGAAAGGATATAGTATATATGATGAGAGAAAGAGGAAGGGCAGAATGTCAGACGGGCCTGCGTGCCCAATTCTTAACCCTTTGAAAATAAAGTTCGTTCGTTCGTTCGTTCGTTCTCTCTCTCTCTCTTTCAATAATATATAATTATATATATCTTTTCTTTCTGGCTCGATTTTTTTCACTCTCGATCTGCCTCACTTCTCCCTCGTCCTATCATTCGTTCACTCTCGATGTCTGCTTTATCACATCTTGTCATCTGTTTGTTTCTCCTTCTGTGACATTTCGATGGGTCTCTCTCTCCCCAGCTTTTTTTCTCAATATGTGTGTATATAGGCAACTTTTTGTATATATGTATCTCCATCTCTCTCTGTGTCTCTGTTGATTGTAGCCGCTTTTTAGATATTGTTCTCAGTCTCAATCCAATTTTTCTAATGTTGCACACTTCATTGTTACGTACAAATAGAATTGTAATATTTTATTGTTACAGTCATTATTTGTTACACACACCCAGTGCCCTGCTTACAGCCAGTGTTTCCTATAGCTAGTGTTGCATGCATTCAGCCAATGTTACACCGGTACGATCAGCCTGAGTCACTCTCAACCATTGTCTTTTTCACCCATTGTTAAGACGTTGCACGGTGCCTGCATCCAACGTTTACTGTAAACCAATGCTCATTCCTTAAGATCGATCCGCGGACAAGTAGAACAGTCATGCCATACACACGATTGCAACCAGTATTTATCACCTGACATTCCGTGAAGGCCTGTTCTAGGTCGGTAAGTTCGTGATGGCACTCATGGACGTATGAGTGGCAGCGACGAGTGGTCTGCCGTCAATTAGTAAAACAACAAAACTTGAATTAATCAGTTACGTGCAAGGATTTCCGTGACTATATGACATCCTTCATTCCCACGGGTCACTGTGTCCGTGCAGAACCTCAGGTATAGACAAGCCAGACAGTAGAGATAAGATGTCCTAAGTTGCTCTTGTCGTGTCTTTTTTAACAGATAGTAGAAGTGGGCTGGTGGTCGTAACTAAACTTGTACTTTATAATCTTATTAGGACAACCTGCCTTTGACGTGTTTCTGTCACGCTTATTTCCATCTTTCTCTTTTTACCCGTTTTTTCATCTTTCTCTCATTGTCCGTTTTTCCTATCTTTCTTTCATTGCCCGTTTGTTTTAAAAATAGGAGCGTCTGAGTGGCAGAGCGGTTATAACGCCTGCTTCTGCAGGCAAAGAAGCCGGGTTTGAAGCCAGGACGGGTCACCCAGCTGTAACGTTGAGTATCTCACTTCGCTTTAGTGTAACGGAAGGCAAAAGCAGCGAGGAAGGGAACTGGCCGCGTCACTTCATGAAGCTGAGACCTGTGAAATCTCTAATGCATTAGCAAAGACACTTTCTGATTTCTGACTGATGTTTTAGCATTTATAAGAAGTCGTCTCATGCTTGTCAAGTGCCAACTCTGGTTGCGTTTATGCGTCATCATCATCATCATCATTTTCCTGTGCGATCCTTACGGAGCTTGGTACCAGAACTTTAGCTTGTTCCCACACAATCGGTCTGCATGTCTGCATCAAGCCTTCGCATGCTTATACAGCAGTTGTTTCTGTGGCAATGTTTTAAATGATGTGGTTAAAAGCCTAATGCACAGTCTCATATTAGTCCCCCTACACGACATGCCTATGTCTCTTCAGAGACCCCCGTGAACTACTTGGGGCCTCATATAATTAATGCACACATGGAAACATTTGGAAAACACTTCTATTTTATGTTGCTGGCACAATTTTGTCAATGATGTCGAAAGTTATGGATCCTCTCAAACGTCCCACGCTATTTAAAAGCTTGAGAACCATTGTTATACATCGTAGCTGGCTTACCTGTAGCTAGACATGTACACAGGTCGTATTTTTCAGCATTGTTGTTCTATTAATCAGTGGAAGATTACCCCACCGGAGTCATAGGTGATGTCAAGTGCTGCCCTATCAAGCCCTATGACAGACTTATGTTGCACTTGACGAGTGTTGATAACTTCTTATCATCGTCACGAAGTGACTTGTTTAAAAACACAGAAATTTAAACCAATATCATCTCCAGTAGGATGCTTGGTATAACGGCACGTACGCGCCATGTACGACTCCCTGGGGAACTTTGAAAGTTACAGCAGCACTGGATCTTAGTACAACAGGTAGAGATAGTCCAATGGCCGACACTGTCGTAGGTGTTAAAGACTTCACTATACTTGGTCCAGCTTTATCACATGTAGTAACCAGTTCTCTTCCTCGCTGCCTTTGCCTTACCGAACTTAGTAGCAGAGTCTGGTACCTATTTACAGCCGAGTAGACTGAAGTAAGACACGACCAGTTTTGGAACGCGTTTCTGTTTTTAAAAAAAATCCATCTGAGTCATATTTCTCCCCTCTGAAGGACATGACGCTTGGTTTGTTGTTATGTTAAACTCTCCACGCACGTGGTTTGTTGTTATGTTAAACTCTCCACGCACGTGGTTTGTTGTTATGTTAAACTCTCCACGCACGTGGTTTGTTGTTATGTTAAACTCTCCACGCACGTGGTTACATTTTGCTCATTTTTACTGGCCCCGTACTCTTCTGCTTACCGCATGAAGTTTCTGGAGGAATAGGGCTTTGTGTCCTCAGGCAACTAATATGAGGTTGTGCACGAGGTTGGCAACCTCACCTTGTTGTTGTTGTTGTTGTTGTTTAACCAGGACTGTTCAGCTTCTCGCTCTTTATTAGCCTATACCAAGTTGAAGACTCCTTGGTATTATCTACACTGTAGATCTAGACTTTTCTACCATTCCGAAACGTGTTTAAAGAGTTGAAGTTATGAGCTCCAATTTCTCCAGCTTGGCTTGAATTTAAAGGATCATCACATCTGGTCCCAAGCTAGGAGTAAGAAGTGCGTGACATACTGTGTATTCCCTGCCATCCAAGGGGGCTCTCCAACTATGCAGAGCTAAAATACTGTACTCTGGTTCTGGGCTCTCTCAAGGAATTGTCACGTCCTGCACAGAGCCACTTCTCAGCTTCCCCTGCCTATCACTGGGTCCATAGTGAGATCCTTTTGCATGCATTCAACCAGGTCAAAGAATTATGCCTGCGGCTCAAGTGGCTTCTCCAAGCTTAGTGTGCAATGCTGGGTTCTCAACAAGTTTCACCACAGGGGGAGTCCCTGGAAGTATGTGGATGATTTCAAGAGTCAGTGAGGATGTAATTAGCCTCACAGACATATGTTCACGTCCACGTACACATAATGTAGCATTGTGCATAGCTGGTAGTCATATAAGGATGACTCCAGATATGCCTCCATACATACCCTCACCATGTAAAACTACAGAAAGCTACCGCTGCAAGAATGCTTTAGTGCAGGATGTCGGCAGGAGGTCAGCTGTTGTTGTGTCATCATGGTCCATAGAGAGATGAAAGGGAAATAATGATGGTATTCTCTTCTTCATTCTCAGATACCAGCTAACGTGTTTTGCCTTCTATTCTTCACCTAACACCACCAGTATTGAGGCTAACAGAGAGCGAAAACTAGTCTTGTCTCGCACAACTATTCTTTCCAGTATCATGCCAGTTAGCGTAGGTGATCATGTTTCTCCACAACCTGCTATACCCAGAGCTATTTATCTATTATGTTTTTTTTTTAACTTCTGTCAATGCCACAATGTCAAACTATCCAGTATCTTTCCCGTTCGCGACAGGAAAGTAACTAGAACCCAGGCCATTGTTATTGTTAATCAGAATCGATCTGACTGCACTCCGGGCAAACCCATAGGTGTTCAGTCTCCCTCAGCAAATATTGAAGAGTATGAATGCTAATTGTACCTGTAGCACGCTGGTTGTACATACGACGGATGCATCCTTTCTCACGTCCATCTCTGCCAGTCCCACGTTTGATGCCAAACTCCAACAGCCTCATCCTTGTTGATTCATCCATTGCAGTGTCGTTATCTAGCAGGCGATCATTAATTGCCCTTAGTATCTCTCCCTTATCCATGTCCAGTGTCCTTACAGTAGTATCATAATAGTGTACGACGGTACCCTCTACCTGGTTGTTACTCGGGGCGGACCACCCCCTCTCACCTCCCGGCGTACGTAACTGGTTTGACTTCCTCTATATCTTACTTTTTCATGAATTCTTCTTGTCACAATATATTCCAGCAGAGATCACGTGACCGTTTTCAGACTAAGAACCGGCGATTACAGAATCAAATATCTTCTGGTCAACAAACTGAAATCGGACAGACAGACTCGTATATGCCCATGTGGGGAGGACAAACAGACAGTATAACATGTCATCCAAGATTGTCGACTCCATGAGAGGAGCAAAGTGTCTGATGATTCACCAACCTAGAGGAGGGAGAAAATGTATGGTGAGAGAAGCATGAGACGGACACCCAGCTTGATAAGATAGATATATGTGGTTTTTTTAAAGCGAACGAAGAAGAAGAAGGCGAATACCATGACTAAAGAAAGTGAACTGGTTTCTTCTGATATAGATTATACAGCTTCCGTGACGTGCTGGCTTCCTTCAGGACATCACAAAACTGGCCAGAACATAATAAGATGCGCACAAAAGATCCCACAAACAAACACACCTAAAAACGTCTCTTCTCTGTTGTTATCATGTCCATTGTTCTTGGCTTGGCTTGTAATCCAATAGCGTGGCACTTACCAGTGTTTCAGGGGCACCCTGACCTGTATGACATCTTTTGTTTCACTAATGAAAGCAGTGAATTATATTGCTCTATAAACGCAACGAGAATGGTTAGAGACTTAGGCAGAGGTAGGTACACCATAACGGTATATTCTCTGTATTCTTAATCTGGTGTGTTTTTTGTTATCCTCTTCGTTTCGTTCCCATTATTTATTGCAATCTTTCCTTTCTTGTTTATTTTACTTATCTTATTATCCTTCGACGTTTGCTGAGGGAGACTGAGCACCTATGGGTTTGCCCGGAGTGCAATGACGTCGATTCTGACTTACATTAACATTTACTTGCCTTATACTTGCTAATAGGAAAGTTATGTAAGTGACTGACTCTGTAAATGTCTGGGTCGTTTTAGCGTTCTGTTTTCCGTAGTTGCGTGTAATGTCGTATCACCGCCGCTAGTGCGGCACTTTTTGTGTGGAATAAAGGGGGGGGGGGGCTGTCGTAGATTTTCGATATAGGAATTAAGACATAGTTTGGTCCCTTCTGAATAGAACTAGACAGGTGGTGACTCAGTGAGAGATAAGATAAGAAATAGATTTATCACGAGTGAAATGGTGGAAAAAATAGGTAGAGTCTGTCCCTGGACTCGAGAAGATCCTCTCGGTCAGCCTATCTCTACAACAGAACTTTGTTAGTCAGACAGTCTACCCATATATATATATATATATATATATATATATATATATATATATATATATATATATATATATATATATATATATATATATATATATATATATATATATATATATATATATCAACCACTCATACACACACACACACACACAAGTGACGACAGTTAGACGCACATACGTGACAAATTATATTTATGGAATAGGGATATTTTTGGGACGAGCTGACCAACACATGTAAAGAAAGTTTATGTAAATTTTATTTACCATAAAGAAACTTCACACCAGCAATAATTTGAATATCAATCAAAATACAAATAAACATAGGTTAATGAATTAATCAAGAAATAGACCCATAGGTGTAATCCTCCCTCCCTCTGTTGAGACAAGATCCCGTTAGACGAAAGGTATTAACCCCCAAAGAGTCAAAGATTTTTACGCTATGGTCTAGGATTTCCCTCTACTGTAAAGAACAGAGTTTATACGTTAATCTATTCTGAAAGGGACAGTGTTAACAACACTTACACATTTAAAATAACCAACGTGAGTACATGGATTTTACAAGATATATATATCTGAGGATTATTCATTCATCCTTCCTCTCTTCTCAGACAACCGTGGCCACGTACATTCGTTCTTACCTAATACTTGAGTTGCACCTTCTGGAACAATCTTTAGGACACACGCACACAGCAAATTCAGTGTTATTTTTGGCAAAGAAAACCCCAGCTCCTCAGAGACAGATTAAATCCACTGCTCCGGGGAACGTTCTCTGTGTTTTTTTTATTTAGGACTACTGTTTATGTCACATTAATTAGACCAGGTAAGAAATTGAACAGTGCTCACAGTGTCAATAGCTTGAGATTTCCAGTACATAGGAATGTCAGTGTCGCGAAATTGGTTTCAAGCCATTGCAAACGGGTTAAGTTAGATTTATAAACGCATCAACGATCGAATGACCGCTTTCAAAATGGCGGCGTATCAGCGAAATGTGTATCAGACAGAGGAAATCGCCAAGGATAAATAAAAGCAGAAGGGAATCCGTATGAAAAGGATTTTACATTTCAGTACAGGGAAGGATTGTGTATAACTGCATATAAGAAGGAACGGTAGGAAGTTCTCATTTATGGAGATATATGCGTATTTCGGCTGCCCACAGTTACGCTAAAAGCGTGTAACCCACTTCTGTTCTAAATATTAAAATCAATAAATAACAGTTTGGGAATTTACATGGATAGGAAGATAGAGTTTTATCAGCTGTATAAAACTAGATAAGATGGAACAATATGGGTATTATATATGCCGAGAATGAGAAAGGCAAAATTTAAGTCGACGCACAGATCGGCCGAAATCACTGTTCGGGAAGGATTTTTCAGGCTTAGGTTTAAGCTGTGACGTCGGTACTCTCCGATACGTCCGCGCTATACGTATTTAAAGCGTATCGGTAAAACTGGAGGGATACACAACGAAGTAGGTTTGAGACAGACTGGAGGCAGAGTTTCGCCACTACCCATGAATTGTGAGCGGATCGCCAGAAACATTTTTAAGTCCAGTATCTGAAGTCTGAGGGTAAGCGAAATTATGATTACTACCGTGTATAATATTTGTTATTTCAGGTTCATATAGAATTCCCAAAATATGCCTGTATAATAGTCATTGATATAATGTATTGTATGATCTAAACATGTGCATTGTGGATGATTGTTGCTTGTACAAAAATTAATCACAAATAGCCCCACAGCCTAATGAAGATATATTTATCATATTGCTTTATCGCTTACGAAGATAAAGGCAGTCCCATGGCAGAGATTGTCATAGGGAAATGAAGGTTAGAAACTTCATCATGGAAGATCCCAGTACGAGGTTAAGGTGACTAGTCCCCTTCCTCGCTGCCTTTGCCTTCCCTAGTTCGAGCGCGCAACTTTGTACCCATTTACAGCTGGTAAAATGGAGTGTTCCCCAGCCAGGTTTCAATTCCAAAACTATGTAATTGTACTACCGAAGAAAGAAACGTGATCGCTTGGTCACTCTTTATTTATGTATCACTTTTGTGTAGATGCTAAGAATAGCATCAGTATTTGAATTTGTATTTGATATGATTTGGAAGGATCAAGTTATAGAAAGGGATGTATAGGAGCGGAATAAACCAGATGATGTTTATTACTGATATGTTAATATTAATTCTATATCATTGAATTGATGTTACTTGCTATGACTGTATAACTTTGACACCTGATGACTGACTTGTCTTATGTGCTAGTCAGTTACACTTAATTGAAATGTTAATATTAATGCTATATCACTGAAATGATGTCCTTACTTACTATGATTGTATAACGGTGACATCTGATGACTGACTGGTCTGACATCTGTGCTAGTCAGCTACAAGTCTAGCCAGATACTAGCCAAGGCTGATATGTTGCAGGTTCCATGAAATAACTCAAACCAGACTGTCCAGTATCAGAAGCCTGTGTCGTTCATCAGAGGCAATCCCACAAAAGTGCAGGACCCAAAGAGTGAACTTCAACTAGTCATTGGCATCCCTACTGTTGGGCCTACCAAGTCTGATATCAGCAAAGGACAGTTTCAGCAGTATCAAGTTGGAAAGATAAGTGTCCTGTTTGACACTGACCACCTATACATGTGAAACAGCCAATAGTTGAAAACAATAAGTAACCATACAGAAACTCAGTCAACTGATGACAGTTATCCTTAAATTCAAAGGACTAATAACAGTGATTTCAGTAACTTTATTATTTTAGATCTTGAAGTCTAAACAGACAATAATAGTAATTGTGTGAATACTTTTATATATAATATATATATAATATAATATATATATATATATATATATATATAATATATATAATATATAATATATATATATAATATATATATATATATATAATATTATATGGGTGTGTGTTTTCTTTTCCAACTAGCAGTAATAGAGTATTAGTGTAGTTATTAAACTGTTTTACCTGTACCTGAGGATTTATTCACTTCTTCCATTTTGTGGGTTCAGTGAATGTACATTTTACTTATCCCCTAGAATAAAGTAATCATAAGATAGTCACAGGGAGGAGACACCTTAAATCCTGGTACTACTTCTTACCAACTGGGCCAGGGTTTTCACAGTCTGACTATTGTTATGATAACAATACACCAGTGCTTATTTCTAAGACTGGGGTATTACTTGTAAGGTCAGAACTCTTTACTGGCATACTCTTACATAATAAATAATTTAAAATAACCTCCCGCTACAGTGGGGGCTCGTCCGGAATATATCTTTGATATTCCTGAGCCAACTTTCTATTTCTGCTGTGTAGAAAATCTTGTTTTGTAAAATTTTTTGGAAAGAGTAACATAGTAGGAAATAACTATATTTTTAGGAGTACCATTGAGTACAGATAAAGAAAGCTGTTTCATATATGGTGAAGTCAGTTTAATTAACTTTAATTTTAAGTTAATTATATTGTAGTAAATTAGTTTGAGTAAGATCGCTTGCCCTACTAGACTACAGATACATCATGGCTGACTTGGTCAAATTTAGGTCTGCTACACTGCAGGTGGGAAAAGAGCTTGGCATGGATGGTGACGCTCTGATCCGGTATGTCACGACGGAATGTGAAAACTACACCGAGAGAGAAGCAAAGCAATTAGAAGCAGAGAGAGAAGCCAAGAAATTAGAAGCAGAGAGAGAAGCCAAGAAATTAGAATTAGAAGCAGAGAGAGAAGCCAAGAAATTAGAATTAGAAGCAGAGAGAGAAGCCAAGAAATTAGAAGCGGAGAGAGAAGCCAAGAAATCAGAAGCTGAGAGAGAAGAAAGGAGGTTACAAGCAGAGAGAGACCATGAGCTGAAAATGAGACAGCTTGATCTTGAACTTCAGGCTGGGACTATCACCCATGGTAATAGCTCACCTCATTCTGCGAATAGCTCTTTTCAGAACACAGCAAATGGGGCCATGAACTTCCACCTAGATCCATTTGTTGAAAAGGAGGACGCAATTGAGTCATACCTGGATAGGTATGAAAGGCTAGCCTCTACATATGGACTGGAACAGGAAAAATGGAGTCTAAAGTTATCCCAGGGATTGAGAGGTATTGCATATGATGTGTTTCTGAAACTCCCCAAAGAAGATCAGGAAAATTATGAAATACTAAAGCAAGCCTTACTGATCCGGTATGAAAAGAACTCTGAGGCATATAGGAAGAAATTTAGAACTTCTAAACCTCTACCTGGAGAAACATATAACCAGTTCTCAGCTAGGCTAGAAACGTATTTGTTAAAATGGAATAGTTTAGGTAAGTATCAGAAAACCTACGAGGATCTGAAAGAAATGGTTATGTTAGAGCAAGTCAAAGATTCCATGTCTCAAGAAATGAGGAAATTCCTTATGGAACAAGGAGCAGAGAGGCTGGAAGACATTGTGAAATGTGCAGAGAGATACCAAGCAGCTCAAGCTGAATTGGTAGGAACAAAAAGGAAGCAGGTAGAAGGATATAAGCCACCACCGCAGAATACCGATTTTGATCAGATGGATCAACCATACAGATACAAGCAAAGATTTGATAATAAGGACAAGAACCCTCAGACTCAGGAAAAGAAACCCTACAAACAGGGAGATAAGTGGTGCAAATTTTGTAAGATGAGCAACCACAACACTGATGAATGTGGGAGGAAAAAACCCCTTCATCATGCTGCATGTCTACAGGTGAGGACTTCTGTTAGGAAGGAACTGACTGTGAGTCAGAATAGCCTCCATCACCCACCTACCCAGGAGATAGTGACTGTGAATGGCAAACAAGTCACAGGAATGTATGACACAGGTTTGTCCTATGACGCAGTCGTGTGTGCATCTCTGGTGTGCCCTGAACAAATCACCACAGAAACAGTAGATATTCAAGGGCCACTAAAAGGAACATCACCCCTTACTTTACCCATAGCAAAGATTCATGTCAGTTGTCGCTATGTGGAAGGGGAGATAAATGCAGCAGTGTTAGATGATCCCTTTTACCCCCTAATGTTGGGGCGTAAATATGTTTTCTTGGGAGACCCTGTAAAACCTATGGTTATGGCAGAAATCCAGACCAGGTCTGACTCCAGGGAACATAGAGAGGGACACCAAATTAACATTTCATTCGACTGAAATGAAACGGGCTCAAGAAGCAGACAGCACGTTGAAGCCTTGTTTTGGCAAATTTGTCAAAGACACATAAACACACCAAGGAAAGGACATTTCTATAGGGAACATGGACTCTTGTACAGGAAAGCTGGCAGAGGGACGAAAAGTCATGGTCAAATTGTTGTACCATCCACCTATAGGAATAAGGTTATAGGCTGGGGACACATATCAACTTTGAGTGAACACCTGGGTAATGGTGCCACAAAACAAAGAATAGCCACCCAGTTCTACTGGCCAGGTATTACGGAAGACATAAATCAGTATGTAAATTCCTGTCCAGAGTGCACCTATGTAGATTCAGAAAGTCGACGGAAGAGTCTTCATCAAAAATCTACAAGCAAACCAGCAATCAGGGGTACTCCCGAGATTTGCACGGGAGGGGAAAGGAAACATCCCACACAGGTTCAATTGCAGTCTGAACCCCATGCGCTGGAAAAAAAGGAACAAATCACGTAGCGAAAATCAAAAAACCTACGGATTTGCGAGGGAAAACCACATCCAACTATCAACGAAAAGAGGGCGGTAAACTTCATGGGAAACCTACCGACCCCGTTTCACCAGCAGTAAAAGCCTGGATGAAAAGCCAAACCGGAAGGAGAGAGATAGTAAAGGATGAATATATTATTGGAAAACAGAATGTGGGCGCAGATTTTCTAAGTCGCCATCCCACAGAGCTTGAGGAGGATAGAAGGAAGGAAAACTAACCTCGGAATGGTCGATTTGCAATTGTCTTGTACCCAATAGTTAAGCTAGATATCATCCAGCTTAAAATATGGGGGAGCTATGTCGCGAAATTGGTTTCAAGCCATTGCAAACGGGTTCAGTTAGATTTATAAACCCATCAACGATCGAATGACCGCTTTCAAAATGGCGGCGTATCAGCGAAATGTGTATCAGACAGAGGAAATCGCCAAGGATAAATAAAAGCAGAAGGGAATCCGTATGAAAAGGATTTTACATTTCAGTACAGGGAAGGATTGTGTATAACTGCATATAAGAAGGAACGGTAGGAAGTTCTCATTTATGGAGATATATGCGTATTTCGGCTGCCCACAGTTACGCTAAAAGCGTGTAACCCACTTCTGTTCTAAATATTAAAATCAATAAATAACAGTTTGGGAATTTACATGGATAGGAAGATAGAGTTTTATCAGCTGTATAAAACTAGATAAGATGGAACAATATGGGTATTATATATGCCGAGAATGAGAAAGGCAAAATTTAAGTCGACGCACAGATCGGCCGAAATCACTGTTCGGGAAGGATTTTCAGGCTTAGGTTTAAGCTGTGACGTCGGTACTCTCCGATACGTCCGCGCTATACGTATTTAAAGCGTATCGGTAAAACTGGAGGGATACACAACGAAGTAGGTTTGAGACAGACTGGAGGCAGAGTTTCGCCACTACCCATGAATTGTGAGCGGATCGCCAGAAACATTTTTAAGTCCAGTATCTGAAGTCTGAGGGTAAGCGAAATTATGATAACTACCTTGTATAATATTTGTTATTTCAGGTTCATATAGAATTCCCAAAATATGCCTGTATAATAGTCATTGATATAATGTATTGTATAATCTAAACATGTGCATTGTGGATGATTGTTGCTTGTACAAAAATTAATCACAAATAGCCCCCACAGCCTAATGAAGATATATTTATCATATTGCTTTATCGCTTACGAAGATAAAGGCAGTCCCATGGCAGAGATTGTCATAGGGAAATGAAGTGTTAGAAACTTCATCATGGAAGATCCCAGTACGAGGTTAAGGTGACTAGTCCCCTTCCTCGCTGCCTTTGCCTTCCCTAGTTCGAGCGCACAACTTTGTACCCATTTACAGCTGGTAAAATGGAGTGTTCCACAGCCAGGTTTCAATTCCAAAACTATGTAATTGTACTAACCGAAGAAAGAAACGTGATCGCTTGGGTCACTGTCACTCTTTTATTTATGTATCACTTTTGTGTAGATGCTAAGAATAGCATCAGTATTTGAATTTGTATTTGATATGATTTGGAAGGATCAAGTTATAGAAAGGGATGTATAGGAGCGGAATAAACCAGATGATGTTTATTACTGATATGTTAATATTAATTCTATATCATTGAATTGATGTTACTTGCTATGACTGTATAACTTTGACACCTGATGACTGACTTGTCTGACTTATGTGCTAGTCAGTTACACTTAATTGAAATGTTAATATTAATGCTATATCACTGAAATGATGTCCTTACTTACTATGATTGTATAACGGTGACATCTGATGACTGACTTGTCTTATGTGCTAGTCAGTTACACTTAATTGAAATGTTAATATTAATGCTATATCACTGAAATGATGTCCTTACTTACTATGACTGTATAACTTTGACACCTGATGACTGACTTGTCTGACTTATGTGCTAGTCAGTTACACTTAATTGAAATGTTAATATTAATGCTATATCACTGAAATGATGTCCTTACTTACTATGATTGTATAACGGTGACATCTGATGACTGACTGGTCTGACATCTGTGCTAGTCAGCTACAAGTCTAGCCAGATACTAGCCAAGGCTGATATGTTGCAGGTTCCATGAAATAACTCAAACCAGACTGTCCAGTATCAGAAGCCTGTGTCGTTCATCAGAGGCAATCCCACAAAAGTGCAGGACCACAAAGAGTGAACTTCAACTGGTCATTGGCATCCCTACTGTTGGGCCTACCAAGTCTGATATCAGCAAAGGACAGTTTCAGCAGTATCAAGTTGGAAAGATAAGTGTCCTGTTTGACACTGACCACCTATACATGTGAAACAGCCAATAGTTGAAAAACAATAAGTCTAAAAACCATACAGAAACTCAGTCAACTGATGACAGTTATCCTTAAATTCAAAGGACTAATAACAGTGATTTCAGTAACTTTATTATTTTAGATCTTGAAGTCTAAACAGACAATAATAGTAATTGTGTGAATATTTTTATATATATATATATATATATATATATATATATATATATATATATATATATATATATATATATATATATATATATATACATATATATATATATATGTGTATGCTCTTTTCCACTAGCAGTAATAGAATATTAGTGTAATTATTAAACTGTTTTACCTGTATCTGAGGATTTATTCACTTCTTCCATTTTGTGGGTTCAGTGAATGTACATTTTACTTATCCCCTAGAATAAAGTAATCATAAGATAGTCACAGGGAGGAGACACCTTAAATCCTGGTACTACTTCTTACCAACTGGGCCAGGGTTTTCACAGTCTGACTATTGTTATGATAACAATACACCAGTGCTTATTTCTAAGACTGGGGTATTACTTGTAAGGTCAGAACTCTTTACTGGCATACTCTTACATAATAAATAATTTAAAATAACCTCCCGCTACAGTCAGGTCGGTAACTTCTCCCAGTAAAAAAAAATTCCTTGTCACACCACAAATGGTCAAACGTCGGGAAATGTTAATGTTTTTGATTTCGCCACTACGGGCTGATTGTAAATGAAATTTGAGAAATATAAATCTGGATCTATAGGCCCAGTTACAATATTTATTCTTAATGTTCTTTGGGTTGGGTGCATACACGAAGCCAGACAGGTTTACCTTGAAGACCCAGATATCAATTAAGAAATGTTCTTTCGTATGGTTATTCTCAGATTTATATGGAAGCCGCTGGTAGATTTTGGGTTTGACCCAATACTGTGTAAAGGAGAAAAAAATGCAAATACTTAACCATAATATAGTATTCTCAATCCCATCCTTAACCCGCGTAAAATATGCCATATACATCCACTTCGGTTATTTAACTTAAATTATAAACTACAGCTTAAAGCTTGTCTTATCGTTTAAAAACTCCCGTGAACTAAATTCTAGTCATTTAAAAAAAATTACTCATCATGAATTAGAAATAAATATATATTTCGTCAATACTCATAATGAATCTTCTCTGACTGGTTACTAGCAGTTAATTAAATTTACTTTATAGCTGGAATAGTTTAGCTAGAAATTATTATTTATTCTGCTAGCCTATGTAACACAGTAAAACCTAGAGAAATTTAAATGACGGACCTATCTAGTAAATCACTCTGCACAGAAAATCTAGTGAAATAAAATACGGACTAACTAATTAATCACTCAAACTTCTAGTATAGTATTTACCACAAACACAGAAATAAACGATCTCCAATCGAAAACCACTAAGTAATTCCACTGTTATAAGGGATCTTAGACTTCGAAGCTAGATGTCTTTAAAATCTGTGGGTACTGGATAAATTGAGTCAAAATGCTCGGGTTTATATATTAAATCTCGAGAAAATCGCTCGTACTTGCTAGATATGACACCTCACTCAGATCTCGGGCTTTTCCTCGTTCGATCTGCGAATCTGAGGAAATTTTCACGCTTTTGCCGCTTGCAGACTCTGCAATCGAGTGAAGCCCGTCCTTTGATCTGGCGATTCTCACCGTGTTTAATTACCTATCAAACGAACGGATTCAGGGGAAGGTAATAGAAATTGTCTCCCCTTGGTTCCAATTATTATCGATGGCGCCGTTCGGAACGTTCCTTGTTCGATTCTGCGCTCCGTTGTCTAGTATTCTAATTCTGTCTGTCTTACGAGTGCTTGCTATTTGCTTATATTCGTTTATTATTTATTTTAACACGTTAATGATCAGTGGACCATCACTTCCGTTGGCTTTTTTGGTGGAAGCTTCCTCCTAAGCAGTGTATGTTCTCTTTGCGTAATCGCCACAGGAATAGTAGGGCGTGCTGACCCTGTACTTGGCTTCTGAAACAATCACATTGTAATCTAGTGTAGCCACATTGTTTATATAGCACGTGTAAGCCGAAGTGCTAATTACATTAACGTTATTATAGTATCAGGGCGGTCCTCGTCTGTGACGCATTTTCAGTGAGATACCTTGGTGACCTAGAAAATTGGTTAAGTTCTAGCAGAGTTCACGTACTTCCTTTAAGCCAACGCCTGCTTCAAGGCATCGTGGCTTCAGATAAAGTACAAGTATTGCTTCATGACGTTACAATAAATTATTATTTCCTAATTTTAACCTATAAAGTATTGTTTCCAAATTTTTACTTATAAAGTATTATTTCCTAATTTTAACCTTTGAAGTATTGTTTCCTAACGTTACAATAAAGTAAATGTTTTCTAATTTTAACTTTTAATATAACATTTTTTTTTAAATTTTAACTTATAAAGTAATGTTTCCTAATTTTAACTTATAAAGTATTGTTTCAACATTTTAACTTATAACGAATTGTATTCTAATTGCATCCTATAAAGTAATGTTTATCCTTTACCCTCACTGTAACTCCTTTCTAACTCAGCAATACTCTTCAGCCACCCTGAGGAGCAAATTCCTTCAACAAAATCAGTTGCACATTGGTGATCTTGTCATACCAATACAGTCCTTTTCGGTGCTAGCACCAAGACTGCATTCATTATAATAAGGATCTATCTTTTATATTTGGACATGCTACCTAATATAACCGATGGACATCGTGTCTAGGTCGAACGAACGCTGCGTGCTTCGCCAAAAGGAATCAAAATTTTATTTTAAAAAAAAGACTGCATTCTTGGTTGCGTTTGCTGTTGTTGATAGTTCCACATAGTTTAACGACCTTGACATTTCAGCTGAAGGAGGTGGGGGGGGTGGGGGGGGGGGGAGAGAAGAGGAGGTTGAATTTAGATGTCGTTTTATTTCCATATATTACCCAATGTAATGGAAGCTCTTCTAGCCGACTGTAATTTTATTTTAATAACAGTGTCTTTTCCTCCATCGTTGTCTGTCGTTTCTAATTAGATAAAAGGGGGGAGGGGGGAAGAGAGTGAAAATGAAGTACAATAAGAGGTGAGGCCTGGAGTGGGTGATACTGATACAGGTGGCGCGTCATGATCTGTAATATCTCCCTCCGGAGGTGAGTCTTCTAGGTCTGCTATCGGCTGCACAGTGTTGTGTTTTCGAACATTGTCATCACGTGTCCTCCTGTTTAATATTTGAATGTCAAAGCCAGCTGCAGGCACCCAGGATCTGTGGGGGATCTACTTTCGAAACACTGAGCTCTCTGAAGATCTACCTTCATAAAATCTTACCTGTGTTCAGGTTTCAGAGTATCTGGAATTTGGAATACGTTCAACCTATACGTAACTTTTATCTCTATCGCACGATCTGCGAACTGCTTTCCCATCAACCGAGCGCTATACAATTGAAACTAAATAATATATTACCGACTCTCAACGTGAAAGAAAAGTTGGTGTCTTGTCTCATGTAGTTCACGAATAAAATGAATTTGTGAAACATAGCTGGTGACTTTTCATGGTAACGCGGACAAAGTACCATTGATCCCGTGTACACAGTACCTTTAAACGCCGATGGGAGAGAAAAGGAACATGAACATTAATATAAATACATACAATTTATTATAAAAAATGATATAAATAGCTGAAGAACATAACAGGGGCGTCCTTAAAGTATCTGGCACCCGGGCGGAGCCTACATTTTGCACCCCCTTCCTACAAAGAAACACACTTGCAAGTATATTTTAAACAGCAAAAACTATCATAATAGTTTTCGTTGGCACCCCCCCCCCCCCTCCTGGCTGTCACCCGGTACGGACCCCCCCCGCCCCCCCCCCCCCCTTTAGTACGCCACTGGATAATAGTAAAGTGAAGTAAAGATAAGAAATTCGGGGGGACACAAGCTCGTTCCAAAGTTTGTGCGGGTCGCCAAGTCACTACGTGGATACAACATTCACGGAAAGAGGGGAGGTGAGAGAGACAGAGAGGGGGAGAGAGACAGAGAGGGGGAGAGAGACAGAGAGGGTGAGAGAGAAAGAGAGGGGGAGAGAGACAGAGAGAGAAAGAGAGGGTGAGAGAGAAAGAGGGGGAGAGAGACAGAGAGCTTCCATTACAGGGTCAATCGACTTCTGGCAGTTAACCCAGTTTGAGAAAGTTCCAACCACTTCACAGTAGTGTTCCCACGACCGCCAGTGGGACAACCCCAGTCACCGTTTGAGCTAACTGTAGCTGAGGTGTCACGATAACCATTATCGGTCGGGGCGATTTCAGAAGCGTTTTTTTTTTCTGGGACAGAGATCAGAGATAAATCACACACATCTGCCATAAAGCTCGTAGCTTGTCTCGTTCAAGTGCTTTCATTTTGATTTATATGACACGAAGAGAGAGAGAGAGAGAGAGAGAGAGAGAGAGAGAGAGAGAGAGAGAGAGAGAGAGAGAGGGGGGGGAGGGAGGGGTGATTGATATTGAGTGAAAATATAGACCAGAGTATACAATGCGGTCTGTTAGAAAGTATTGATGATACAGTTTTTTCTACCTTTTTGTTTAGTGGAATCGGTCGTTTCTTAATGGAGTTTGGAGTCGGTCAAAATGTCCGGACTCCGACTCCAAATATCATGGACTATATGACTAGTCAAAAACTGTATCGGAAGTCGAGAGTTGGAAAATGTTTGGGCCGACTCCACAATCGTGAGAGCACCTATGAGTTTGCCCGGAGTGCAGTGATGTCGATGTTGATCAATAACAGCATGAACTAACAATGGCAGATACGACACGCACAGTAACTCATGGAGACGAGAACAGGTGACAGAAATGACAGGGATACGGAAGACACGGAAGAACCTGGAACTGACGAGACGAGACACGAGACTTGGCCTGAGTTAGGTCAAAGGTTAGGGTCCTGGGAGCTGATGGGCAGCGATGATACAATCCGACAATGAAAAGTCTATTGCTTGGTTTATTACACAAGGTCAAAGGTCGTGGATCAAGACATTGATCTTTGATACAGAGCAGCGATTCCCAACCTGCGGTACACAGACACATACAAGAGAGTACGAGAAGCTTGTCAAGGGGTACGGGGAGTATTAGGGAGAGAACTGTGGTATCGTATTGAGATATTCAAAATATAGTTGTGTGAGTGAGAAAGGTTAAAGACTGGAGAGAGAGAGAGAGAGAGAGAGAGAGAGAGAGAGAGAGAGAGGGGGGGGGGGACGGCGACTCATCTTCTTAGTCAAGAACAGAGCTGGTGATAATTCTCAGTGAGAAACGATCATTGTGGCCAAGGGAAAGCTCTTATGAAGTACAGTATACAATAACAACCAGTATTGTCTTGAAGTACACGATGCCACTGATACTGTCTTCAAGTAACACTATAACACTGAAATTGTGTTGAAAAACACGATACTACTGATATTGTCTTGAAGTACACAATACCACTGATATTGTCTTGAAGTACACTTTTCTTCTTTCTTTGATCCTTAGCCGCCGACCGTCAAAGCAGTCAGTGGCCATCACGCCTAGTGGTGTCTTGTAGGGCAACAACAAATTGATTCCACTTTGCTTGGTCGGTGGCCATCCTTCGTACAGTGCCCCAACTCTGGTTCATTTTTAGCATCTCAGCCTCCACAGTCCTCCACCAGGTTCTTTTTGGTCGACCTCTCTTTCGTTTTCCTTCACGGGTCCAAAGCATAGCTGTTCTTGTGATGGCATCGGGGTCTCTTCTGAGGACATGGCCAACCCAGCTCCAGCGTCTGCCAGCTATGATGGTGTGCATGTCCTCTTGCTTGCTCTGAGTAAGCAGATCTTGGTTGGTGATGGTATTCGGCCGAAAGATTCGGTGAATTTTTCTTAGGCATGTTGTGCGAAAAGAGGACAATTTCGACATTTCCTTCTCTGTAACTCTCCAGCATTCTGCACCATAGAGAAGCACAGAAAGCACACAACTCTGATATAATCTTAATTTTGTGCTTGTGCTGTATTGAGAGGACTTCCAGATGTTGTTTAGGCTAAAAAAGGATGTTCTTGCCTTATTCATTCTGATGTTGATGTCTTTGCCTGCCCCGCCGTCTGGTGTTACTATGCATCCTAGATATGTGAAGGTGTCTGTCTGTACCAGTTGCTGATTCCTTACTGATATGGGCTCAGGGTTGCTCACATTGAGCGTCATGACCTCAGACTTCCTTAAATTGATGTTCAAGCCCACCTGCTGGCTAAACTTATTAAGTCTGTCCGTTTTTTCCTCGATTTTTTTATGTGAATGTGCTAGTAGTGCAATGTCGTCTGCATATTCCAGATCTTCTAATGTAGAAAATGTAGTCCATCTTATTCCTCTTGGACTGCCCTCTGTTGTCTGTCGCATCACCCAGTCTATGACTGTTAAAAATAGAGTGGTTGATAAGGGGCATCCCTGTCGTACTCCTGTCTTCACCTCAAAGGTTAGGTTGCTCTGCCCAACACTACACGTAAAGTTGGCATAGAGGCTTTTTTATGATTGACACTATGCAGCTTGGAATTCCATAAGCCCTCAGTATTTTCCATAAACTGTCCCTATGTATGCTGTCAAAAGCCTTTTCAAAATCAACAAAATTAATGTACAGCTGTCTTTGCCATTCTGAACACTGCTCTATAATGTTCCTGAGAGTGAATATATGATCTACACATCTTCTGTTCTTTCTAAATCCTGCTTGTTCTTTCCTCAGTTTGTGGTCTACTGCTTTTGAAATTCTCTGTATAATTATCCTGCCTAGTATTTTGCTGGGAACTGAGAGAAGAGTGATTCCTCTCCAATTATTGCAGTCTGCAAGATCTCCCTTCTTGGGCAATTTGACAATTATTCCTTTGTTCCACTCTGATGGTGTTGTCCCCGTTTTCCAGACTTGTGCAAATAGTGGTTCTAATAGTTCTGCTGCTAGCTCAGGGTCTGTCTTAAATAGCTCTGCATTTGAGTTATCATG
Organism: Oreohelix idahoensis; assembly: GCA_024509875.1. Classification (NCBI taxonomy): domain Eukaryota; kingdom Metazoa; phylum Mollusca; class Gastropoda; order Stylommatophora; family Oreohelicidae; genus Oreohelix; species Oreohelix idahoensis. Next base: position 187,243 of record JAMPIV010013229.1, read on the forward strand.
GCCAGGAGCTTTTCCGTTCTTTAACCCTTTGATTGCTGTGAGGATTTCTTCTTTTCGTGGAATGTCTATATTTACATCTAGGTCGTTTTCAGCCTCAGGAACATTCAATTGTGTCTCTGGTGGTTCCTTGTTCAGAGTTTCTCTGAAGTGCTCTGCCCATCTTGTTTCCTGTCCCTCTGCTGTCGTGATGAGATTTCCTTGCTTATCTCTTACTAATGTGATATTGTTTGCACCTCGTTTTCCGCTGATGAATTTAGTTATTTTGTATATTGAAGTACACGATAACACTGAAATTGTGTTGAAGAACACGATACCACTGATATTGTCTTGAAGTACACGATAACACTGATATTGTCTTGAAGTGCACGATAACACTGAAATTGTCTTGAACACGATAGCACTGATATTGTTTTGAAGCACACAACAACAATGATAGTCGTGAAATACACGACATTACTGGTATTGTCTCGAAGTACACGGTAACACTAATATTGCCCTACATAAAAGATAGTTATTAATAATCTGAGCAGGTCGCTACGAATAAACATACCATTATGCTTCAATAGTGGATTTTAAAATATAATAAACAGGCTTCACTAGAGCTGGAACAAACGAGGCCTCAATGTCCGCTGTTAGGCCCCCATTTGGATTGTTAAACTGGTTTTCTACCGTTACACACTAAGCAAGGAACGATAACAGGCTTGTTCCACATCTGCCTGGTGAAGCGTACCACGCTGTCTGCCCTCTTTGGTTTGTGATTTATAGGAGCTGTCCTTGTTCAGCCAGGCGCATGTAATAAGACCTTTTGGTTTTTGAACAGCGTCCACGCACCAGGTCTGCGTGGTGACTGGTGTCCAGCAGGGGTCGTTAAGTTGTATTATTGTTCGGTACAATAGAGGTCATTAAGTTTTATTATTGGTCTGTCCAGTAGAGGTCTGTATGTCGCAAGTTTTAGAAGCCTGTAAAACGTGTTCGCCCGGGTCATACTACTTGACCCCTGTCTGTCTTTTTTATTTAACACATATTACTGGCCTGTACTTGGTCAGACAGCTGCAGTGTAAAGCAGTCGCTGTGTCAGAGGGTGAACTGACTGAGCATTGAGTATTTTGGGCGCTACCTGAGGGCCCACAGCAGTATTTATTTTAAGATGTATGATATATTAATGTGGAATCAGTAATCGGGGTCTGTAACCATTTTTTTTTTGCCTGGCCAGGGGCCCCAAGCAGTGTCAGTTCATCCCTGTTAGAAAGTCTCAAACACGACTAGATACCCCATCATCTCACCCAGGCCGGGTGTTATCATTAGGCCAACTAGGCAGCAACCTAGGGTGTAGAGAGGCACAGTACTGACATTTAAGGGGCACAGTTTTATACAGATTGGATTTTAATCCATGTAAAAAATATAACTGACAATTTATATTTTTTTGTATTAAGATAAATACCACAACAGTGACATGGAATATACTTAATTATATATTGTTATGAAAAATGTATATATTCTGATTATTTATTTATCCTTTTTATATGTTGTTTATTTATTTTGTGTGTGTGGAAATTTAGCGATATTTTTGGCTAAGAATACAATCTTATTCTTCTTTTAAAAAAAAGTAAATAGGGACCCGACTCTGCTTTCATATTGTTGCTGATAAATTTGTGGTGGTGATGTTTCTGTTTGTCACTTTCCAGGCTCTTGTTCCACGAGCAAGGACGTTGTTGGCCTGGTCACGTTATTCGTTCTATATAAGATATGCGTGAATTAATGTGCGCTCTTGGTGAATGCGTGAATTAATGTGCGCTCTTGGTGAATGCGTGAAGTAATTTCCTCTGTAGACTGATGCGTGATGTAGTGTTAATTCTAGACTTATTTGAGAAGTAACATCTGCTCTTAACGTAATCTCTGCTCTATTAATTCCCGCTGTAGATTGCTACACGAAATAACACTGCACTCTTTTGACATAAATAAAATTATCGTTGGAGCTGAACTTAGATCTTCACTTTGTATTTTATTTTTATTCTTCTGTCTTCTGTCAATAGAAAGAATGTGATAACTACATCCGGGTCCTGATGTTGAAGGACGAGAATCTGTACTACATCTGTGGAACCTACGCTTACCAGCCTCGTTGTCGACATTACATCATCCAGGTAAGTCACATGTTCAGTTCGTGTGCGGCTTCCTGAATGAGAGATGGCGGAAGGTCTGTTTACCACGCCACTTCCTCTTGATCTTCAAATGCCATGTCAGCTAGAATACGCGATCATGTCTCTTCACAGATCTTCCCTAGTTCTATTTATTAATTATGTTTTGACTGTTTCTTATGCCATAATGTTCAGCATCTTCTCTCTTTATCGCCCTCTGCATCTGTCTCTTCCAGTCTTTCCCGTTGTCACATTATATTTCAGCATTACAGAAGAAGAAGAAGAGAAAAAAAAAAGAAGAGGACAGGCAGCTGAGGTCGTTGTTACGCTTGGTACAACACAATTTTAAATTTTAAAAATGTAAACTAGATCTGTCCATTCTGACATGTTTCTGTTTAAAGTTCTGTATAACTTAGATCACTTGTGCTTCTATTTTTCATTTGTTGTGTGGATACAGTTTCCGAAGACAACAAATAAATAATGGGACTACTGTTCTCTTAGATTTGTCATAAAAAACAATTAATATATTTGATGTGGGACTAGCAATCTCATGATGTCAAACAAATTGCTACAGAAACCACAGCTGAAAGAGTACAAGTATGTCGTAGGTGTTTTAGTGCAGGCTTCCTTCTAGGGGATCAGCAGCAGTGATAGCTCCCATACTTCATATGGAGAAAAAGGGGAAGTGATGTTGATGATTGTTCATTTGTACATTGTGGTTATCTTTCTTTTATTCCCTAAGGAGAACGGCCAGTTTAAGATGACCAGAAACGACTATGACGTTGGCACTGGCATCAGTCCATTTAATCCGAATCACAACTCTACGGCTATATATGTGGGTAAGTCATCCTGTATATATCTATATAGTGTATATATAATCCCAGCTTTTTCTGTCACTAACGCAAAGGGATGCAACTTCGGTTAAAGGTTAGACATTAATTGTATTCTTTCCCTTATATGTACTCTCCTGAAAATATTAACACTCGACAAATAAAAGTGCGCAAATGACGGTGTGCACAAAAATATTTATAGAACTGTTGTGATGCACAGTGGTTTTTAAAAAAATACTTTTGAATAAGTAAAATTGCCGTTAGGTATTGGCGCTTTTGAATTTAATTCCCGTCTTATGACGGGCTTTTACACTAGTATACTGTATATATATGTATATATGTTAGCCGTCCTGTATGTTGGTAAATCATTCTTAATGTTGCCCTGTCACCTTATGTGTCAGTCAGTATGTTGATAAATTATTATTTATGTTGGTAAGTCACCCTATATGTTAGCCGACCTGTATGTTGATAAGTCACCCTATATGTTAACCATCTTGTTTGGAAATAATTGCTTACGTTGATTAGTTACCCTATATGTTATTCTTTATGTTGGTAAGTATATTAACTGATCTGTATGTTGGTAAGTCACCCTATATGTTAACCGACCTGAATGGTTGGTAATATTGTTCCAGTCCTCAGGGGTTACGAGTTTTTACTTTCTCCTCCAGGTCATTCTATTTGGGGGTAGTGCAGGTCATTCTATTTGGGGGTAGTGCAGGTCATTCTATTTGGGGGTAGTCCAGGTCACTCTATTTGGGGGTAGTGCAGGTCATTCTATTTGGGGGTAGTGCAGGGCATTCTATTTGGGGGTAATGCAGGTCATTCTATTTGGGGGTAATGCAGGTCATTCTATTTGGGGGTAGTGCAGGGCATTCTATTTGGGGGTAGTGCAGGTCATTCTATTTGGGGGTAGTGCAGGTCATTCTATTTGGGGGTAGTGCAGGTCATTCTATTTGGGGGTAGTGCAGGTCATTCTATTTGGGGGTAGTGCAGGGCATTCTATTTGGGGTTAGTGCAGGGCATTCTATTTGGGGGTAGTGCAGGTCATTCTATTTGGGGGTAGTGCAGGTCATTCTATTTGGGGGTAGTGCAGGTCATTCTATTTGGGGGTAGTGCAGGGCATTCTATTTGGGGGGTAGTGCAGGTCATTCTATTTGGGGGTAGTGCAGGTCATTCTATTTGGGGGTAGTGCAGGTCATTCTATTTGGGGGTAGTGCAGGTCATTCTATTTGGGGGTAGTGCAGGTCATTCTATTTGGGAGTAGTGCAGGGCATTCTATTTGGGGGTAGTGCAGGACATTCTATTTGGGGGGGTAGGGCAGGGCATTCTATTTGGGGGTAGTGCAGGGCATTCTATTTGGGATTAGTGCAGTGCCGGATTAAGAACTCCGGAGGCCCAAGGCTATTAAGATATTTTGGGGCCCCTCTCCAATCTTTTAAAAGATAAAACTAGAAAAAAAAAAACGAATGGCTGTCAGATAAATGTTCTTATTAATATATAATAATATGTAAAAAAAAAAAAAAAAAGAAAGATAAAACAATTAACAAATCAATACAATCATCAGAAAATCATAGAGAAATTTTTTTTTTTTTTAAATTTTGCCTCGTTTTGGCGAGGCGCGTCCCGTTCAACCTAGTCGGTTATATTAGGGCGCATGTCCAAATATAAAAGATCTTTAGGCCTGGGTAATGTAGAGAAATATTTAGAATAACCGTTTCTACAAAATGTTTTTAATTACAATATCTGTTTTGATTTGTTCGATATTTGAACCTTGGAGTCACAGAGTACATTCCACTCAAAAGAATTATTCATTATAGCGTTTTAAACAAGTTCACTGCTTATCGTCACATAATTTCCATTTAACAAAACCAAACTGCAATAAGGTTAAAATAAAAATATGGATTTGTTGTAATTAACGAATGCAAATTTAAACTTCTAATCAATCATGTTATCTTAAATCGAAAAAAAAAAAACAACAGACACACACATACAAAGTGTGCACAAATGCACACTTTGGAATTGATCAGAACCGTCTACAATTAATATTTGGGACAGTGTTTCCAACTTGAACGTTTTGAATAGCACTAGGTGTGTAACAAAAAAAGCACTAAAACGCACTTCAGAAACTATTTATTTAAGAACGGAAATAATTTAATGTATTGAATTTTTAAAACTTGTTTAGGGGTCTGGACATTTTCTCGAAAAAATATTTATCCGTTGCCTTTTTTCACGGTGGCCCCTGTAAGCCAGGGGCCTATGAATAATTCGGCGCTGGGGTAGTGCTTCTAGGGCTTTCTTTTAATTCCGCCACGATCAAGTCTGCCCAGCTGTAAATGGGTATCTGACTGTTCTTGAATTAGGGACGGAAAAGGCAGCGAGGAAGGGAACTGGTATCCCTGTTAGGGAAGGAAAAGGCAGCGAGGAAGGGAACAGGTCACCCCACCTCTCGATTCTGGACCTAGTGTAGTGAAATCTGTAACACATCACTCGCCTACGGAAGTATCTACATTTACCGTCACAAACTATGTTGGCATGTGTAAAGTTTCTTTCTTCTTTATTTGTTTATTTCCCACTCTGTAAAGTGTCAGTCTGTATGCTCTGTAAGGAAGAGTGGTGTGTTGTTGAGATCAGGCATGCCCCCAGTCTACCCAGCTGTAAATGGGTAACTCACCCTAGTCCTGAGTTAGGGAAGGCAAAGGCTCCAGGGGAAGCAGGCCCTAAACTTGGTCACTCCAACCGACGCAGGATGGTGTATGTATGAAGTAGAAGTGTAGAGTGTGATTACCGCGAATGGTGTACTGTTCGTGTGCTGACCAATATAACCACTCATACACTTGTGTCTACAAGGCACCAATGCAGACTGCTGGAATCTTTGTTTACTCAATTTATTCAGACGTACACACTGGGACATACGAGTACATCATGGTATGTTGACATATCAATTTGTAGGTATACATAGCAGATCTGAAGTCATGACACATTCAGAAATAATGGGCAGTACATCAAAAGTTCAATTGTCATGATACATTATGGCCGCATCCCCCTATCTGACTAAACGCGTCAGTGAAGGCAGATCGGTAAATAACTAAAGTTACTTGACGTCCATAGTTTGTAGCATATATTATGAAACCACGAAAGAGGGGGTTTCTAGCAAGATTGAGATCTCCCTGTCACTGTCCGATAATAGGATAAATAAACTGTTCTCTTGGCAGTGATCAAAACATATGATGACCGAAATCTAACATGGCTGCCTCCCTGAGTTGTCGTTCACTCATTCATAGGAAGGAGAATATAAGCCAGAGTTAATTTATAATGGGTATATAAATGATTTCATAAATGTTTCCATACAGCTCTACGGTGATCAGGTTAATTCACGTAGCCATAACCGCTGCAGGAAAGTCTGTCATCTTCGTCGATACAAAACACGACCCTAGCGATACGAAGCACAATGTTCCATCTAGGTCGAATCGACATGAGATCATCAATATAGGGTCTGGCAATACATGGAGTCCGAATTATACATTGTACCGTACCTTAGGAGAGTCTCTAACATAAACTATAGTAGAGATACCATCTCCTTTAGAAGAAAACCACTTCCTGAATCATATTTCCTTAAGAATCTACCAGCCCTTTGAAAAATGCGTACCCGCCATTATCACGGTACATCGGAACTCATCACGACTTGTCAAGACAACTCATACTTCCGCTAGACCGGAATAATAAGATGGTGAAGAAGGTGAGTGTGTTTTGGGACAGTCACTCACATTAGATACACACAATAGAAGCATGGAAGGGTGTAACGGCTGATGATTTAACGAATGTTTATTACACCACAACACGTCACGTTAATACAGAATACACAGTTATAGTCAACTACAAGTTATAGCAATACAATAATAAAGTACTTCTCACATCTCAGAATCATGCAGATACTACAATATCCATGACCTCTTTAAAGATACTCCTCAACTCAGCGCTATTCACCTGTCCTCACATTAGCGCTATAATATTCTAATCATGGATCCGTAAATATGGCCTCCTCACAGATAGCAAACGGACCACATCATCGCCGTGCTACTGCATAAATATTGTATCCTCCAGATACTCCTCCTGCGCTATAAGATATAATAATGGATCCGTAAATATGGCCTCCTCACAGATAGCAAATGGACCACATCATCGCCGTGCTACTGCATAAATATGGTATCCTCCAGATACTCCTCCTGCGCTATAAGATATAATAATGGATCCGTAAATATGGCCTCCTCACAGATAGCAAACGGACATCATCATCGCCGTGCTACTGCATACATATGGTATCCTCCAGATACTCTTCGCATAAACGCTATCATAATCTAATGAGTCCTACCAGCAATTTCTCACACGACTCCATCCCCGGCAGTCTGCAATAATCTCGCCTTTACTCATTTTTAGCGCTATTATATGACATGTGTAAGTTAATGGATCCTTATCAAAATATTCACAATACTGCTCACCCAGCAGTTTGCAATAATATCACTTATCAACATGTCTTCACATAACACAATTATCCTCTATCAGGAAATAATGGCCTTACACAAATCATGGCCTCTTATATTCAGCACTGTACAGGCTTACCATCAAGAACACACACTATCGGGCGACCTCTCCAGATCGATGCCCAAAACTCACTGCCCACGGGAATACACATCCTCCCCCTAAAACAGCTACTTAGAGTGTAAAGGAGTATACTGGGCCGAAACACTTGTGTGATGGGGGGACTTCTTCTGATGAATATTGCTCTGTTGTTATCGCTCATGTAAAGAGTTTCCTATATCAATATGAGACCCGGCTGTTAAAAAACACCGTTCACCCTTCAGTCTCACTACTTGCACGGGCTAGCCACAAATAGCTAAACACCCGTATCTCAAAACAGTTCGGAGTGAACAAACCTCCACAATTGAACTGACTAGCGTTCACACGCTTTGTAACCTTACTTCTACTATTACAATTTAACATAACATTAAAGACAATCACGTCTTCAAGCAATGACAACCCATAATCTAATCTGCTCACCTAATATTTTCCAGATCACGTCCCCTTCCATTAAAATTACTGGTAACAGTTTGCCACACCGTCCGGGAAAAAAATGATTTATCATTTTTTTAGAAAATTTAAGATCCAAAAATTTAAAGGTTAATGAAATTATATGAAATACGTACAAAAATAAACTCCCAAAAATTTAACTGTCAATGAAGTTATGTCAAATATCTCTTTAATTAATTCCCAAAAATTTAAAAAATTTAATGAAGTTCTATCAATTACCTACAAAAATATACCTAGACAAGAGAACATAGCACATCTACAAAAATATCATCAATAAATGTAAGATAACGACTAAATCATCCAACATACTCATTCAAACATACCAAAATAAAAATTAATCTAATACAAAACCAAACTAAGTATACATAGTACAAACTAAACAGAAAATAAACTATCGTAAGGGAAAAGACAAAATATGAAATGGGAATATGATAAGCATCAAATAGAATCATACGATGACATTGAAGATAACAATTCCATACATGTAAAACAAATAGAACTATAAGAACCAATTACATTATCTAAAGTCATATAATTAATTTAACACTACAAAGAATGAAAGTATAAATAGCGTAACACGAAAAAAAAAGTATACAAGAAGTATGAATTACATCAAAGATGAAACACGGAAGCATAAACAAAATATCAGACAATATTGAAAAGACAACAGACAAGATGTAAAAAATGACGAATAGTCAACAAAGAGAGATGAAAGTAAAGATGCAAATGTAAAGAAAGTTGGTAACAACACCTAACAATAACTATCTAAATGTAACAACGTATTGTAAAATACAAAAATGCTAAAGTATATTTATATACTAACACAAAAAAGAAAGCTTAAGACAAGCACAGCACAATAAGTAATTTAACTAAATTATAAACTTATACATAACTAAAAATAAATTACATCAAATATCACCCAAACAAAAAATTATTAACGCTAACACAAGTTTCGCATTAATCCAAACATCACAACATTTTCAAAGAATTAATGTCACTACATAATAGTAATCTTAACATACAATCTAGCGCTGGCGCAGAAAAAATAAATATCACAATGTCCAAAACACATTTTCCAAAAAAAAAGTACAATACAAAAAATGTTTCTTAACGTTAGGTTAAATAAAAATAGTATTTTTATTTCTAAGTAATATGTAGCTATAATTAACGACTAACAATTAAATTAGCTGAGTAACATAAAAATAATCTTATCTTTAAACAGACATACATGAAAAACGTGTAAGTTTTTTTTCTCTTCTTTTAAAAAAAAAATACATCAAAGAAACGTCACATTGGGTAATAAAATGTTAACTACAAACGAAGTTATAAATATATATAAGTGTAATATTATTTATCTTAACTATGTATTATAATCAGATATTTAAATTCTTTAAATGAACAAGAGTATCAGCCGTCGCTGTTAATTCTACCCACTTAATTTAATACGAAATTTAAGTTAATTCTTAATAACAAAAAATCGAATCGTTTAAATTATCAAATGTCATAATTGAGAAAAAATAGAAACCAAGTTTCAGAATACGTCCTTAACTTCAACGCAAAATCATTAATAAAACATACAAGTTATGTTTAAAATTACCTTTCACTAAACAATTAATTCAAATAATCTGTATATAAATATGTTAACTAAACATGGTATAAAACCCATGATGAAAAACAAAACCAAAATTTTAAGTAGTGCATAAAAACACTCAGGACTATCTACAGAAATGACTATTACATTGTCTCAGTAAATAAGTTTGTGCATAGAAATTATTTAATGCATAATTAAAATACAGTCATATAAGTAACAACCAACAAATAATTATGGCAATCAAATGTTACAAAGATTACATAATATTTCATTAACAACATATAAAGTTCTATACTAAAGAATACAATAACATTCAGTGTTTGTAAACAGAACAAAAAATAAACAGGACCTTTGAAAAAAACAAAAAAAAAATTCCTTCGAGGTCTTGCGAACATCTCATCAACACGCAAGGTGACATCATGACACGGTGGGTTAACGTACTGGCTAGGCTCGCTTGAATGGATAAATGGTACATAGTGATCTATATCTCTCGCAGGTAATGTCAAATTAGAATGGTGATTCCCCTCGCACAGTCGCTCGCTGTGAGACAATACAAATGAAAATATCTATTTTAATCCATGGTAAGATTATGAGTGAACACGGAAAATTCACTTTACAATTACCCAAACTCCGTGGTGTAAGGTTGTGGCCCTCCTGCGATGTCAACAACTCTCGTCACATAGCAGACAACATAGACGTCCCAGGGACAACTTGACCTATAATTCACAGTTGTCAGTGCGGTAGGCTGAAAAATTTTTTACTACCTTCACAAGACCGAGATGATCTCTCAAATCTATCAGCATGACAAGCAAAAGCATTTAAGAACCTATTACCGTTCCCATTACTCTGATTGCTAATAATCTTGCTCTTATGTGGAGCACAGTTAACCTGGTTGCGATCTGTATAATTTCTTTTGAGAGCATTGTTATTTGCTCTATTAACACCGTTGTACTGATTTAAATCCCAGTTACAATAGTTATTCTTAATACTTCTTCCCAGATAACAATGTCCACCCGATATAACTGGCTTTTTAGCAGAAAAATTATTACCAGATTCATAAACTTTCATATAATTACTTCTGCTATAGTTTCCTAAACTTTTAGAATCACAATGTTGAGATCTGTCACATTTTTTCTTGTTTTTAGGAGAAGAAACGTTACCGTAGGATGAACTCCCTTGGTACTTTATAACCTTAGGGTTATGTCTCCTATCAAAATTATTTTTTTCTTTGCTTGTAGCAATGTGTTTAAGAAATGAGTCACACTGCCTTGACTGGGTATGACTAGAAGGTTTGACAATCTCTTTATTTTTTTTCACAACATTTGTTTCCTTCATGGAACAAGCAGTAGTATGTTTGTTACTTGTAACCAATTTATCAGATCTGTCAATAAATACGCTGTTGGTTTTTAACACACTGACTTGAGATTTAGCACTGTTATCTACCTTATCTACAGGACTGGATATTACTGTAGAATTCTCTTTGTTGGACTGTCGCCAAGAAACAATATTATTGGAAATAGCATTGGTATTGCGTTGGAAGTTATATTTCCCACGAAACGACCTATGTCCATCATTCTTGACCGTAGAATCCGCAAAAAGTGTATAAGGCTGGCTTTTTGCTTTAGTGTTCTGATGATAAGCAACTTTCTGTCTATCCCTGTCACCATTGACAGAAGACCACATATTGCTATTCAATACTACGTCAAGCAGACCATATATTCTTCTTCTTGCTTCTGCAATCTCAATGTCTCTAAGTGCAATCTGTTCACTTAATCTTTTGTTTAAACTATCAGCTTTTAAGACCTTGCAGCTTTCCTCTGCTAACAAATTTTCAATTTTAATCAATTTGTCTTTCTCCATCATTAACTCTTTCACTCTCTCTTTATCAACCCTCTCAATCTCAATATCATGACTATTCGTAAGCCTATCAACCTTCTCTTTCTCAACCATCAACTCTACTAATGTCTCTTTCTTTTGTTGAGTCTCCTGTGTAAGTTTTTCCAACTCAACATTCTTATCTTTCATTTGAGTCTCTAACTCTTCAATTTTGCCTAATGCCGAGTCTAATTTTGCTCGAACACAAGCAAGCTCAGAATTTGATTTACATAAATCACCTGTAAGTTTAGTCACTTTTTTATGTAGCTCATTCACTTCAGTAGTACTTTTTAAGCAACTTTCCCTTTTCTCCTGTGTACTCTGTTTTATATCTCCTATTTGCTTCTTCTCTTTTAACTCTTCTTCCTGGTCACTATATATGCCGTCGAGCAATAACGTACGCATACTCTTCAATATGCTATCACGTTTAATACTAATATAATTGTCCAAGAACAGATGAAGGTCCAAAACCAATAACCTTGCCAGATCCTCAGCCATACTCACATGAGGAATTGACTGAAATCTCTCATCAGCAAAATCTCTTAGAGCTCTCGATGCACAGATCAAAAACCTGTCCATAACATGTGACTCAAGCTCTGGGCCTTTTAATCCCTGATAATCTGTCCCCTGTTGAAACAGATACTCTAATACAGGTCTCATATCCTCTGGATCTGTATCACAATCCATTGTGACTTGTTTACTTAGTCAACCATATATGTCTTAATTAAACTTTCATTATACCAAATCAAGTTTAGATCTCAAATATTGTATCATCAATCCCTGTACATCATCACATTCTATAATTAATCGATATAATTATCGACAACAACAACAATAATTATCAGTTATCAATAGAATAGGATAGTGCAGATTGAGGCTTGTTGACATGGACAGAAGTGGCAACATTTACACACAACAAAAGCACTTAACTGAAGGTAATCCCGTCTCTTTCGCTAACACACTGGATATCACAAAGTTCTGACGATAAAACACTCCACTGCAGAAAGGTAGAAGGACTAAGCTCTCTTGTCTTCAGATCTCTGCCACTGCACAGTATGTCCTCAACAATGCATCAGACGACAGGAACCGATCACAGCAACCCCGCAATCACTTGAGGTATACGTGCAGACGAACTCTCCAACATACTGCACCTATAGTTAAATCTGCATATGGAAAGACTGGAACAAGCACTGTAACAATTATGGCATCAATGTCGCTATCAGATAACAGCTATTTGATATCGAAACCAACTGATAAAGTTAGTTTAGTTGCTACACACGCCAAGATATGAGGATGGATATGCGCAGTCAGCTGATACCTGTGTACAGTTGAATTAAGCCACGCCCACACAGAGCCAAACATAACACAGTTCAGTGTTCCCACTTGTAATGACTGGTCCAGAATCTGACCTAATTTACCCTCTTGTCACGCGAATGTAATGTGGGTGTTACGACCCGTTGATTTGGTCCACCAAATGTTATATGTACTGATAATTATGGTGGATGTCTTTATGGTGAAGAAGGTGAGTGTGTTTTGGGACAGTCACTCACATTAGATACACACAATAGAAGCATGGAAGGGTGTAACGGCTGATGATAGTTAACGAATGTTTAATACACCACAACACGTCACGTTAATACAGAATACACAGTTATAGTCAACTACAAGTTATAGCAATACAATAATAAAGTACTTCTCACATCTCAGAATCATGCAGATACTACAATATCCATGACCTCTTTAAAGATACTCCTCAACTCAGCGCTATTCACCTGTCCTCACATTAGCGCTATAATATTCTAATCATGGATCCGTAAATATGGCCTCCTCACAGATAGCAAACGGACCACATCATCGCCGTGCTACTGCATAAATATTGTATCCTCCAGATACTCCTCCTGCGCTATAAGATATAATAATGGATCCGTAAATATGGCCTCCTCACAGATAGCAAACGGACCACATCATCGCCGTGCTACTGCATAAATATGGTATCCTCCAGATACTCCTCCTGCGCTATAAGATATAATAATGGATCCGTAAATATGGCCTCCTCACAGATAGCAAACGGACATCATCATCGCCGTGCTACTGCATACATATGGTATCCTCCAGATACTCTTCGCATAAACGCTATCATAATCTAATGAGTCCTACCAGCAATTTCTCACACGACTCCATCCCCGGCAGTCTGCAATAATCTCGCCTTTACTCATTTTTAGCGCTATTATATGACATGTGTAAGTTAATGGATCCTTATCAAAATATTCACAATACTGCTCACCCAGCAGTTTGCAATAATATCACTTATCAACATGTCTTCACATAACACAATTATCCTCTATCAGGAAATAATGGCCTTACACAAATCATGGCCTCTTATATTCAGCACTGTACAGGCTTACCATCAAGAACACACACTATCGGGCGACCTCTCCAGATCGATGCCCAAAACTCACTGCCCACGGGAATACACATCCTCCCCCTAAAACAGCTACGAGACCCGGCTGTTAAAAAAACACCGTTCAGTCTCACTACTTGCACGGGCTAGCCACAAATAGCTAAACACCCGTATCTCAAAACAGTTCGGAGTGAACAAACCTCCACAATTGAACTGACTAGCGTTCACACGCTTTGTAACCTTACTTCTACTATTACAATTTAACATAACATTAAAGACAATCACGTCTTCAAGCAATGACAACCCATAATCTAATCTGCTCACCTAATATTTTCCAGATCACGTCCCCTTCCATTAAAATTACTGGTAACATACATTTTTTTTTTTTTTTTGAAACACATCTAGGAGCAACATACAATAGGCTCACAATGCACCAATAACAATGCGCAGATGATAAGCATAAGTTTTATGACCTTAGAGAAGGTACTTCTCTAAGTATTAATATTTCCAGAGAGGTGTCACCAACGCATACTACAATATTAGCAATGACCCAATTTCCACATTAGTTTATACATAAATTTCATCTAAGATATCTTAACATCATGATCATCAAAGACGAAAAACATTGAAAGATCAGTGTTACAATCAATATATGATATATTACATATGTGTACGCATTTCAACATAGAAACAACTGTATCAAAGTTGTATAACAGTTATGAATCATGTGGGCATCTAGACAAAATATCTGCCATCACATTTTCTGACCCACGGATAGCTCGCACCGAAAAATGAAATGGCTGTAGAGCAATCGCGTATCGCGTTGATCTCGCGCTCTTCAGATTTTTACTCTGAATAGCCGTAAGAGCTTTCTGGTCAGTTTCCACAATGAAATGCGCGCCCAGAAGAAATCTTTGCAGTTTAAGGATTGACCAAACCATAGCCAATAATTCACGGTCTAGGACCGAGTAATTCTTCTCTGCGGCATTTAATTTCCGAGAAATATACATCACAGGATGCAGAGTTCCAGAGTACTCTTGCATTAGTGCAGCTCCAATCCCGGTGGATGAAGCGTCACTACGAAGAATAAATGTCTTATCCTTAGAAGGCAATACTAGGATAGGTGAAGTAGAAAACATAGTTTTAACCTTATCCAAAGAGGATTGACATTCTTGAGTCCAATGGACTACATTAGGAGACCCTTTCTTTAGCAAGGAAGAAAGAGGTGACATAATGGAGGACAGATTCGGGATGAATCGTCCATAAAATTGTATTAGACCTAAGAGACTTCGTACTTGCTTTTTAGTCTTAGGAATAGAAATGTTAAGTATCTTACTTGTATTATGGTCTTCTGTTTTTAGGAACCCATGACCAACACGGTGTCCTAAGAAAGATATTTCGCTAAAACCAATACATGCTTTCGATGGTTTCGCTGTCAGGTTCTGCTCGCGTAAGATAGACAATAGTTCATTTATACCATTATAGTGATCGTTCCAAGTATCACTGAAAAGACAGATGTCATCAAGATACGCAATGACATCTGAGCGATGAGATAGGATTCGACGCATCATGCGTACAAATGTTGCAGGGGCGTTCATAAGACCGAAAGGCATGAAATTCCATTGGAATAGACCCCTAGGCGTCGAAAAAGCAGTAAACGGTTTGGCGTGTTCGGATAGTGGAACTTGCCAATATCCCTTAGACAAATCGAGTTTAGTAAAGAAGTGAGAATTCGATAGTCTCGTAAGTAGCTCTTCTAGTAAAGGCATAGGTTCAGCATCGAATTTAGTCACTTGATTCAATTTGCGATAATCCACGCAAAGACGTATGTTATTGTCTTTTTTCCGTACTATAACCATCGGCGAAGAATATGCTGATGTGGATGGTTCAATAATTTTTAACTCTATCATCTCATCTAACTCTTTCTCTACCTGTGCTTGAAAATGTATCGGGATAGGATACGGTCTGACTCTTATAGGACTATGGTCAGTAAGAATAATGTCATGTTGAATGACATCCGTTTGACCAGGAATGTCAGTAAGGACATCCTGAAATTGTTCTAACAAAGTAGAAACTTGTTTCTGCTCTCCTGGAGATAATTCTGGAGAAATTGCAACATCTTTCCATGATTCATTAGAGTGAAGAGGAATCATTGGAAAAGGTAAATTTACATCCGAGAAACTCGTTTCCTCATCCTGTATTACTGACAGAGATGAGTACTGTCCATGTTGGACTGGAAAATCGTCCGTTGCCTGGAAAACAGGTTGTAAATAATCAGGACGTTCATGGAATTCCGTGAGCATGTTGATGTGGAAGGTTTTACGCTTCCCGTCAATATCGACGATATAGTCAACATCGGAAACTTTTGATATTATATCGTACGGACCTTTCCAAGAAATGAGAAGTCTATTTTCCCTACAAGGTAGCAAGACAAATGCTTTGTCACCTGGACAAAGTTGACGCAAACATCTCTTTTTATTGGCAAATTCCCTTGCCTTCTGTTTCGCAAATTCAGAAGAAGCAGTTGCCAATTTGCATGCTTCAATAATCTTGTGTCTAAGTGCGATGACATATTCATAAGAGGATTTTGTGTCATCGACAATATTATCAGCAGTTATAAGATCATGAAGTAAGGACATAGGACCTCGCGGTTTCGCGCCAAAGACAAGTTCAAAGGGAGAAAATCCTGTATGTTCGTTGGCGACCTCTCTATATGCAAAGAGAGCCGCGGGTAAAACCCTATCCCAATCCTGAGGATGATCTTCCGTTATCTTACCTAGTAGGTTTTTCAGAGTTCTATTCAAACGTTCCACCATCCCATTGGACATAGGATGATAAATACTACTCAGCGATCTCTCTATCTTCAGAGTCGACATTACTTGAGACATGGTATCCGATATGAGTTGGGTACCATGGTCGGATAATATTTCTGCTGGAAACCCCAGACGAGAAAATATTAACCAAAGAGCATCTGCGACATCAGCAGTAGTTATGCTCTTTAGAGGAACAGCCTCCGGCCAACGTGTGCACATATCAACACACGTCAAAATAAATTGGTGTCCTCTAGCAGACTTTATCTTAAATGGACCAATGATGTCTATCGCCATTTTTTGAAATGGCCGAATGGGAATGTCTGCAGCCTGAATAGGTGCATCATGGCGTGGACCTCTGGATTTAATCTCTTGACATACTTTACAAGATCGACAATAGATTCGTATGTCCTTATTCACAGCAGGCCAAAAGAAAGATTGAAGAACTCTAGCTTTAGTACGGGAAAAACCCATATGTCCAGCACATTGCGAATCATGAGCGTGCTGTAAGATTTTAACTCTCATATTTTTAGGCACAAGGATTTGAGAATGAATGGACTTAGCGGAGTCTTGTACCATACGTACAAGTACGCCATTCTTCATCGTAATCCAAGATTTACGATTAGTATCCTTATTCGGATCACCTTTTGTTGCCAGAGTAAAGAATTTCTTTAGAGTAGGATCATCTTCCTGCTGTTTGATAAAGGAATCGTGGGAAATCTCCAAGGGATCATCTCGGATCTGCGCATCATTATCTTCAGAATATGAAGATTGTGGCATATTAAGAGCTTGAGCCCTAGTGATTACTGCATTAGCCGATTGCATATTAACATTTTCCCAATTAGAAATTTGCTGTGGAGTGCATTCTTTCACCCCGTGAATGCGACCGATGATAAGATCAGCGATCGGATTCGGCAAGAGACATGCTTGCACCTCTCCTGTAAAGAAAGGCGTAGCAATATTGATAATGGCAGTGGAGTACTTCTCCAATGTGCCACCAAATGTTACACATTTGACTATATTGCCTGTAGCTCGAGAAGGATTTACGAGTGATTGCCTCACTCCAATGGTAGTGCACCCCGAATCGAAAAGAATTGATACCGGAGTACCATCTATTAGGCCCCTATTAAAGACAAGAGCACCCCTTCCATTATGCGCAATTGACGCATGGAGAGCGGGAAGCGGGTGACCGCAGCTTAAAGTAGACACTGTGGTTGGATCGAATAATGTTTTGCATTGCGAACACTCAGATGCTCTAGCAAAATCGAAAGCGGAATTTGCTACACTGTTGGAGTCTTTTTTATCATTATTCTGATTATCGGTGTCGTGGAACTCCTGTTGTGCAGAGTTAGCCTGGTAATACGATTTACCATGTCTTTTGTGTTGTGATCTACCTCGGTTATAATTGTCTCTATAATTATTATTGCCTCTGTTATAACCCCTATTTGGGTTTGAATCATAATATTCATGATCATAATCATCATGCTCGTTGTATTGAGTATCCCTGTAATATTGGTTTTTTTTTCTCCATGAAGCACTTGGGTAGTTCCTATAGCTACTCCCTTTCCGAGAATTTCTAACATTATGGGTACCCCTCGCGTGTCGAGGACTATCAGCCCGATTCCAGTTCTTCGAAGAAGAACTCTGATTTGAGCGGTTATCTTGGTTTTGATACTTATTCCAATTAACCTTTTTATCAAATTTATTTTTAGCTCCTTGGAATTTGTGTGAGTAATTCTGATTATATTCTGTTGCCGAAGCAACTGGCATACTCTCTTTAATGTTAGAGTTACTAAGAATCATGTCAGGGTGTGCCGTGGCATACTGGTCACAATATTCTTCCATTTGCTTTATTGTACCAGGTTTACGCTCATGTAAGAACTCTAGGAATGATTTATTTACAGAAGACATGACCTTGTCTCTTAGCAATAAATCCGTAAGACCATCAAATGTTTTCTCTGTTTTGGATAATTCAATCCATCGTGAAAGTGTAATTCGTGCTTTTGAGATGAAATCTGAGAATTCTCCACCTACCTCAGGTCTCATTGTTTTAAACAAAAGACGGTAACCTTCCTCAGACAGCTGATATCTCTTTATCAAAGCTGCCCTAACAGCATCATAATTATCTTTGTCGGCCTCTTCAACAAAATATAACTTACTCAGAGACTCCCCTTTTAGATTTTCAGACAACTGATTCACATACTGTGATTTGTCAACATTATGAGATCGACAAGCCCGTTCAAATCTAGAAAGCCAAAATGTTATGTCATCACTGGTAGGGTTAAACGCTGGTACCTTGACCTTGTACACAAAGGGTTTACCATTACCACCAGATGCCTGATTAACATTACTCATACATGTCAATTTTAATTTCTCTAATTCAAACTCATGTTCTCTTATTGCTTTTCTCTCTTCAGCTTCTCTATCTAATTTTTTTTGTTCTGCAGCAGCAGCAACTTCTAATTTTTTCTGTTCTGCAGCAACTTCTAATTTTTTCTGTTCTGCAGCAACTTCTAATTTCTTCTGTTCTGCCTCAAATCTCCTTTCCTCCACTTGCATCTGCAATTTCTTAAGTTCAGCAGCAGTATCAGCTTCTTTTTCTAATCTTTTTTCTTCAGCTAGAGCTTTCCTTTCTTCTGCAGCAGCTTTTTTTTCTTCTATTTGAAGTTTTCTCTCCTCAGCCGCAGCTTTTTTTTCCTCAGCAGCAGCTTTTCTTTCTTCAACAGCAGCAGCAGTTTTTTTCTCTTCTGCAGCTAATGCTTTGTCATATTGAGCAACAGCCCATTGTTCTAAGTCTTTTCCAGTCTTATCAAGAGATTTTCCTTGTGCAATGAAATAATCTAATGTAGACATATTGTCTTCTTAAATCAGAAACCTGAAAAAGTAAATAAATTACCCTATTTCACTTTAATGGGAGACAAGTCTATACCATAGACTTAGTCTTAGTCCAAACTTGTATGGTTTATAATAACCAATGATAACTTGAGTACCTGTGGACAACAATAACTGTATCTCAAATACTGTGGGAGACAAGCCTTACAAAGGTCTTGTATATCTCAATGTAATCAAAGATCACTTGGGTACCTGTGGAAAAAATATTTCCCTTTACCAATCACTTTGGGAGACAAGCCTTACAAAGGTCTTGTACATTTTGTTTTATAATAATAACAATCATAAAGTACTGATCTGTACTATACTATCAGTGTATACCACTATACGTCATATGTCAACTAAAGACATTACAAAGGACAAACAAGAAAAGACAATATGAACACATTTGCAGAGATCAAATTAAATTAAATAGGAGAAATGAAAAAAATGATCACAGAAACCGTGATGATAACTGCCATAATATAACAAGACAAATACGCCACAGTGTATAAACATAAGGGTGTAAAGAAATCAAAAATAGAAAAGATGAGACCTACAATTATACAAACAAATCAAACAAAACTAAGGAACACAAAATTATTAACAAAAACAACGAAGAAAAGAACACCTCATCACAACTAACAGAAATAGCAGCAAATTGTTGCTAACAAATTTCCAATTAAGAAAATGTGTACCTATAGAATACTAGTACCAGACCAATGTCACTCGGCATACCTTGTACTAGTCACACAGAACATAAACTAATTTAGTACATAACAAATAACATGTAAGCATAAATAGCATATAGCATACAATATAATTTATGTCATGAATGGAATGTGTTGCAGGTATAGTGTTGTAAAGCAGGCACAGTTTATTTTAATACTAATAACTTGCCACTTTATTCAGTAATAGATTTAATTTTAAACTATTACACTGTCAATTTTTCTCTGTTGAGCATATGAAGATCCAACGATGAACTATGCACTTTATGTTCAACAACACTGTGATTCTTCTGTACGTTGAGAAATGTCAACAATACTGCTCCAGATATTTTCTACACTTGATACCACTGTCCTGTGTAATACTGTCTGTACAGCGAAAAACTGTCAACAAGCGCTGACCTAGATACAGCATCCTATCGGTAATACAGGTCAAGCTGACATCGACTGTATAGCTGTCCTACTGGTGTTGATGTGGTCAAACAAATGTTCTTTCAGCTGTAAACTGTGATTCTCAACACAAAACTGCGTAAGCTGGACCCAGGAATCTGGCTCGCCACTGTAAAGTTTCTTTCTTCTTTATTTGTTTATTTCCCACTCTGTAAAGTGTCAGTCTGTATGCTCTGTAAGGAAGAGTGGTGTGTTGTTGAGATCAGGCATGCCCCCAGTCTACCCAGCTGTAAATGGGTAACTCACCCTAGTCCTGAGTTAGGGAAGGCAAAGGCTCCAGGGGAAGCAGGCCCTAAACTTGGTCACTCCAACCGACGCAGGATGGTGTATGTATGAAGTAGAAGTGTAGAGTGTGATTACCGCGAATGGTGTACTGTTCGTGTGCTGACCAATATAACCACTCATACACTTGTGTCTACAAGGCACCAATGCAGACTGCTGGAATCTTTGTTTACTCAATTTATTCAGACGTACACACTGGGACATACGAGTACATCATGGTATGTTGACATATCAATTTGTAGGTATACATAGCAGATCTGAAGTCATGACACATTCAGAAATAATGGGCAGTACATCAAAAGTTCAATTGTCATGATACATTATGGCCGCATCCCCCTATCTGACTAAACGCGTCAGTGAAGGCAGATCGGTAAATAACTAAAGTTACTTGACGTCCATAGTTTGTAGCATATATTATGAAACCACGAAAGAGGGGGTTTCTAGCAAGATTGAGATCTCCCTGTCACTGTCCGATAATAGGATAAATAATCTGTTCTCTTGGCAGTGATCAAAACATATGATGACCGAAATCTAACATGGCTGCCTCCCTGAGTTGTCGTTCACTCATTCATAGGAAGGAGAATATAAGCCAGAGTTAATTTATAATGGGTATATAAATGATTTCATAAATGTTTCCATACAGCTCTACGGTGATCAGGTTAATTCACGTAGCCATAACCGCTGCAGGAAAGTCTGTCATCTTCGTCGATACAAAACACGACCCTAGCGATACGAAGCACAATGTTCCATCTAGGTCGAATCGACATGAGATCATCAATATAGGGTCTGGCAATACATGGAGTCCGAATTATACATTGTACCGTACCTTAGGAGAGTCTCTAACATAAACTATAGTAGAGATACCATCTCCTTTAGAAGAAAACCACTTCCTGAATCATATTTCCTTAAGAATCTACCAGCCCTTTGAAAAATGCGTACCCGCCATTATCACGGTACATCGGAACTCATAACGACTTGTCAAGACAACTCATACTTCCGCTAGACCGGAATAATAAGAATCTAGTCCCGCCTACCCATCCAAAATATACAATATAGGACTGATTCTACTTGTACTAATAATATGTAATACATATGAATTCAGGCCATAAACACAATAAGCAAATTAATATATTTTCTGGCCCTAAAAAAATAAGTACAAACGTAAGCGCAATATCCTTGCGCCGGATCAATATCCAGAACAATTACTCCTATAATCAAAAGTGTGAATCAAACATGGATTATCTCGCTTTTACCATAGACAGCATTTTCATACACAAATGAATGAATGTCTATATTTTTCCCATATTAAATAGCCATATCGATTTTTGTAATATGTGCGTCAAAATATGCACGCAACAGCATGGCAACACACATATAGGCAAACCTGTCACTGTAAGGATATTTAATAAATCACTTTAAATCTTGTTACGTCTTGCTATGCCGTGTTGATTCGTCACCCTGAAAGTTCATAAGTCGCTGTATATGTTGTTAAATCATCATTTTGATAGGTAAGACACCTAATGTTGGTACACCACCCTTTGCTATTTTGGACCCTGTATGTTTAATCATCCTTTTTAGGACTTCGGACCCTGTATGTTTTAGTCACCTGGTATGTCAAAAGTCACACTACATGCTTGTAAAGTATACATCACACAACCAACTTTTAAGAGAAAGTTGAAAAACTGAGTAGAGACCTATGAAAAAGCCGGCAACAAAAGTGGGCAATTTCATAAAAATCACATAAGTTGCCTAGTCCAACGTGCTTAAATTTCGTGAAGTTGGCTTGGACGGGTTATAAATAGTTCATTCTAAATTAAGACTTTCTTTTCCTGAATGTCGCTGATTTTTCCTGTTAGCATAGCTTCCTTATGGCGGTAATTATCGTCAGCAAAGTTTTGCTTTCACGTCTGGCTGAGACATTTACTTTTCGCATTTGACACCTTTCTGTTGACAGAGACATAGCCGCAAATATTTGATGTGGACGATTGTCTACACAGTGTTGCTTCATATGCTCTTAAAATAGAACAGAACGGAATAGCGAAATTATACGGACAATTCTTACCAGTAAACCGATACAACAATCCGAAGCACGTATTCAGTTCGTGTCACATTTTCCTTGCACAATATGGCCCCCGTTCTAGGAATCTGCGAATCGTGATTCGTTTATTGGATTTGGATATCGAATCGAATAGAGAAATGTATTCGTTTTTCTTATTGAAATGTGAATAGAAGCATATGTTTTTTCTTACATCATCATAAACATCACCTTTGAACTCTGTAAGGTGTGTATGATTTCTACAAACTGACGTCACGTCTTCCTGTCACGTGCCATCCAGCTCCAAGTCTTTCTATCTTCATGATTGTCATTACCATCTCCAGTTATCTTGTCAGTGTGTTTTTCAGTCTACTTCTGCTCTTTTTGCTTACATATTACATGAGTATTAACATATTACAGTAATGTTGTTTACATTGATTTCTAGAATGTTGGTTATTAAGACTGTTGATATTTGTAACTGAAGCATGTTTGGCTTAAACACTACTTTACCGTTGCTGATAAACATTTTAAATTACAACAGACACAGGCCTCGTTTTCTATTTCAGTATCCTGTGGAAGTTAATGGATGACATTAATAATAAATAATCATGCAGAAATGACAGAATGTGCGCATGTGTCTACCGTTGAAACTCTGTTAGCCACATACGTCAGAGTACAGGCAGGAATCTATATCGGTGTGTAGTGGGCGCCTCAGTTTATGGTCTATTAAAAAATGGGCCTGAAAGGACAGTCAAGAACAAGGGCACTTGCGTGACTGCAGAACAGGCATATTATTGACTGTGAATAACCGCGATAAGCTATGAAGTTGACAACAGTAAGTTTATATGCAACACAACAGGTACTTTCACAGCCGCCTCAGATTTACAGAATTGATAAATCAAGAGTTGTGTGTGTAGATGTGTTCAGTCAAAACAATGTTCATGCAACAATAACAGGGCAATCCACATAGGACGTCAGTAAACTCACGACGTATAAAGTCAATGAGTCTTGAAACAGCCGTTGACGTTTTTCTTCATTATTTATTGTGGACGCCACAGTGACAAAATGGTTACGCAAATGTGTAGGCACATCAAACAGTCATTATCACAGCAACATTCAATACAGCAATAAACGGTAGACAGCATTACAATGATGAGTCAGATGCATGTTATATTTCATAGTGCTGTAAATGTAGTCAGGTGGAAAACTCCATCCTTTTCTATAACAGCCAGGAGATAACCAGATGTATGAGATCAGTTCACTCTCCTTAGTTTGACTTCAGCAAGACAGACACGTCTGCCGAAGTATAAATAATGTCCTCAAAAATATCCTCTAGATAATAAAGGTTTTCCAAACCTAGTTCATTTAACAAAGTAGCAAGTAATGGTCCTTGGTACCTGCATCAACCGATGCAGTACAATGCAGCGACATGTGAGCTGGGAAAAAACATCTCGTGACGACGACTTTCGCAGACAGGCTATGAATCGAAATCGCTCACGACCCAAAATCAATAGAGTTAATGAAAGAGTCAATTTACCTTGCTTTCATGAAATACACAGAAATATCACGCCTCCCGACATGTGGGAAACACTAGAGGTATTATCTCGAATAAACGAAATATCCATTAAGAGGACTACACATCCCTGACAGAACAAAAATAGCGGAGATCCCCTCTTCAACGAGGCATCTCTTTCGCCATTCCAAATCGCTCACACCCACTAGTGGTGGGCGGAAACCGATCGACAAAGAAGCAAGACAAGTCATGCGCAGTCCAGCGCAAAACGACCACAGCTCAAACTTAACTGCATTCGATACCAACGCGAGAAGACAAATGCTTACCGAGAAAAGTGACTATAAATTCCAAGCAGTTGTTGCCCTTGCGTTATAAAACAGATATTGAAATAAAACGATGTTGCGAGAATTTATCACGCAACATATCACCACCTCCTCCCGATAAAAAAAAAATGTGGAACATATTTTTTTTTTCAATATCAAAGAGCAAGCGATAAGCGGCTCAAAACGCACGAATTATGCGCTGATAATTAACTAAATTGCCAAACAATAGGCTAATTATAGAGTGTCTGGTGAGGATATACCTCAACAGAAAAATAAATATGTCTCAAAAAATATTCACATCGGGGAGGTGTCACCAACACACATCACGTTAGCATGTAAACACAATATACGTATGCAAGTTACTATAATCATCATTAAACAGCATACTCTAATATTGTCTTTAAAAATGGATGTACAAATCTGATAGGAAAATTTAGATAGTACATTCTTTGACATGTAATGACATAAGTACATAGTAAAGTTAAACTACATGACGATCCAGGACATATGCTCTGGTATTCCGAGGGTAAGTACACAATCTAGAACTCGTAAGGTAAGTCCTCAGCTCAACAATGACATTCTGAGAAAGTACAAGCAATATAATGCTAATTAATAACTAATATGCTTCATAAGGTACAATACATTATTAATAATTGTGGCTGTTTAGTAAACTAACGGCCCTTATATTAACTACTCAGTCCTCCTCTATCATTTTAAAAAACGAACAGAAGAAGATGACAACAAAGCACGATAGTGTGTACATATAAAGTAAGTACAGATGTGCTAATCTATTGTAGAAATATAGGTGTGTTATGACTCTATAAATATATGGAAATATAGGACAGAAGTATTAGTTGGAGTCATGTGGGCATCTAGACAAAATGTCAGCCATCACATTATCCGCACCACGGATAGCTCGTACCGTGAAGTGAAAAGGTTGAAGAGCTATAGCATATCGAGTGGATCTCGAACTCTTCAAATTCTTAGTCTGAATAGCTGTAAGAGCTTTCTGATCAGTCTCTAGAATGAAATGTGCGCCCAGGAGGAATCTTTGTAGCTTTAGAATTGACCAAACCATCGCTAACAACTCACGGTCTAAAACCGAGTAGTTCCTCTCTGCCGCATTTAGTTTTCTAGAAATGTACATAACAGGATGCAGAGTATTTGCATATTCTTGCATCAGTGCTGCTCCAATCCCAGTGGATGAAGCATCACTCCGAAGAACAAAAGTCCTATCAAGAGTAGGTAATCTTAAGATGGGAGGAGAAGAAAATATATTCTTGATTTGGTCTAGTGAAGATTGGCATTCTTCAGACCAACGGACCAGATTAGGCGAACCTTTCTTCAACAATGTTGATAGAGGTGCCATGATCGAAGATAAATTTGGAATAAATCTCCCATAAAATTGAATTAAACCTAAGAGACTCCTAACTTGTTTCTTCGTTTTAGGAACAGAGATGTTCAGTATTTTGGAAGTATTGTGGTCTTCTGTCTTCAAGAGACCATGACCAACACGATGACCCAGGAAAGAGATTTCACCAAAACCAACAAAAGCTTTAGAAGGTTTTGCTGTCAAATTATTCTCACGTAGAGTGGACAGTAAGTCATATAACCCTAAATAGTGATCTTCCCAGGTATCACTGAAGAGACAGATGTCATCTAAGTATGCGATGACATCCGAACGATGTGACAGAATTCGACGCATCATGCGAACGAAAGTGGCAGGGGCGTTCATGAGACCAAAAGGCATAACATTCCATTGAAATAGACCCCTAGGTGTAGAAAAAGCAGTAAGAGGTTTGGCATGCTCTGCTAAAGGCACTTGCCAATAACCTTTAGACAAGTCAAGTTTAGTGAAGAATCTAGAATTAGAAAGTCTAATCAGTAGATCTTCTAACAAAGGCATCGGTTCAGCGTCGAACTTTGTGACCTGATTCAATTTGCGATAATCAACGCAAATTCGTATGTTCTTATCCTTCTTCCGGACAATAACCATGGAAGAAGAATATGGTGAAGTCGATGGTTCAATTATATTTAATTGAATCATTTCATCCAATTCCTTTTCCACTTGCGACTGAAAGTGTATAGGAATAGGATACGGCCTAACCCTAATTGGATTATTGTCGGTAAGAATTATGTCATGTTCTATGACATCTGTGTGTCCAGGAATGTCAGTGAGAACATCCTGAAATGTTTGTAACATCGACAAGTCTCGTCGATGTTCGTCACCAGAAAGATTAGGAGAAACAGAAACGTTTTTCCAAGATTCCGTGGAATGTAATGGAACCACTGGAAGGGGAAGGTTGACATCAGAGAAGGTAGCTTCCTCATCCTGAATGACAGACAGGGATGAATAATGACCGTGAGGTGCAGGAGCATCATCCGTTGCCTGGAAAATAGGCAGCAAATAGTCCGGACGTTCGTGAAATTCCGAAAGCATGTTTATGTGGAAAGTTTTATGCTTTCCATCAATATCGACCACATAGTCAACATCGGAAATCCGAGAGACTATTGCATACGGACCTTTCCATGCAATAAGAAGTCTATTTTCCCTACTGGGGAGTAGGACGAATGCTTTGTCACCTGGACAAAGTTGTCGTAGACATCTATTCTTGTTAGCAAACTGCCTTGCCTTCTCTTTAGCAATTTCTGATGAAGCAGTTGCTAGCTTACATGCCTCAATGATCTTTTGTCTAAGAGCAATGACATACTCATATGAGGATTGAGTTTCATCGCTAATATCATCGGCAGTGATGAGATCGTGTAATAAAGACATAGGGCCGCGTGGACGCGCGCCAAAGACAAGTTCGAAGGGAGAAAATCCTGTGTGTTCATTAGGGACTTCTCTATAGGCAAAGAGAGCCGCGGGTAAAACCCTGTCCCAATCTTGAGGATGATCTTCAGTTATCTTACCAAGCAAAGTCTTGAGCGTTCTATTCAGACGCTCAACTAACCCATTAGACATAGGATGGTAGATACTACTGAGAGATCGTTCAATATGTAAGGTAGACATTACCTGTGACATAGTGTCAGATATGAGTTGAGTGCCATGGTCTGACAATATTTCTCTGGGGAACCCCAAGCGAGAAAATATCAACCAAAGAGCATCTGCGATATCTGTAGTAGATATGCTCTTAAGAGGAATAGCCTCTGGCCAACGTGTGCACATATCGACACATGTAAGGATAAACTGATGTCCTCTGGCCGACTTGACCTTAAAAGGGCCAATAATATCTATGGCCATTTTCTGAAACGGCCGAATAGGAATGTCAGCAGCCTGGATAGGCGCAGCATGTCGTGGTCCTCTAGATTTGACCTCCTGACATACCTTGCATGATCGGCAGTAAATACGAATGTCCTTATTGACAAAAGGCCAAAAGAAAGCCGCAAGGACTCTCGACTTCGTACGGGCAAAACCCATATGTCCAGCACATTGCGAGTCATGAGCATGTTGCAATATTTGGACTCTCATGCTCTTGGGAACAAGAATTTGCGAATGTGCCGACGTAGCCGAATCTTGTACCATACGTACAAGTACGCCGTTTCTCATTGCAATCCAAGATTTTCTATTTGTATCCTGATTCGGATCACCTTTCTTCGCAAGAACGAAGAATTTTTTTAAAGAAGAATCTTCTTCTTGCAATTTTATGAAAGAGTCACGAGTGATTACTAAGTGACTATCTTGGCTATCAACTTCATTATCACTATTCAGTGAAGTTTCGGGTGTTTGTAGAGCTTGTGCTCTTGTAACTACTGCATTTGTAGCTTGCATGTTATTATCTTCCCAAGCAGCAATCTGCTGTGGGGTACACTCCCTAACTCCGTGAATACGACCAATAATAAGGTCCGCAATAGGATTAGGTAAGAGACAAGCATGCACATCTCCAGTAAAGAAAGGAGTGGCAATGCGAATTACAGCAGTAGGATATTTTTCTAGAGTGCCGCCAAATGTGACACATTTAATAACCCTTCCTGTAGCACAAGATGGATCTACAAGCGATTGTCTAACACCAATAGTGGTGCATCCGGAATCGAAAAGTAGTGAGACCGGAGTATCATTAACAAGACCCTTATGTAGAATTAAAGAACCCCTCCCGTCATGCGCAACAGCAGCAGGAAGAGCGGGAAGTGGGTGACCACAACTCAAAGTAGTTATGGTACCCGGTTCGAATAAAGTACTGCATTGGGGACATTTGTTTGCTCTCTCAAAGTCAAAAGCAGAACTAGTGACAGCGTCAAAGTTTTTACTATCAACAACATGATTACAGGCTGCCTCAGTTTCCTGTTGTACAGCATTAGCCTGCTGATATCTCTTTTTTTTGTGTTGAGATCTACCCCGACTATTATTACCTCTGAAGTTATCAGAGTTATTATTATCTCTGCAGTTATTATTGTCTCTATTGTAATTGTTATACTGGTTCGAATTCCAGTTTCCACGATTACTATCATGTTCACATTGATGCGAACATCTATTTGTTTGGTTCTGAGGTCTTCGGCAGGAATAACCTCTATTACCATATCCTCTTTTGAAATGCTTATAATTATTAGGGTGATAGTAACGAGTACTATCAGGTTGTCTCCAATTCTTCGAAGAAGAATCACCATGAAATTGATTTCCATGATTTTGACAGAAATTACCGCTACTCTTTCTATCAAAATTTTGTTGGGATCTACGAGCAAAGTTTTGACCATACGGAGCTGCCGAAGCAACTGGTAAACCTTCTTTCACCTTAGAGTTACCCATGGTTATGTGTGGGTGCGCAGTTACGTATTGGCAACAGAAATCTTCCATTTCTTTTATTGTTTTAGGTTTACGTTCATGAAGGAAAGCAAGGAAAGACTCATTGACAGACGACATGACTTTGTCTCTAAGTATTAAGTCCATAAGTCCTTCATAAGTTTTTTCCGTCTTAGATAGTTCAACCCATCGTGAGAAAGTAATGCGTATTCTTGCAATAAACTCGGAGAATTCAACTCCATTTTCAGGTAACATGTTTTTAAATTGTAGACGATAGCCGTCTTCGTTAAGCTGATATTTCTTTAACAAAGCGGCCCTGACAACCTCATAATTGTTCTTGTCAGGTTCATCCACTATATTTAATATACTTAGAGCTTTACCTGTCAGTATCCCTGATAACTGATAAACATATTTTGCTTTGTCTATGTTATGAGCT
Source organism: Oreohelix idahoensis (assembly GCA_024509875.1). NCBI lineage: Eukaryota > Metazoa > Mollusca > Gastropoda > Stylommatophora > Oreohelicidae > Oreohelix > Oreohelix idahoensis. Next base: position 217,340 of record JAMPIV010013229.1, read on the forward strand.
GTACATGCTTGTTCAAATCTGTCCAGATAGAACATTATGTCATCGCTGGAAGGACTAAATGTTGGTAACTTAATCTTAAAAGTATCATTATTAGCCTTACCAGAAGATGAACCCTTGTTTGAATCATTACCATTACTCATGCTTGTCAATTTCAATTTTTCCAACTCTAAAGCTAAGACCTTTTCTTCATGTTCCATTTTTGCTTTCTCTTTCCTCTCATCAGACTCTCTCTGTAATCTTCTTTCCTCAGCCTGAGCCTCTTTTTGAAGTCTTTCATTTTCAGCTTCTTTTTCAAGTCTTTTATTTTCAGCCTCTTTTCAAGTCTTTTATTCTCAGCCTCTTTTTCAAGTCTTTTATTCTCAGCCTCTTTTTCAAGTCTTTTATTCTCAGCCTCTTTTTGAAGTCTTTCAGCTTCTAGCTGTAGCTGGAGTTTTCTCTCCTCAGCTTCTGATTCCCTTTTTTGTTTTTCCATTTCCATTTGGAATCTTTTTTCATCCACCTGCATCTGCAGTTTCTTTTGTTCAGCTTCCATTGCTTTATCATATCGAGCAGTTGCAAATTCTTCTAACTTATCACCAGTCTTCCCAAGCAATTTACCCTGCTCAATAAAGTGCTCAAATGTAGACATGTTGTCTAACATATGAGTCCAAAACCTGAAATAATTAACTAATTTATTTCAAACCTAAGTGTAACAAGTCTTAATTAAGCACTTGTATATTCACATCACCTTATATTATCCCAGTCTCTGTGGGAAACAAGTCTCCAATCAAAGAACTTGTATATGAAATATCAGCACTCAATTCTTGATCATAAGTGCACTTCTCATTCAATAGTGCACGACACTATTCATCATTCATTTATCATCAGTATAGTAGTAACAGTGCATTAGCATAGCCCATTAACTAATTACTATAACTGTAAACAATGACTATGTAAACACATGCAGAATGTAAACATTGAAAATGTAAACAATACAAACAATGTAAACAATAACAATGTAAACAATAACAAAGATCAGCAACAATACAAAAACTTTCGCAGAAATCAACTAAAAATAAAGCAGAAATTAATGAAATATCACAAAAAATGTGACGATATCTGCGATAGAATTAAACAAAATACATGACACCACAGTGTATAAACAAAAATGTTGTATGAAACTAAATTATAGACAAGAGTAGGCTAACAAACACAAACAAATCAAAACAAAACTAAAGAATGCGAAATAATAACGAAAACAATATTAAAACATGTCATCACAGCTAACATAAATAGCAACAGAAGTCGCTTAGCAAATTCCAGTATTGGAAATTTGCAAACCTTACAGAAAACGCTCACAATAGACGACCTCTATGACGTGGCATAATCTAACGGAGACACCACCCAACCGAGAACCCGCTGAAATATAAACATATAAATATACAAATAACATATAAACATAAAACATATAGAATGAGATGATACACAGAAGACTCAGCAGAAGTATAAGGGCACAGTTTACATACAAACAGGCCACTTAACTTATAGGCTTCCAATCGTAGAACAGCAGAAAAAACGGATGTCAATCAACGTCCTAAAGAGCGAAGCTCCAACGATGATGGCACATCTGAACTGCTTCCACTGCTAACACGATGGTACAAGAGCTTCTGACATACTGTGTGTTGAGTTGTTTCGGCACTTGACCTTCTAATCCAAAAGTAAGTTGATGGAAATCGGTACTTGGCCTTCTTCAGAAAACAACCCGTTTCAACCGGCACTTGACCTTCTCAAAAAACGACAGCACTGGAACCTTGACAGCAGCAACTTGCTTGACTTGCGTAAAAGATAACAGCAGTCCGAGTTATCCGGCAACATGTAACAACGCCGGGTACTGTCAAATTCTTGTTTCCGTCAAAAAATTGAAATTTGACTTTTACCGGGCAACGCCGAGTACTTTGAAAATTTTGAAGATGTTGACTGTATTGAAGAATGTTAATTTCTTGAAGGATGCTGATGAATTCTTGTTGAAAATGAAGTGGGTAAGGGACCCCGTGTTTGCTAGTACCAGAATCAAACCAGCTTATGGCCACCAAATGATGCGTGATGCCATATGATGATGGATGGCATCCGCATGTCTGGTTTTGTGTAGTGTGTAGATGTGTTCAGTCAAAACAATGTTCATGCACAATAACAGGGCAATCCACATAGGACGTCAGTAAACTCACGACGTATAAAGTCAATGAGTCTTGAAACAGCCGTTGACGTTTTTCTTCATTATTTATTGTGGACGCCACAGTGACAAAATGGTTACGCAAATGTGTAGGCACATCAAACAGTCATTATCACAGCAACATTCAATACAGCAATAAACGGTAGACAGCATTACAATGATGAGTCAGATGCATGTTATATTTCATAGTGCTGTAAATGTAGTCAGGTGGAAAACTCCATCCTTTTCTATAACAGCCAGGAGATAACCAGATGTATGAGATCAGTTCACTCTCCTTAGTTTGACTTCAGCAAGACAGACACGTCTGCCGAAGTATAAATAATGTCCTCAAAAATATCCTCTAGATAATAAAGGTTTTCCAAACCTAGTTCATTTAACAGAGTAGCAAGTAATGGTCCTTGGTACCTGCATCAACCGATGCAGTACAATGCAGCGACATGTGAGCTAGGAAAAAACATCTCGTGACGACGACTTTCGCAGACAGGCTATGAATCGAAATCGCTCACGACCCAAAATCAATAGAGTTAATGAAAGAGTCAATTTACCTTGCTTTCATGAAATACACAGAAATATCACGCCTCCCGACATGTGGGAAACACTAGAGGTATTATCTCGAATAAACGAAATATCCATTAAGAGGACTACACATCCCTGACAGAACAAAAATAGCGGAGATCCCCTCTTCAACGAGGCATCTCTTTCGCCATTCCAAATCGCTCACTCCCACTAGTGGTGGGCGGAAACCGATCGACAAAGAAGCAAGACAAGTCATGCGCAGTCCAGCGCAAAACGACCACAGCTCAAACTTAACTGCATTCGATACCAACGCGAGAAGACAAATGCTTACCGAGAAAAGTGACTATAAATTCCAAGCAGTTGTTGCCCTTGCGTTATAAAACAGATATTGAAATAAAACGATGTTTCTTGGTAGGATGTAGATAGAAGAGTAAGGATGCTTCTACCTTAAGGGAGATGTCACAAGATATTTTCAGAAGTCAAGAACAATGTTGCATTGGGCTGAACAATTGTTAACTCATATCTGATCCGTCGCCTTTTGTGAAGGATTTAAGCAATGGTTTTTAGCTCGTTCAAGCCCCTATCTGAGTTAATTCAGCGAATTTCCTCTTATAATGCTATAACTCTGTGTAGAGGTAAATATATATATATAAAGTCGTGCTCTTACGTTTGCTTTCATACATGTAATAACTGAATCAACTATGTTTGTTTAGTTTTAAAATAACATGTAACAAATTTAATAGTGAATTAGTCTTTAACGGGTTAAAATAAATATGGAAAGATTGGTGAAATTTTAGATGAAAGCATCTTCATAGAGACTTAATAGGGGAGTGATAAAAGTCGGTTTTGCTGATGCCTTTTAATCAGGACTTAACTGATCTAGGTGAGTCCTGCAGCCGTGGTTTCCGTCACTTCTTTTTGGCGATGAGTGCACTTCTCCACATAAATCGTCCAATGTAGGCGGTCAATGTTGATGCTCTTCTCTCACACTAGCGGCGTAGTAACGTTAGTACTTCAAACCCTCTGATAGCTTGTAACCACGAACTGTTTAGACAAAATAGAAAGAACAAGTGCCTCCGCTTAGTACACTGAATTGGAAGCTTTACAGGCGCATCCTCTCGCTGTTTACCCACCAGTGTTAATCTCTCAGAAGAATTAAATTCTTGAGTACACAGCGTAACTCAAAGACGGTGATTAAAAATCACCAGTACTCTTGTGGGTATTAAACTGGGAAAATGTGTCTGGACAGCGCGAAAAATGGCGAGTCTGAATTACAATTAACAAAGTACATAGCTCTCACAAAATGATACTATACACTTCAGGCACCTGTGATGTAATCATCACTCATTACTGCTCCCTTCGGAGTCTAGGGTCACCTCTGCTGTCGGTTTTCCGCACGACTTGCAAGAAATAATCACCAGCGCTTTCTGTAGTGGTTCATGAATGTACTATTTTCATATGTTGAGGTTGCCAGCCTCATATATATATATATATATATATATATATATATATATATATATATATATATATATATATATATATATATATATATATATATATATAATATATATATATATATATATATATATATATATATATATATATAAAATTATATATATAACCACTAAGCAAGAAAAACATGTCAAATTCATATTTGTAAAATAAACGTTACATTTACCCCAAAAATCTACAATCTCCTCGCACAGGTTAGAATGGACACGAGCAGTTTAGGTTATATGCTCTCGAATCACTTCGCTTGAGAAATTTCTGTTATGACGGGTGTTCTGTGAATCACTTGGTCTGGAAATATTTTGATTACTCTTATGACGGGTGTTCTGCGAATCACTTGGTCTGGAAATATTCTCATATTACGGGTGATGTGATTCCTTAGGTATCCAGACTTCGTATTTAAAATGCGGGTTTACTTTTTTAAGTTTTAAGTTGCCCAAATACGTTCTATCTGTCACTTTTAAGTTTGGAATCCTTTGTCCGACCCTTCTCTTTCTGGCTTTTGGGAGTTGCTAGCTTGAAGTTGCGAAGTTTTCTGATCTGTGACTCCGCTTTCACAATATTATATTCTGTTTCCAGTTTAAATCTCGGATGGTACTTCCGCAGAATTTTCCAATGAGATTCCTTGTTTATTCTGCCTTCTCAAATCAAACCAATGGTTAGCTCTTTAGCACTACCTTGGTTGGGGTGTTTTAATTCAAAATATACCCCACGTGTTTAAAATATTACATTTTAAAATTCCCTCGCGTGACCTCTTTCAAATAATGCGGTAATATTTCCACCAACTGACAAACAAACCAGGGAACTTATTTGATGTCCATATGCTACCTTCAAATATTGTCTTCCCCAGACGATTATCTGTAATAATCTCACAGGAGTAGCCCGGCGAAAGCTATTATCTCATTAACGCCTGTGTTTCCGCACACCTCTGACGGCTCTCTCAGACAGACAATATTGGCTTCCTATTCATCCTCGTACGACACCATATTGTGTCAAACTAGGATCGTCTCCTATCAAAGGTGGCCCGCGACTCAAAGAGATAAACGTATTACTGCTGACCGGGGATAATGACTGGGTATTGTTACGATTATGATATTCGGCCAAAAGATTCGGAGAATATCATCACCAACCAAGATCTGCTTACTCGGAGCAAGCAAGAGGACATGCACACCATCATAGCTGGCAGACGCTGGAGCTGGGTTGGCCATGTCCTCAGAAGAGACCCCGATGCCATAACAAGAACAGCTATGCTATGGACCCCTGAAGGAAAACGAAAGAGAGGCCGACCAAAAACAACTTGGCGGAGGACTGTGGAGGCTGAGATGCAAAGAATAAACCAGAGTTGGGGCACTGTACGAAGGATGGCTGCCGACCGAGCAAAGTGGAATCAATTTGTTGTTGCCCTACAAGACGCCACCAGGCGTAATGGCCACTGACTGCTATGACGGTCGGCGGCTAAGGATCAAAGAAGAAAGATTGTTACGATAATACCACAGTTCACCTGACGGAACGTAAATACTTCTCGGGAGTGGTCACAGTAAAAGAATGTAAGGGCAATAAATATGCCAAATAATAGGACGATAAGTGAGAAAAATGAAGAAATGAAGAGATACTCCCGGAGTGAATGAGAGTTATAAATATTGCACAACTGATATCGTCACATCAACAAGAGAATAACACTTGGGCGTTATGACCCTAAGTGAGCCCGTCGCTCGCAAAAGCACTTTTTCTCACGTGGGACCCCATCTGATGATCGGATTACCTTTTGTAGTACTCTTTTGTATCGCGCTCCGTATCATGTCAGTTGATGTCAGACAAATCGACTTAGACCAGGACTGTAACACTAGACTGCGGTAACATTTTTGTTTACCTACCGTTTTATACTGGCTCTTAACGTTTGAGACAGGCCTTGGGGTTCTGAACTCGTTCCAATATTGGCAGCTTTGACGTGTAAAATACTTTTGACAGCGTGAGCCAGCTAATTATCTCTCTTATAAACGTTGAACCTCTGTCTGAAGCCATGATACTTAAGATACACACACTTGTTCCTCTTCCATTCTTTTGGTTGGATACATAATAATAATAATAATAGCCCCTTCAGTCATATCTGATTCTGGGAATGCGCCCCTGAGGTGACAGCCTTCAGCTTCTTTTCGACGTTTTCTCCTCTCTTCTGCTTGCCACGAGGGCTTATTTTGTTGTATACATTATTGATATCTCAATTAGTTCATTTTGTTTTCACGAAGTAGTTTTCTTTGTCCATCTCTCTAGTTCTTAATGGCACGTTTAGCTGGTCGTTATAACATTTGAATTTATTAATCACGTTAGAAGGAAGTAATCCACCTTCTTGGAACATGTTATGAACAGAAGAAAGATGGAATATAGTGTGACGACAAGAATGATTGACGGAAAAAAGAGATAGAGAACAACAAAGATAGAAGATACTGGGACAGTTTGACATCATGGCATGGACAGAAAATACCAACAGAATTGATAAACAGTACTGGAGACAGGAGGTTGTGCAGAGACAACATCGCCTACGCCACTAGGCATGATACTTGAAGAAGTAGCAGATGGTCGTATGTTATGACACGGTCACTCTCGCAGCGAGAGGGTATCGTCTGTCGGATGGACCTGAAATATGCCCCGGAGTGCCTATTGCTTCTCTGTCTTTTCTGCTGTCGAGTCTTTCTTTCGTTCTTTCTTTCTTGTGCTTACCATTTATCAATTTCCGTTATTTGTTTACAATTTTCACACTTCGGGTGTTCCTCTCTATTTATTTATAAGTAGTGCCTTGTTACTTTCTATTTATATTTACCCTTTTATGTTTTTTCAGCAGTACTCTTTTCAATGTGGCTATCACTGCACTATTTCTGGGCGTCTCCTGGACGTTTATCTCCCCGTCATAGTGCTAATTGCGGGTGTTGTGCTGATAACCTCTCTCCCGGCACTGTCTTCACCCTGGTCTCTCCCTTCTTATCTGCTCGTATGGGAGCCGCGCTGGTGTAATGGCTACGGCGTTGTACTGGCGACCAGGTGTTCATGGTTCAAACCCGGGCGTCGGCGTTTGAAGAAATGTTTACGGCCGGAAATTTCACTGAATAACCTGAACGGCTCCTGTGATAAACCCTCTGTGGATGGGAAGGAGCGAAGCTCCTGAATGGGTTGGAAGGAAAGTCCTCAGGGCCTCGCAATGACATGTCATTGGGCCGAAGGGCTGAAAGCCCAAGTGCCGCTGGGTAAGGAAAAAAAAAAAATCTGCTCGTATTGTTGAAAATAACAGCAACAAGGAGCAACATTTCCCGAATTTGCAACACTAAAGAAGGAATGTATCATTTTAGTTGCTTTGTCACGTCCTGTGAGGTTCTGAAGAGAGTGTCATGTTTGATCGCCCAGTGAAATCAGTGCTAATGCCGGGAAGTTGTGGGTCAGCATACGCCGTCAATTCGAGGAAGTTGTTAGCTGAAAATATTTCAGCAAAAGTTGAAATTTGAAGTAAACTCGTCATGTAGACACTAAAATGAGTTAACGTACTGCCAGGCACATAATATTGTTGTACAAATCAGTGACTGGGCTCAGACGTTCGAGTGTTAGCGTTTTCTGTCTTTTTCATCAGACTGTTTTGCATATGCATTATTTCAAGTTTTTTCTTTCAAACTGTTTTGTGTGTTCCTTGAATGTTTTGTTTGTTTATCTGTTTGGTTTTTTTAAAAACCGTTTTGTGTGTAGTTTTTTTTTTTAAACTGTAGCTAGGAGTATTTTTTTTACATAATTATTTAAACTGATGTCTGCACCTTGAAGTATAAAAAAATATTAACTTATTGTGTGTAGCTTGAAGTATTTTAAAAACTGTTTTGTGTGTACCTTAAAGTATGTTCGTGTGTGTGGTTTTTTTAAAACAGCTTTGTGGATAGATTAAAGTGTTTTTGATTATTTTTTCCGCAGATTATTCTGTGTTCAGCTATACCGTATGCACGCGCGCACACACACACACACACACCCACACCCACAGCGCCGCGTGTAGTTGTCTGGGGCCCCTGAGGAGACAACGAAATAATATGCCTACTGCTTGCACAAACATGTCATGGGAGGCGATTAAATTGAGGCTGTGTTTGGGACAATTTGATCGTGTAAAACAGATTGTTAGACATACCATCGCCGCAAGAAGACATGAATGTTTTGATGGAGGTTCCCTGCGAAGTGGTAAAACCATGATCCATATTTTAGTTGTTCCCTTTTTTTTTTTTTTAACGTATGCCCGCTATTACTCAAGGCGAAATCTCTGGTTAGTATGTCTAACCTGAGACTGATTTTACGTGAGTATCCTATTTTCCCTGTATGCTGACAGGTGTGTTCTCGCCATTCAGGCAGATACTCGCCGTCTTCGGAGGGTACCCATTAGAGCTCAGGAGCCGTTCAGGTTATTCCAGTCCCTGGTCGACGACACTTCTTCAAATGTCTTCGCCACGGCTCGAAATCCATTAATTGTTCCTTTCAATAAATGTCACATTTTGGGGGGAAAAGTATTTCACTACGTGTATCTGTATGTAATGTGTTTTAAATCTGCTGTCTGGGCCGTAAAGCGTTGATTGCTGATTTCTGAATACGTATCGAGTGCTGTTCAATAGCATGAAAAAGTATTTTATGCAGCCAATTTTTAGTCAGAGGAAGTAAGAAGGCGAGTTCTTGAGTGTTCTATAGAGCCATTCCTAACATAAGGAAGTGAATCATGAGCAATTAGCACGAACATCTCTGGAGGCCACAGAGATGTAGTTTTACAGAAGAATGTTAAGAAACAATGGACAAGTAAACAGAGTTATGATGATGTCCTGAAAGTAGCCAGCACACAACAGGAGGAGTATTGCTCATTTTAGAATGACGCTTGTTACTCGGATAAGAAGGAAGCAGTCAGTGTTCTGTGGCATGTTATTTATTATATGAGCGACAAAGAGAGAAGTTAAAGGACAGTTTGACACCAGGGCATAGAAATAAGTCAACATGAGAATAGATAAACAGCACTGGCGACAGGACGTAGTGGAGAGACATGATCGCCCACACAGCTGGCATGGTATGTAAGAAGACTGTCTGTCATATTTTGTTTCTTCAACATGTCTTTTACCGTCTGACAAAATTTGACACACACCAAACAAATGCGGCTGCTAATGTTGCCAATGGTTACAGTGATAGAATACAAAAAACCAGTTAAGGTATACTTAATAGAGACCTATTTTATTGTCTTTACCTGTTAGAGTGCCAGCGTGATACTAAGACGTCTTCGTCGCTGACAACTTATCAGAATAATTGTATACCATTTTGACCACACACACACAAAATTAATATTTATAGATAGAAGGAGATGAGAGGAAGCAGAGAGAAAACAAATGAAAATACTGGTAGGCTTTAAACAAAATATTATAAATGGTCTTGTTTAACACACACACCAAACAAAAAAAACAGATAGAAAATAAAAAGGAAAAAGAGCGCACCAATTAATGAATGAATAACAAATGTTGAATTATTACTTCCTTCCTGTACAAGGTCGAGTTGCAGTTTTCTTAGGCACGTCATCAAAGTTTTGATTCCACCCAAGTTTCGTTTTGTGTCTAATCTGCTCGTGTTAGACGGGGAGTGAAATATTACTCACATTTAGTTAAAATTTCGATATGACTTATTACTTCCTAAAATCACAATATTGCATATTTGATTCTTCTTCTCTCTCTCTCTCTCTCTCTCTCTCTCTCTCTCTCTCTCTCTCTCTCTCTCTCTCTCTCTCTCTCTCTCTCTCTCTCTCTCTATCTATCTATCTATCTATGTCTCCCTCTCTGATAATGTTTGTACTTTTCAACATATGTTATGTCATGCTTATAAGTAATTAATGTTAATATGAGTGTGCTATATTATTATTTTACTTTACGACGTTGAATTCCTTGACATTGATATGTAAAATGCATATGAGAATAAATGAATTCAGTATGAAAGGTGAGAGAAAGGAAGGGCAGAATGTCAGACGGGCCTGCGTGCCCAATTCTCAACCCTTTGAAAATAAAGTTCGTTCGTTCTCTCTCTCTCTCTCTCTCTCTCTCTCTCTCTCTCTCTCTCTCTCTCTCTCTCTCTCTCTCTCTCTCTCTCTCTCTCTCTCTCTCTCTCTTCTCTCTCTCTCGCTCTCTCTCTCTCGCTCTCCTCGCTCTCTCTCGCTTTCTCTCTCTCTCTCTCTCTCTCTCTCTCTCTCTCTCTCTCTCTCTCTCTCTCTCCCGTCTTCTCCTCCTCCCTTTTTCTCCTCCTCCCCTTCCTTTCTTTCATTCTGTCTCTTACTTTAAAAATGACATTGACAAATATGTCCTGAAAACAATGGACGTTGAACTGACCATTAGCATGACCCATACAAATAATTCGCTGAATCTTGTATCAAATTCTAGCCCATATGACGACCTGGTTTTGAATTCATCGATACTGCGGTTTCACCTTTTCTCTCCCCCCCCCCCCCCCCCCCGGGTCTACTCGGACATTCAACGACACTTCATACTAGGGGTGGACTAAACGATCAAGCAGAGCCCGATGCCCATATAAGTATTGGGGCAGAATTAGTATGTCGGATGAGTGGTTAGGGGCCAATGACCCTTATTCCCTTGAGAATCCAAATCACTGCCAGGCCGCCCCTGCTTCAGACAGCGACATCTACCATTTCTGTCTCTTCTTGTAAATTTACTGGCGCTGTCTCAGTTCTCTCATAATACAACAACTCTTAATACAACAACTCTTAATACAACAACTCATAATACAACAACTCTTAATACAACAACTCTTAATACAACAACTCTTAATACAACAACTCTTAATACAAAAACTCTTAATACAACAACTCTTAATACAAAAACTCTTAATACAAAAACTCATCTTTTTTTCCCGGTGCGTCGAAGATACAATACTGGTGACCCTGGGTGGAATCTATTTGTGTCTTCTGCTGAAGTGAAAGTTAAAACCGACCAGGGACCAAACATTCAGTATTTTCTACTTTACCTTCATCAACCCTGCCACGAAGATATCTATGGTCAACACGTCTTTGCGTGAGAGAGAGAGAGAGAGAGAGAGAGAGAGAGAGTGTGTGTGTGTGTGAGGAATAAACAAAAATAAGTCAGTACTTAAAAGGCGGTCCCATAACAAAAACTGCCGTAGGGGAGTGAAGTGTCAGAGACATCACCATACTAGGTACAGCTTTTTTATGAGGTGGGATGACCAGTTCCCTTCTTCGCTGCCTTCATCTTTCTCTAACTCACAAGCAGAGTAACGTAACCATTTACAGCTGGGTATAATGGAGCGTAGGGCCACTAACTGAGCGACTCCAACGCCTCGCTGTGAGAAGTGAATTGTGAAAGGACACACGGCCAATAACTGTCAAAAACTACGGATTGTCAAGATGAGATCATGTGACAATATTCAGACTCAAAACTGGCCGCTGCAGACTGACACGGTAGTGGGCCCCTGGGGCGTGCCTGGTCCAGCCCGGCGTAGTTACTTCACTGGTAAGACTTAAGACAAACCTGGCTGTCTTAACTCTCGCACGTATGTAAGATAGAAGAGTAGGGTGACCTTGACCAAATGAGAAGTATAATGTGGCGTGTCGAAAGTGAAATTTCAGATCTGCCAACTGTACGAGCAGTTTAGGCGGGAAACCGAAACCTCCGTCGGATTAAGCTTTTACGTGAGGGCTTATGAAGGTACAAGTTGACTTTGTACAGACAGGAAGTAACGATATTGTCAATACGTTTAACCCATTCATAAATGAACTAGTTCTTGGCTGTTTCGTTAGTTAAAAAAGTAAAGTAATCCCATAGCAGAAACAGTCGGAGGGGAAAGAAGTATTAAGAGTTTTCACCTAGACTAGGTCTCAGCTTTATGAACTAGGATGACTAGCTTCCTTCCTCGCAGTCTTTGCCTTTCCTAACTCAAGACTAGAACCAGGTACCATTTTCATATCTGGATAGATTAGAACGTGATATGATCTGGTTTCGAACCCGCTAACTTTGTGTTAGCTACGAGGTTATCTCTGTCAGTCTGTTATTACAAAAAAGAGAAAAAAATAATTGAAAAATTACTTTTATTTTCGTTTCTGCCCGCATGTAACCTCCTCACACACTCTTGGTTAAAAAAAAAATATCTTATATAAAAATCTTCAAAGTTATCAGCGCCGACGATCTCCTGAGTGCTTCTGTTTCTGAGCAGGTAAGGATTTCCGGACATTTCATCTCATATTGTCACGTGCACCGTGATACGGAATGTCCTTGACCTGTGAGCCAGATGCTTACACCAGATTCTTATTCTTTCTTCTTTTCCAGTCCTTTAGGAGCAAGGTCACGATCATAACAAGGTCACGATCATAACAAGGTCACGATCATAACAAGGTCACGATCATAACAAGGTCACGATCATAACAAGGTCACGATCATTGCAGCTGGTCGTGTTGCCGGAAGCTTGCGCGGAAGCATGTCATATACTCGTGTTCACAGAGTTGGTTTCTGTAGCTATATTTTAAAATGTTAACTTTGCCAACTCTGCCAACTTTGCCAACTCTGCCAACTTTGCCAACTCCATATGAGGATCACTGATTTCCATTTGCTCTCGATGGGTTTACCCAACCTCAACTGGCTTTTGCCCGGAAGATGCATCCTGACAGCCTCTTTGTCATCTGCCTGTTAATATCCTTGACCATCTGGATTTCCCAGCCTCCTCTTTTATATTCATTTATAACCTTTCGGCTTCCTGTGGAGCATAGGTCATCAACAGATGTCATTCAAGTCATCATGTCCTGTTTCATCAGGTCAAGGTCTTTCTGTGTCCTTTTTATTCCTGTCATGTCTCTCTCACGTTCTCTTGTCCAAGCGGGTTGTTTCCCTCTATTTCACTCAGCCTGGGGATTCCATAACACAGACTTCCTTGAAATTCTATCACCTGTTTGTTTTTTTTTCTCAATTGATTTGATAGTGACGGACAGTGAAAATAAATTCATGATAACAAAGGAACAGAAGTAATGATCATTTAGAAAAAAAATATTATTTCTCCACAAAAATAAAAGTAAGTGGAGGAGTTTTAAAAACAAGTCAGTAGATTCAAATACTTAGGCACATTAATAACATCGGACGAAAGATGTATCTTAGAAGTGTAGCATAGCACAGGCAAAAGCAACATTCCGTAAAATGAAAAGTATTTTATGCAACAGCTCTTTGTCAATGGACATCATTGTTCTGGAAGCTGTACAGCATTACCTTTCATAGCGGAACGTTCCAGATTCTCCCCCTCCCCTCCACCCGGTAACCTAATGGTCTCTGCGCATACTGGGTATATTTTCTTAATTCTTTATCTTCACACTCCACCGCTTTTCCCTTCAGACATACACAAAACTCTTCCCATGTTTTGTTTTTATCTTTCTTTCTCTTGGGTTGTATATTTGTGTCACCCAGGTCGCTCGCTTCAGTTCGGTGATAAACAGTTTTCACCTCTGCATATACAATAAGCGTACCATGGACGCTCAGAAACAAAGAAACGCTGTGTACTTACATCTCCTTGTATCTCCCTATCTGTGTATCACTGTATCTTAATTTCTCCCGGTTTCACCTGCACGCGCAGCCCTACAGCCGAGGCCATTGTTGTTCTTTCTAGCTACGAGGAAATGACAGATGATTGTTGCCAGGTTAGTTCGCTAAATGCCAATCTGGTAAACTTTGGCTCAGAAAGAAAGACCGTTTTTCTCGAAATGTAAACGAGACAAGAGGTCACGACGACTTGCTTTCTGGAAGCTGTAAGACATCAGGTCAGATGGTTCGTGGCGGATGAATTGTTAAATGCAGAATTGCGTTCAGGATGCGGTCTCTCCCCCCCCCCCCCCCCCCCCCCCCCTGTTAAAGGGCTGGAGGCCTGCCGTTGCAGGCGTGGGTTTGTGCAGGAGCAGCATGTTTACGCGTGCGTGCACGTGATGTTACGTTTTCCTGTTAGAATAAAAAATGGCCGTTAGCTTGTCGCATGTAGCCCCTTGTGAGGTAATCGGAAATTAGGTCGTGTAAGTCTTACTAGTGTCCGATTGGCTAAGTGGTTACAGAGGTTGCCTCTCGATGGCAAAGTTACCTGGCTCCGATTCAGGTAGCGCCACATTTCAGTCTACCTACCTGTAAATGGGTACCTGACTCTGCTATAGAGATAGGGAAGCCAAAGGCATCGAGGAAGGGAACTGGCCAGACCACCTCATAAAGCTGGACCTAGTATAGTGAAGTCTCTAACACCCATACCCTTACGGCAGTTCCTGCTACAGGACTACCATTACCTAGGTCTTACTTAGACAAAGTAGTTTGCCTGCATCACGACCACTAGGTTATCGCCAGGGATCATCGCAGGAAAACATTAGAGGAAAGAAAATGACAGTTAATCCAAATGTTAATTTAAAAAAAGCGTCGCCTTTGCAAAGTTAGTAAGTCATCTAGTCACAACATTTTAATCATGTTCTACGCAAATGTAGGTAGGGTATACAGAGGTATGTAAATCTATTATTGTTGTGTCTTTGTAATAAAGCTTGTCTTTTTTAAATGATTTGGTGGGGATAAGCGGTAAAAGTCATGACGTACTAATGCCATCTGTCGCTAAAACACGAGCTACCGTGCGTGGAATACTGGCGACAATAGTAATATCTTGCAAGAAATAACAAATATTGCATGGTAAGATAAATCAGCTGTCAGCAAAGAATCTTTCAGGAAGACGGCCAACATCGAAGTTTCATGTTAATTGTAATTTAATCCTTCCCCACACTCCTCAGAAGTACTTTGCTCTCTGCGCTTTAACTAATAACTACTTAAAATCCATATTATTATCTACCGCCAATAGCCCAGAAGAGAAGAAAATAAATATAGAAGTCTTAGAAAACCTAGTAATGAAAATAGAAGTATGAAGGAGACAGCAACTATACAGCTACAATATAACTGAAGACTTTAACAGAGGGAAGAGTTGAAGGCAGACAGGCAGACAGCGCTAGAAGTGGGAAGATAACATCAAGAGATGGACAGGAAAGAGTCTATCAGAGTGCACCATCAAGACAACAGACAGGAAAGAGTCTATCAGAATGCACCATCAAGACAAGAGACAAGAAAGTCTGTCAGAGTGCACCATCAAAACAACAGACAGAAGACGTTGGAGATCCATTGCAGGCAACCTTCTCTCTGGAGATGATAGCTGATGATGATGAATAGCGCAGTCTCCACGGTCAACTTTTCACTTATTCCGTCTGTTATGTCCCCATCACCCTCACATAGCCAGATCTGAGGCACGCTTCGTTCTGTTCTCACTGTTTTTGTTATGTTATTTCCCATAAGAAAGAGAAAATGAGCGGTGATGTTTATACACATTTTTTATATTCTTAATAGAATGTCAGTTCTGTAGACGGCGGTTAATGGAATGAGCTGTTTATTCCCAGCTCTGTTTCTCGCTTGACATGTCATTATGAATATCGTGAAATATGTCGATAGCAAAACATTAACTTGGCATCCAGGCTTCCTTTATGAAACATTCCATAGTTGCCAGTTGATGTAATAAAAGCGACTACCCCCTGCGATGTGCTTGTTTAATTGAGTGCTTAGCTGGTCGTGTGTTGTAATACGGTTCACTGGCAGTGAGGTGATGGGGTTATTCGGAGGAATCTAGATCGAATCCCAGGAGTGCCCATTCTGTTACTTTTTATGTTGTCTTTCTTTCTTTCTGCCTGTCTGTCTGCCAGTCTGTCTATCCGCCTGCCTAACGTCTGTATGTTTGTCTGTCTGTGTGCGTGCGTGCTTGCTTCCAGGCTGTCGTTTTGTCTGATTTACGTATTTACATACTTAACTTGACTTGATTACGACCGAGTGCCTACGATTTACCTAGTTTCGTTATTTGCTTACAGCTCTCCTGCCTGTGGTTTTCCTTCCTTGTTTACACCTGGGAATATGTAACAGTAGAAAAATGTGCAGGATTAAATGTGTCATGTAGTCTTTTGTGATTCCAGCGTTGAGCTGATCCTAAGGAATGTAAAATTATGGATGTTATCGTAGAGTTGTTTACTTTTATCTGCGCTACAGGGTCCCGCTGATATGTTGTTACGGTCTGTTTGTTAACTTACAGCAACAGGCATACCTTAGACAGGTAAGTTTGCATCGGTGCAGAAAATAACAGGGCACTTTTCCCACCTATTTCGTCTTCCTGCCGTCTCTTCCTCAGCGGGTGACGCGTAAGCCTCGGACGAGTTACGCTAGAGGACGTCTCTGAAGCCAGAATGTAAACTTATGAGTGTCTATTTACTAATGAATCCATAGTTTGTTATAGTTCCATGGAGCCTCTGATGAGACATAACGAGTAGGTCTACTACTGCGTCAGGCATGTCGTAAGAGGGGACTAATTTCAGATTGTACATGACACTGGCAACCTCATCACGCAAAATAAAATGTCACATAAACCGCTGCTAGGCGAGTAAAGGGGCAGATATAAGTGCTGCTCCATCCTTGCTGCGCCATACTTGCTGCTCCATCCTTGCTGCTCCATCCTTGCTGCTCCATCCTGCATGGAACCACGACTACAACTGATCCCCTGTCAGTCACATGGTCTTGCAACAGAGGTTTCTGTGCCAATTTATTTAGCCTACATGTTGAGATTGTCATCCCCATGAACAGTATAATAATAATAATAATAAATTCTTTAAGCGCCAAACACGGCGCATAAGGCAGAAACCAGTGCTCTCCAGGTTGTTCGTTGTGACGCCACTCCTCTTAGCTCTTGCACATTATTTAGGCCCAACGTTCTTCCTTCTCTTATTATTGTTCTTCTGAGTGTTTCTTTTGGTCTTCCTTTTTTCCGCTTACCCTCAGGAACCCAAGTGAGCGCCTGTAGTGGTATTCTGTTGTTTTGCATTCGTAGGACATGACCGATATATGACCATCGTCTTTTCCTTATATAGTCGGAGACATATTTCTGCCTAGAGTCTTCTCTTATTTGTCGATTAGTCTTGAATTCTTTCCAACTGATGTTCATGAGTTTTCTAAGACATGAACAGTATACGTAGATATAAATCTAGCCAATCATCGAGATGATAATGAAATATTAGACATACCAACTCGTGTTGTTCTCCAATATTATTTCAGATAAATAAAGCGCTGACGTGTGCTTTATGTAACTGTTATAATCAATATGAAATATTACATTGAATATTACATTGTACAAATGTATTTGTTTAACAATCCACACATTTCTGCACGCAAATACAGCTTTCTTGCAGTTTATTGAAAGCGGTTGCGCATGTCTTCTTAATAAATCTACTTCCTGGCGCAGCCGTAAAGCTAGACAAAGTCTATTACGTCTGCCCAAACAAATTGCCGCCTATAAAATTAAGCCACAATTTAAGCCTACATAAGCTTCTTATTTCTCTCTTTTCTTTCCTGCACGCGAAGATGTATAAGCTCTTTTTGGCATGTATTTTTGTTTGTTTGTTTTCTTGTTCTTACTGATTTTTAGAACATGTATCTTTGAGCGAGTGTGGATCGAAATGGGAAGGCAAACCCGGTCCTAAAAAATGCCGTGCAGAAGTCGGATGTGTCGACCGAAAGGTGCAGATATCACAGCTACGTTGTAAACAGACACAACGCAACCACCGTCCTTTTCAGGGCGAACGAAGAAGAAGAAGAAGAAGAATGCGCTTACTGACTTTTAGACATGTATCTTTGGTTTCTGAATGCGCTTACTGACTTTTAGACATGTATCTTTGGTTTCTGAATGCGCTTACTGACTTTTAGACATTGAATGCGCTTACTGACTTTTAGACATGTATCTTTGGTTTCTGAGTGCGCTTACTGACTTTTAGACATGTATCTTTGGTTTCTGAATGCGCTTACTGACTTTTAGACATTGAATGCGCTTACTGACTTTTAGACATGTATCTTTGGTTTCCGCATGCAATTACTGACTTTTAGACGTATCTTTGGTTTCTGAATGCGTTTACTGAATTTAAGAACATGTATCTTTGGTTTCTGAATGAGCTTACTGACTTTTAGACATGTATCTTTAGTATCTGCATGCACTTATTGACTTTATGAACATGTATCTTTGATTTATTCGTGTACTTACCAACTTTGGGATATTGTGACAGTTTTCGTTGCAGTACCGACACTGACATAGATGACTTTATCCGTTCTCAACTGATGGTCCTTCGTTTTAATTTGTTTGCAACCATTCCTCCCCCCCCCCCCCCCCCCCCCACCCCCCCCCCCCCCCCCCAACCCCCCCCCCCCCCCCCCCCCCCCCCCCCCCCCCCCCCCCGTTTGTGTGTGCATAATGTTATAACTTTCGAAAATCTTCGTTCTCTGTCTTTCTTTCCGTCATTTTTTTCCCCTTTTGTCACCATGTATTCTGACTCCTGTAAACGATTCAGTGTGGGATAATATATTAACATTGCAGAAATGAACATGTGAATTTGGAGAAGTGATGCCTGGAATAAGAGAACTGGCGACTGTCAACCTGAGTGAGAGAGCTGGAAATTGTTAAGTTCAGTGAGAGATAGGTGGTAGTTGTGAAGTGGAATGTGAGATAGGTGGTAGTTGTGAAGTGGAATGTGAGATAGGTGGTAGTTGTGAAGTGGAATGTGAGATAGGTGGTAGTTGTGAAGTGGAATGTGAGATAGGTGGTAGTTGTGAAGTGGAATGTGAGATAGTTGGTAGTTGTGAAGTGGAATGTGAGATAGTTGGTAGTTGTGAAGTGGAATGTGAGATAGTTGGTAGTTGTGAAGTGGAATGTGAGATAGGTGGTAGTTGTGAAGTGGAATGTGAGATAGGTGGTAGTTGTGAAGTGGAATGTGAGATAGGTGGTAGTTGTGAAGTGGAATGAGAGATAGTTGGTAGTTGTGAAGTGGAATGTGAGATAGGTGGTAGTTGTGAAGTGGAATGTGAGATAGGTGGTAGTTGTGAAGTGGAATGTGAGATAGGTGGTAGTTGTGAAGTGGAATGTGAGATAGGTGGTAGTTGTGAAGTGGAATGTGAGATAGGTGGTAGTTGTGAAGTGGAATGTGAGATAGTTGGTAGTTGTGAAGTGGAATGTGAGATAGTTGGTAGTTGTGAAGTGGAATGTAAGATAGGTGGTAGTTGTGAAGTGGAATGTGAGATAGGTGGTAGTTGTGAAGTGGAATGTGAGATAGGTGGTAGTTGTGAAGTGGAATGTGAGATAGGTGGTAGTTGTGAAGTGGAATGTGAGATAGGTGGTAGTTGTGAAGTGGAATGTGAGATAGGTGGTAGGGGGTGAAGTGGAATGTGAGGTAGGGTGGTAGTTGTGAAGTGGAATGTGAGATAGGTGGGTAGTTGTGGGGGAAGTGGAATGTGAGATAGGTGGTAGTTGTGAAGTGGAATGTGAGATAGGTGGTAGGTTTGTGAAGTGGAATTGAGAGATAGTTGGTAGTTTGAAGTGGAATGTGGATAGTTGGTAGTTGTGAAGTGGTTTGGATGTGGATAGGGGGGGTTGTGGGTGGAATGTGTGGGGTGGGAGTTGTGAAGTGGAATGTGGTGAGGTGGGTAGTTGTGAAGTGGAATGTGAGATAGGTGGTTGTTGTGAAGTGGAATGTGAGATGGTGGGTGGTAGTTGTGAAGTGGAATGTGAGATAGGTGGTTGGGGGGTTGTGAAGTGGGGAATGTGAGTAGGTGAGGGTTGTGGAAGTGGGATGTTGGGATGTGGTAGTGATTTGTGGTGTTTGTGAGGGTTGGAGGTATGTGAGGATTATGGGAATGGTGGTGTTTGTGATGGTAGGGGGGAGGGGAATAGTTGGAAGGTGTGGTAGGTTGGGTAGTGGTTGTTAGGGTTATGTTGGGTTGTGAAGTGGGGAAGTTGTGAGATAGGTGGTATGTGAATGTGTGGAATGTGAGGTGGTATGTGGTAGTTGTGAAGGGAATGTGAGGATAGGGTGGTAGTTGTGGGTGGATTGGTGTGAGATAGGTTGGTAGTTGTGAAGTGGAATGTGAGTGTTGGGGTAGGTGGTAGGGGGGGTGAAGTGGAATGTGGAGATAGTTGGGGTTGTGGGGGGGTGGAATGGGGGGTGGGTGTGGTGGGGGGGGGGTGGGTGAATTGTGGGGTGGTGAGAGTTGGGGTTGGTTATGTGTTGGGGTGGGGGGAATAGAGGGGGTTGGGGTAGTTGGTGAAGTGGAATGTGAGATAGGTGGGTTGTGGGGGGAATGTGAGATGTGGTAGTTGTGAGGTTGGAATGTGGGGATGGGTGGTAGTTGTGAATGGGTGGAATGTGGGATAGGGGTAGTTGTGTTGTGGGGAATGTGGATAGGTGGTGGGGGTGAAGTGGAATGGTGAGTTGGTTGGTTTTTTTGGAGGGGTGGTTTAAAGGGGAGATAGGTGGTAGTTGTGGAAGGTGGGTGAGATAGGTGGTAGTTTTGTTTGAGTAATGTGAGATAGTTTGGTAGGTTGTGAAGGGAATGTGAGGGGTGGGTTTTGAAGGGAATGTTGGGGAGTGAATGTGAAGGGGTTGGGGTGGTAGTTGGGAAGTGGAATGGGTGTATGGTGAGATAGGGGGTAGTTGTGAAGTGGAATGTGGATAGGTGTTTGGGTAGTTGTGAAGTGGAATGTGAGATAGTTGGTAATTGTGAAGTGGAATGAGAGATAGTTGGTAGTTGTGAAGTGGAATGTGAGATAGGTGGTAGTTGTGAAGTGGAATGTGAGATAGGTGGTAGTTGTGAATTGGAATGTGAGATATGTGGTAGTTGTGAAGTGGAATGTGAGATAGGTGGTAGTTGTGAAGTGAAATGTGAGATAGTTGGTAGTTGTGAAGTGGAATGTGAGATAGGTGGTAGTTGTGAAGTGGAATGTGAGATAGTTGGTAGTTGTGAAGTGGAATGTGAGATAGTTGGTAGTTGTGAAGTGGAATGTGAGATAGTTGGTAGTTGTGGGGGAATGTGGAGATAGTTGGTTTAGTTGTGAAGTGGAATGTGGAGTGGGGTTGGTAGTTGTGAAGTGGAATGTGAGATAGTTGGTAGTTGTGAAGTGGAATGTGAGATAGTTGGTAGTTGTGAAGTGGAATGTGAGATAGTTGGTAGTTGTGAAGTGGAATGTGAGATAGTTGGTAGTTGTGAAGTGGAATGTGAGATAGTTGGTAGCTGTGAAGTGGAATGTGAGATAGTTGGTAGTTGTGAAGTGGAATGTGAGTTAAATGTTAGGTGGTAGTTGTGAAGTGGAATGTGAGACAGATGGTAGCTGTGAAGTGGAATGTGAGTTAGGTGGTAGTTGTGAAGTGGAATGTGAGGTAGGTGGTAGTTGTAAAGTGGAATGTGAGATAGGGTAGTTGTGAAGTGGAATGTGAGATAGTTGGTAGTTGTGAAGTGGGAATGTGAGATAGGTGGTAGTTGTGAAGTGGAATGTGAGATAGGTGGTAGTTGTGAAGTGGAATGTGAGATAGGTGGTAGTTGTGAAGTGGAATGTGAGATAGTTGGTAGTTGTGAAGTGGAATGTGAGATAGGTGGTAGTTGTGAAGTGGAATGTGAGATAGGTGGTAGTTGTGAAGTGGAACGTGAGATAGGTGGTAGTTGTGAAGTGGAATGTGAGATAGTTGGTAGTTGTGAAGTGGAATGAGAGATAGTTGGTAGTTGTGAAGTGGAATGTGAGATAGTTGGTAGTTGTGAAGTGGAATGTGAGATAGGTGGTAGTTGTGAAGTGGAATGTGAGATAGGTGGTAGTTGTGAAGTGGAATGTGAGATAGGTGGTAGTTGTGAAGTGGAATGTGAGATAGGTGGTAGTTGTGACGTGGAATGTGAGATAGTTGGTAGTTGTGAAGTGGAATGTGAGATAGGTGGTAGTTGTGAAGTGGAATGTGAGATAGTTGGTAGTTGTGAAGTGGAATGTGAGATAGTTGGTAGTTGTGAAGTGGAATGTGAGATAGTTGGTAGTTGTGAAGTGGAATGTGAGATAGTTGGTAGTTGTGAAGTGGAATGTGAGATAGTTGGTAGTTGTGAAGTGGAATGTGAGATAGTTGGTAGTTGTGAAGTGGAATGTGAGATAGTTGGTAGTTGTGAAGTGGAATGTGAGATAGTTGGTAGTTGTGAAGTGGAATGTGAGAGCTTGCAGTTGTTAGTTGTGACAGGAGAGCTAGAAGTTGTCACTTGGAATACCAGAAAATAGTCAACTGCAATGAGAGAGTAGGGTATAGTTAAGTGGAAATAGAGCTGGTTATAGTTAATTGGAATGAGAGAGTAGGGTATAGTTAAGTGGAATGAGAGAGTTGGGTATAGTTAAGTGGAAATAGAGCTGGTTATAGTTAATTGGAATGAGAGAGTAGGGTATAGTTAAGTGGAAATATAGCTGGTTATAGTTAATTGGAATGAGAGAGTAGGGTATATTTTTTAGTGGAAAGAGAGCTGGTTATAGTTAATTGGAATGCGAGAGCTGGAGATAGTTAACTGAGATCAGCGTGCTGGGACCGTTAAGTGGGATGAGTATGGAAATAGCGTTGTTTTACCAACCGGGGATGAACTAGTTATGTTTTACAAGCTTATTCTAAAAGTAGCGTTTTTTCACCACCAGATGACGTAGATATCTTTGCCGAGAGTGTAAATAGCTTTGTTTTATCACGCAGGTTTGTAAATTGATTTGTTTTATCACACAGGTTTGTAAATATCTTTGTTTTATCACGCAGCTTTGTAAATTGATAGGTTTTATCAACAAATATAAAAAACTGGATAACTTTTCAAAGACCACATAAACTGAAATTACCAGCGGATTTGTTTCATTATGCGCTGCCGAAATATGCATCATTCATATCTTAATTTATTCACATGTTTATTCACTCCATATCTTCCTTCCCTATAGAGCATGGGACCATAACTTCCTTCCCTATAGAGTATGGGACCATATCTTCCTTCCCTATAGAGCATGGGACCATAACTTCCTTCCCTATAGAGTATGGGACCATATCTTCCTTCCCTATAGAGCATGGGACCATAACTTCCTTCCCTATAGAGCATGGGACCATAACTTCCTTCCCTATAGAGCATGGGACCATAACTTCCTTCCCTATAGAGCATGGGACCATATCTTCCTTCCCTATAGAGCATGGGACCATATCTTCCTTCCCTATAGAGCATGGGGCCATATCTTCCTTCCCTATAGAGCATGGGACCATATCTTCCTTCCCTATAGAGCATGGGACCATATCTTCCTTCCCTATAGAGCATGGGACCATATCTTCCTTCCCTATAGAGCATGGGACCATATCTTCCTTCCCTATAGAGCATGGGACCATATCTTCCTTCCCTATAAAGCATGGGACCATAACTTCCTTCCCTATAAAGCATGGGACCATATCTTCCTTCCCTATAAAGCATGGGACCATATCTTCCTTCCCTATAAAGCATGGGACCATAACTTCCTTCCCTATAGAGCAGTGTTTCTCAACGGGGGCGGTAACGCCCCCTGGGGGGCGTTTTCAAGATGTCTGGGGGAGTTCTGATGGGTCGCAACGATTTGGGGTCGCTACTTCCATTCAGGAGTGCGTTGTGTACATTTTTACAAGAATCAATATGAAACAATTACAAAGAAATTCCCCTTCGCATAGCTTGTAACACGATAGTTTTTATTTGCCCTGCGTCCCATGGAGTGTTTCAAGGATTCCAAACGCAAAATGTTAGTACCTGGGATGTTACCATTGTCAGGAGTCAGTAGGCGGAGATTTATGTCCCTTCAACACTCGAAACATTCGTTAGCCTCTCGTCACAACCAAGCTAACCTTACATAAGGAGAGGCTTAAATATTCAGATTTGAAAATATATATGCAGTCATTTAGGCGCTATTAAAATGATATAATTATGATAGTTATAGAGTTGTAAGAACTAATTTTATATCTTTTGCTCCGCCAATTTGTAATTCAAGGATAATGAACTTGTGGTGTATATAATTCCGTACTTAAACACATATTTAATATAACTATGCTTTTATAAATGTGCTTTCTCTTCTTCTTTATATTATAAGGAAAGATAACTCATTTACTGCATTGCTTTTTTAAAAGTATGGTGGAATATATGTATATGTTTGTGTATACAAGATAAAGGGGGTGTTAAAAGGGTGGGGGGCTTTTTAAAATATTAGTTGTCAAAAGGGGGCGTTGCTACTATCAAGGTTGAGAAACACTGCTATAGAGTATGGGACTATATCTTCCTTCCTTTTTGTTCTACTCCCTATGGATCATGGAACCATAACGGATGACCTCCCCTTCATACTAATCTTATAATTTCATATTGCGCACACATTTTTTATGTATTTATTTTTTGTCCGTTCATTGAAGTCTAATATAAATTCTCAGTCACATATTTTTGTTATTTTCCATGTTTTTTTAGATGGAAAAATCTTCGCGGCCACTGTATCAGACGCAGACGAAAGAGACCCCCTAATTTTGCAGAAGGTCAATGATAGTGTCTTAGTAAGGACCATCACACGCGACTCTATATTCCTCAATGGTAAGTATGTGTTTGTTTACCTTTAAAACGACTTAGGTCATGTGATACACTGAAACCGTTATACATTATAGCTGTTACTTTATTTTCATACTTGGAAGTTTTCTCTGCCCCAAGTCTCCCCAAGTCTCCCCAAGCTCCACATATCTCCTTCAGTTTACTGAGAGACTGAAAGCGAAGTTATGTAAGATGTATTCATATTACAATCAGACTTGAAGAAATCGTGTGTAAGTTACATTCAGACTTAGCTGTAATGTAACGTAGATCTCGTTCAGATCTTATCGTAGTTTGAATACATCTTACATACTTCGCTTTCAGTCTCACAGTAACTATAACTCAAGAGCTATAAATGCTAACATTGTTTTCTATGCTCATCTTGAAATGAAATCTCAAAGTAATTTTTAGGAATTATGTCTCGTTTTGGCAAGGCACGCTCATTCATCCTAGACATAAGGTCCGTCGTTATATTAAGGCACATGTCCAAATATACGACCTAGCGGCCTGGTGTATAAATTTTGTTCGAAGTAGTAAAAGAGATCATAATTTGAGAAAAACAAAAACAAACAAACATCATTAGTAAACTCATCATACATTCTTAGATTAGAAATTTATTTGGTTTGCAGAAATTCTTTTATAATTGTTGTAACCAAAAATATGTTGTTGTCTTCAGTTATTGCTGTCGTTTCATCAACAAATTCCAGAGACACCTCATGTTATATAGATGATATTGTCAGAAGCAAACATAAGAAAAAAAAAAGTAATTATGAACTCTTGTCTAGCATTATTTTGTGTGTTCTCAATGCTGAAACTGTTCTCTTTTCTCAGAGCCAAATTTTGTAAGCTCCCACGACAAAAACGACAAAGTTTTTTTCTTCTTCCGCGAGACAGCTGTAGAGAATATTAACTGTGGAAAGGTTTGTTTATTTTCTTCTATTTTTTGTGTCGGTCTGTATTCTCTCTCTCTCTCTCTGTCCCCCCTCTCTATCTTTGGCTCTTTGTCTATATGTAAATATTCAGTAAGTAGTTTTACATACATGTGCCTGTTTTATCAGTTTATATTGTCCCTAGGGGAACCATGCACAGTGTATTGTTCGTTATGTTGCTCCCATGTTTCATTGACCTATCCCAAATAGTTTCTGGGGGTCTGCGAGGAGATACAAGAAGAACTAAAGCATTGCTGCCTCAGGCATTTAAAAAGATGGAACGAATGTGAGGCTGTGCTATCACACTCATGATGTCAAGCAAAATTTTCACAGAAACCATCACTGCAAGAGCACATAAAGGCTTTGATTCAGGCTTCCTGCATGAGATAGCCTTATGCTCCATATGAAGCGAGATGGGAAATAAAATGATGAAATTACTGTCTTCTACTGTCTGTCTTCTACTGTCTGTCTTCTACTGTCTGTCTTCTACTGTCTGTGTATATTTTTTGTTTAATAATGTACAGTATATTGCATGTCTAACCATGTATGTTGTTTATGGAATCATAACTTTTGATTGTTAAACCTTAGACATACATAAGTATTGCAACCTTGAAGAAAGGGTGTTAGACATTGCTAAACAACATTCATCTACCTTACCTACCCGATCTGTCTTCTGGTTACAGTCTGTGTTTTCGCGTGTGGCACGAAAAGTGTTCATTATGCACGTGCATGCTTGCACATTGTTTGGCATTAAAGGGGAAAAACATACATGCCATTAGTGACGTAGTTGTGCGGTAGTTTTGGAAAAACGTACCTTTTATTTGCTAATAACCGTAGTAAATTTTTATATGAAAATTGAACGTTTAATAAAGTACCAGGGGCATCCTTAAAGTGTTTGGCACCCTGGGTGATCCTATCTATACACCCTGTCCCAATAATAAAAAAACACACTTGCAAGTATATTTTTAACAGAAAGTATTATGATAATCGTGTCCGATAATCGTGTCCTGTCTGTTACCAGGAAGTGACCGCCCCCTCTCCCCCGCACCTCCCTTAGTACGCCACTGTAAAGTACTCAAAGCATTTGCACATTTTCATTCCGCCCATAATTGTGATAAACCAGCAGGGAGTTATCTTGACACGAATAAAAGAAACATAGTTGTCTTGTCTGTCATAGTCCTTTCTGTAGGTTCTCAAATAATCACGCCGGTTTCTCTCATAAATTTGGCAGTCTGTCTCAGGCTTTTCTGATTACTCTCATGCAACCACATCTCACAGAGTTGATGGTCTGTCTCAGCCTTCTGTCATCGCTCTCAGGTAACTACATCTATTTCTCTCACAATGTTATCTGTCTGTCTCGGCCTTCTCTCCTCGCCCTCCCATACCCACGTCTTTCTTTCATAAAATCGGCGGGATGCCTCAGGCTTCTTTCTTCCTTCCTCAAACAATTTTCCCCTCAAATGGGTTGGTGAAGGCATTGCTATCAGTTGGCTCCAAATGAAGCCAAGAGTCTTGGAGGACATGGTCTACAGTTTATCTTCTCTACATGGACACATGACATATCTGTCTGTAAGATTTTAAAATTTGTTTGAACATATGTTATTTGATTATACAGTGGCTGGTCCCCATTCTGAAAATTATCACTTAATTTCTTCTCAAAATGTTGAAAAAAAAAACCCCCAAAAAAACCCCAGATATCTTGTGTTGCATGTCAGCATTTGCCACGTGAAGCATAATAAATGGCGTGAAGCATAAATGACGTGAAGCATAAATGGCGTGAAGAAGCATAAATGGCGTGAAGAAGCATAAATGGCGTGAAACATAAATGGCGTTCAATTAAAGCTTTTTCTTGAGATATTGTCATATTAGTCCTTAATGGTTGCTGAGGAATACTGCCAAATCTGTCATTCTAAATGTTTTGACATAGCTCAATTGTAGGAACGTTTCATTATTGTTTTATTTGTTGCTTTGGACTTGAGTCTGATATCCTTTAGGCCTACATGTTTTGTGTGTCAGTCTGAAACTATTTCCGTGCCATATGCTTGAGCCCACGACGAAAATAAATGCGGCAGTTTTGAGCAATTCCTCAGATTTAGATACCCGGGCATACTAATACCATCAGATGGAAGATGCATCTCAGAAATCAAGAGTAGAATAGTTCAATCGAAAACATCATTCTATAAAGTGACGGGCTTACTACGAACATGTATTTTGTTAGTGGGAGTGAGAAAGAGAGTTCTGCATTGTTAAATAGAGCCAACCTTGACATATATAAAACGAGTCATAAACAGTCAATTACAAGTAAGAAGATCCGTGAGAGCTACAGAGATTTGGTTGTACTGGAGAGCTACAGAGATTTGGTTGTACTGGAGATCTACAGAGATTTGGTTGTACTGGAGAGCTACAGAGATATGGTTGTACTGGAGAGCTACAGAGATTTGGTTGTACTGAAGAGCTACAGAGATTTGGTTGTACTGGAGAGCTACAGAGATTTGGTTGTACTGGAGAGCTACAGAGATGTGGAGAGAATACCATGGGCAGCTAAAAGAGAAATGAGAATGTCCTGAAGGAAGCCAATGCCTGAAGGAAGCAGTTCATTCCAGGCATGTTATGAGAAGAGGAAAAGTGGAATACATTGTTACAACAGGAAAGATTAATGGGAAATGACATAAAAGGCGGCAGAGAGAAAAGATCATAGACTGTTTAACATTATGGCATCAAAAAAGTCAATAACAGATTTGATTTACAGCACTACTGGTGTGGTGAAGTGGGATGTTATAAATACTTATAGGGAACTTAGTGTACTGCCTGAGATCAGCTGTGAAGGTATCTATATCTATTAAGAGTAGTGTATTATAGATAACCTTACTTGCTACCACATATCTATATATCTCAGTCAGAATTATTCTGGAATAGTGTGATGCTACGTTATGTGTCTAGGGTATGTGTATGATGAAGTGTAAGTCACAACAACAGACAGATAAACAATTTAATTTAATCCACTACTCTTGACAACACTGTGACACTCACATACATATAACACTCTATGAGAATATCTTAAAGGAGGCACTGATAACTTTCAAATAACAATATGTATTCATTACTGGCATGAATGAATATGTGTCCTGATTCAACTACAAGGGAACCAGGAATCACAATCAATTTAAATTACAAGTTATGTACAGAATGTATTTAATATGAATATTGTAGTGACATATATTATTACAAATGTTCTATGTGTGTCAGTTGTGTAGTAGTAAAATGAGGTAATACTGGTTTTGTTGTGTTCAAGCTCTGTTGGTATTTGTCATCATGACTTCAATAGTTTGTCTTTAGGGACCAGTATTGGAGATGTTCACAGTTCCTGATTTTAAGACAAGTAAATTCCCCTCTTAATGTTAATTTTAAAAAGTCAGTTCAAGATGAGGGGACATAATGTTGAGCTCAGCTGGCCAAGTTAGCTTATCTGGCGTGATGGCGGCAGGAAAGGACTCCTCTGCTCGAATTCTCCTCTGGGCTCTGGAGACACCTCACTGATAGCTAAAAAGACCAAGGAGTATGCTGTCCGACTCTGGATTCAGCAAAGCTCTGACCAGGTGCTGCTCAGTACCATCAAGACCACTGTCCCACAATTCATACGAATAAACACAGATACGTTGATTAGCAATGAATTCTGGCACAAACTGGCACAAATTTCCATCTGCCTATGTTCCAGGCTTTTATTTAACACAATTATGAGCTGGCTTCAACGCACTGATGCTTTATCAAGATCATTTAAACAAGTGGTCTCGAACTAACGCTCCCAAGTGTGTATATCAGCGAGTCTGACCAATGAGCCCCGTTTCGACAAGTGTTTGAAAAAATGTTACCTTTCCCCGTTTCCCCTAACAACCAAGATAGTATTTATAGCCCGACCAATCGTGGTTAGGCTTTCATTTGTTGCGCTCCAATCAATTTGGAGTTTACATGGTAGGCTATTTCTGTAACGTAAATTTTTTTTCAAACACGTTAAAAAAAAAAATCTTATGAGCAGAAATGATTTTATGCTGTCAGGCACCCCCAATATTTTATTTTGGGTATAATTTATTAATTCCTGGACTATTTGCGTAACGTTTTACATATTATTTGTCAGCAAGCCCTAAGGAACCCAAAAATACAAATTTAAAGGAGCTACGTGGCTGCATTCAAAATATGCAATTTCTTCTACCTCCTGTTTCGAAGATGTGCTGTCTGGGTACTGTTATGTTCTCAACCGTAAACCCATCTAATGTTATCTTTTCTAATAAGAGTTTTTATGATTTATAAACCTAACTCTGGGAAAGGGTAGTGTATTTTATCACTGTCCGTCTGAAAAAAAAATTAGTGCATGTAGACTTACACGCGTGATAGTAGTAATTGTGTATCGCGCGACGCGTGTTTAATGTTCGGCTTTCTGCCTCTCCCTTCTCGCTATCCTTTTGTCCATCTGTTCGTTCGTTTTGGTAACGTAATGTAGAAAAAGACATGAATGGAATTTAAAATTTAGGTCATTACGCAGTCTGCCTCTTAATGTTTTTTTTCCAAGAAATACAGCACACGTTTCATTGAAGAAAGCGGGTATAATACAGTAAGCTTTTACTATCAACGTGAAAGCGTTACCATTTTGCAGACGAAGCAGAAAACAAGGGGGATTTCGAGTACATTCTTTGTGACAGCACTGTCATTTTACCATTGCTCTTCTCTTTATTAATTTTATTTGTTAGGCTTCATATTTACCTAATAATTTATATATGTGGATTAGAATATTCCATGACACCTCCCCTCTTAAAACAGACATTATATGTCAGTCCTTTATTCTATATACACATAGAGAAATTTATTATTATTTCTGGGGTTTACGGTGATTCTCATCACACGGATGGCGGCTTAAAAAATCCGCTCCCAGATTGGTTTTTCCAGATATATACTCAATGCTAAAATTATATGGAGCCAGAAGCAAAGACCATCGGAGTAACCTAGAGTTCTCATGCTTAGCCTGTGCTAAAAACGATAAAAGTTTGTGATCTGTTTGCAACTTAAATGCCTTCCCATATAGATAAATATTGAATTTCTTTATTGCCCATATTACTGCAAGACATTCTTTTTCGCTAGTTGAGTAGTTGATTTCAGCTTTATTCAACTTTCTGCTAGCATATGCCACTGGGCTTAATTCCCCATCCAATGCATCTGATTTCTGTAGTAAGTTGCACCTAACCCAATATTACTTGCATCCGTCCTTACTATGAATTCTTGACTTAAGTCAGGTAATTTCAAAATGGGTTTACTTGTGAGCTTTTCCTTCAATTCTTGGTAAGTCATTTCACATTGTGGTGTCCATGTAATGCGATCTGGAAGTCCTTTACGTGTCAATTCAGTTAACGGTGCACATATGGAATTAAAGTTTTGATATACTTCTGGTAGAAACCACATAATGAGACAAAGGATCTCACGTCCTTCTTGGTTTGTGGTCTCGGGGCTTTCTGTAGTTTTTCTAAATTCTTTGGGTCAGGGGTCATGTTTCCCTGATAAACTGTGTGTCCCAAAAATTCCAATTCTTTACATCCAACGCAACATTTGGTTGGTCGGGCTGTTAAATTTGCCTCCCTAAGTCGAGTAAACAGCATGTTCAGAGAGTCAATGTGTTCCTCTAATGTTTCTGTTGCTATAAGGATATCATCCATAAAATTTGTTATACAGGGATTATTCAGAGGATCCAATAATTTTCTCATCATTCTAGAGAAGACACTAGGCGCATTCTTCAATCCAAATGGCAATCTATTAAACTCATAGTGTCCTTCTGAGGTACTAAAAGCTAGGTATGGTCTAACCTCAGGCTTTACTGGGATCTGATAGTATCCTTTACTCAAATCCACTTTTGAGAAATATTTAGCTTTATTTAGTATGGCAAACAGCTGATTTGTATCCGGCAATGGATCCACCTGTCCTTCTGTAATAGCATTCAGTCTCCTGTAATCTATACAGAGTCTATGTTCTCCAGAGGGCTTCCTTAAGAGTACAACACCGGAACTATACGAAGACTCACTGAGCGAAATAATTCCTTCCTTCAATAGATAGTCTATCTCTTCCTTCAAAGCTTTTTCCTTAGCAAACGGAATCGAATATGGTTTCATACAGACAGGTGTGGAGTCTATGAGTTTCATATCATATTCCAATAGGTTTGTATGCCCTGGTCGGTCTGTTAACACCTCTGCATGATTATTTAGAACCTGTTGCACTCTCTCTTTCTGAGTTTTCGTTAAATGTGTACTGATTTTCACCTGTGCTGCTGTCTCACAGGGGTGTAATGGATATTCAAATGATGAAAGTGGTTCCTTTTTCATCTCCATGGCGATGGACAAGGTCAACAAGTGTGTCTCTTCCTGATGTTCTCTTTCCAAATATTTCTTCAGGAGATTCACATGATAGATTTTTTCTTTCCCCTTCTTATCTATCTTATAATTTGTTCTAGACACCTTCTCTAGAACTGTATATGGACCCTGCCATCCAATTTGAAACTTATTCTGACTCCCGGGCAAAAGAAGCAGTACTTTCTCTCCCACAGCCAAATTTCTGTCTTTCGCCTTCCTGTTATAATAGGCAGCATGTTTCTTCCTGGCTTGTTTCAAATTTTCATTGGCAAGTTTCCAGCCAGTTTTCAACCGAGTGGGCAGCTCATTCACATATTGGTATGAAGATGTAATGTTTTCCTCTGCCTTTTCATCAGTCCACGTTCTTAACAAAGCTACATATGGACCTTTAATTGTGTGGACCTATTTGTCCTTGCACCGGTATGGTCTCTTCCACTCGAAGCTTTATAGTGATGATTTTTCTTCCCAGAATTATCATTCACAAAACGACCGCTACCAATTTTTCTTTTGGGGCTTTCTCCCCACTTAAAATTCTTGATGAGAGATTTCCTCTCTACATCCTCTTCCTCCAGTTTGTTTAAGTCCGATTGAGGATTGTCGCTTATCCTGGGGTAAGACATCTTTTTGCACTCTCCGCATAGTGGCCATTGTAAAACAGTTAAGTGAAGCTTGTCCGTGAAAAGGGGCTTCCCATTCCATTTGGTCCACTTTATCAAATCTATTTTTCCTTTTATTGTCAGGCCTGATTTTGCCCCATGGCGTGTCCAGGTCCTGATCCATGTTCCCACTTGTGGGTGTTCCCTCATGTGCTATGCTACACCTTTCTACAAAATTCTCAATGTCCCATCTTGCTTTGGGCCAATAATAATTGTGAGCCACCTTTTGAATGATGGTACCTATCTCCTCATGGTCCCCATCTGGTTTCACATGTAGGCTCCTTATTAAGTCTGTCCTATATCTTTTTGGAAGAACCAGCTGTTCGTGACCATTGGATCTAGCTCCAGTCTTCCTATACATCAACTTGTTTTTCATGTAAAAATCTCCCTTGCCTGGAGTTGTATGACAAGTTGACAATTTTCTGAAACAAGGCTTGAGTGTTTTATCCCCAGCCTGTGCCTTCCTCATCTCTTCTGGAGTGGTATCTAACATAATATCCTCCTCCTGTCTTGAGGTCGACCTGACCTGAAGGGTTGCCATATACACAGGGTTCCTTCTGCAACGGTCAGTGTCATGATTGTCCATCTGACAATTCTTACACCACCTTTTTCCTTGGTTGAAAGATTTTCTTTCATCATATTTCCTTTCATCGAATTGTGGGAATTTATTTTTATTTTCATACCGTGGCCTATCAAATTGGTGCTTACCTTTATTTTGATCCTTAGGATCAAATTTATTAAAGTTCTGTGGTGCCCTAAAGTTGTCCACCTGTTTCTTTTTATTACCTGTTACCTCTGCTTGAGCTGCTTGATACCTTTCAGCAACATTTAGCAACTCACCCAGCCTCTCTGCACCTTGTTCCATGAGAAACTTTCTCAGGTCTGGAGCCATGGACTCTCTTAGTTGCTCTATAAGGACCATTTCCTTAAGATCTTGGGTTTTCCCCAGAGAAGTCCCTTTCTCCAAGTATGTCTCTATTCGTGCAGAGAACTGGTGATAGGTTTCACCTGACAGTAGTTTAGCATTCCTAAATTTTTTCCTGTAAAACTCTGAATTCTTTTCATACCTTAACAAAAGAGCCTGCTTTAGCATGTCATAATTTTCCTGATCACCTCTGCTCATTTTTGCAAAAACTTCATAAGCTGCCCCACGAAGTCCCTGAGATAACTTTAAGCTCCACCTTTCTCTCTCTAACCCATACGTGGTAGCTAATAGCTCATACCTATTTAAGTAGCTCTCAATATCATCGTCTTTCTCAACAAAATGATCTAAATGAAAATTCATAGCTGAGGTTGAGGCTCCCTGAGTAACCGTAGCATCAGAGGCAAAGGGACTGGCACCATTTTCAGGAGCATGGCCTTGAAACTCAAACTCCCTTAGTCGTAACTCATGTTCCCTTTGTAATCTTTTTTCTTCTGCTTCCCTTTCTGCAGCTAATTTCCTCTCTTCCCTTTCTGCAGCTAATCTTTTGTCTTCTCTTTCTGCTTCCAAATTTCTTAGCCTCAGCTCAATTCAATCTGCAACCTCAGCTTCAAACTGTAACTTCTTAATTTCCCTTTCAGCCTCTAACCTTCTTTCGGCTTCTTTTTCTAATCTTCTTTCTTCGCGTTCAATAAATTTGTCACATTCCGTTGTGACATAGGCAACCATAACTTGCCCATCTAATCCTAACTCTTTTGCAGTCTGTACAGCAGCAGATCGAAACTTGGCCAGGTCCGCCATTGTCTATCAGTATATATCTAATGGACAACACAGGCACCGTGAGCTCAACCTTATTTAATTCCACCCAAGGATACCTTTTAATTCTTATATTCCCTGAAGTGAATTACCCCCAATATTTTTAATAGTTAAAGATTCAAAATCCCAAGAGCGAGACCCCAATATATGTGGTGAAGTGGGATGTTATAAATACTTATAGGGAACTTAGTGTACTGACTGAGATCAGCTGTGAAGGTATCTATATCTATTAAGAGTAGTGTATTATAGATAACCTTACTTGCTACCACATATCTATATATCTCAGTCAGAATTATTCTGGAATAGTGTGATGCTACGTTATGTGTCTAGGGTATGTGTATGATGAAGTGTAAGTCACAACAACAGACAGATAAACAATTTAATTTAATCCACTACTCTTGACAACACTGTGACACTCACATACATATAACACTCTATACAAAGATATCTTAAAGGAGGCCACTGATAACTTTCAAATAACAATATGTATTCATTACTGGCATGAATGAATATGTGTCCTGATTCAACTACAAGGGAACCAGGAATCACAATCAATTTAAATTGTACAGAATGTATTTAATATGAATATTGTAGTGACATATATTATTACAAATGTTCTATGTGTGTCAGTTGTGTAGTAGTAAAATGAGGTAATACTGGTTTTGTTTTGTTCAAGCTCTGTTGGTATTTGTCATCATGACTTCAATAGTTTGTCTTTAGGGACCAGTATTGGAGATGTTCACAGTTCCTGATTTTAAGACAAGTAAATTCCCCTCTTAATGTTAATTTTAAAAAGTCAGTTCAAGATGAGGGGACATAATGTTGAGCTCAGCTGGCCAAGTTAGCTTATCTGGCGTGATGGCGGCAGGAAAGGACTCCTCTGCTCGAATTCTCCTCTGGGCTCTGGAGACACCTCACTGATAGCTAAAAGGACCAAGGAGTATGCTGTCCGACACTGGATTCAGCAAAGCTCTGACCAGGTGCTGCTCAGTACCATCAAGACCACTGTCCCACAATTCATACGAATAAACACAGATACGTTGATTAGCAATGAATTCTGGCACAAACTGGCACAAATTTCCATCTGCCTATCTTCCAGGCTTTTATTTAGCCAAATATATGCTGGCTTCAACGCACTGATGCTTTATCAAGATCATTTAAACAAGTGGTCTCGAACTAACGCTCCCAAGTGTGTATATCAGCGAGACTGGCCAATGAGCCACGTTTCGACAAGTGTTTGAAAAAATGTTATCGTTTCCCGTCTCCCCTAACAACCAAGATAGTATTTATAGCCCGACCAATCGTGGTTAGGCTTTCATTTGTTGCGCTCCAATCAATTTGGAGTTTACATGGTAGGCTATTTCTGTAACGTAAATTTTTTTCAAACACGTTAAAAAAAAATCTTATCAGCAGAAATGATTTTATGCTGTCAGGCACCCCCAATATTTTATTTTGGGTATAATTTATTAATTCCTGGACTATTTGCGTAACGTTTTACATATTATTTGTCAGCAAGCCCTAAGGAACCCAAAAATACAAATTTAAAGGAGCTACGTGGCTGCATTCAAAATATGCAATTTCTTCTACCTCCTGTTTCGAAGATGTGCTGTCTGGGTACTGTTATGTTTTCAACCGTAAACCCATCTAATGTTATCTTTTCTAATAAGAGTTTTTTATGATTTATAAACCTAACTCTGGGAAAGGGTAGTGTATTTTATCACTGTCCGTCTGAAAAAAAGTTAGTGCTTGTAGACTTACACGCGTGATAGTAGTAATTGTGTATCGCGCGACGCGTGTTTAATGTTCGGCTTTCTGCCCTCCCTTCTCGCTATCCTTTTGTCCATCTGTTCGTTCGTTTTGGTAACGTAATGTAGAAAAAGACATGAATGGAATTTAAAATTTAGGTCATTACGCAGTCTGCCTCAATGTTTTTCCAAGAAATGCAGCACACGTTTCATTGAAGAAGGCGGGTAATAATACAGTAAGCTTTTACTATCAACGTGAAAGCGTTACAATTTGCAGACGAAGCAGAAAACAAGGGGGATTTCGAGTACATTCTTTGTGACAGCACTGTCATTTTACCATTGCTCTTTTCTTTATTATATGTATTTATTAGGCTTTATATTTAATTGATAATTTTATTGTGTGTATAACAGCAA
This sequence comes from Oreohelix idahoensis, assembly GCA_024509875.1. Taxonomy (NCBI): domain Eukaryota; kingdom Metazoa; phylum Mollusca; class Gastropoda; order Stylommatophora; family Oreohelicidae; genus Oreohelix; species Oreohelix idahoensis. The sequence continues at coordinate 253,922 of JAMPIV010013229.1, forward strand.
GACGGCACAGCCAGTGGGGGTATTAGTTTATGATATTCAAAGATATGAATGATAATAAAACATCATTCAAGCAGTAAATAAATGTCTTTATCTCTCCCATGAGTCCACATCTGAGTTTGGAACAAGGGAAACTACAGACCGACTTCATACACTAGTGGGGATAGATCAGATATGATTAATACGGTGTCTCAACGCCAGAGTAACTGTCATGTGATCCCTTCAATGTTGCCTTGTCGAATGTTTTGTATATCTGGGTGGTGTGCCCCTTCCTAGGTTCCAGCATTTTCTTACTGTAAGTTATTGTTGAACGCAATGTAATATGGCCCCAGTGTATTTCGGGGGGGGGGGGGGGGGGGGGGGGGGGGG